>OU342743.1:45559630-45756728 GCA_910589775.1 Avena eriantha
ACAGATAATCAACAATTACCCAGATGGCGTCATTTCCTGTTTGAGTATTGGGAAGACCAGTGATGAAATCCATACCAACTTCATCCCATTTCCACTCAGGAATACGGTGCGGTTGTAGGAGACCAGCGGGTTTTTGGTGTTCAACCTTGACGCGATGACAAACGTCACATTCAACAATGAAACGAGCAACATCTTGCTTCATACCAGACCACCAGAATCTTTGACAGAGATCCCGATACATCTTGGTACCTCCAGGGCATATTTGGAGAGGTGATTCATGAGCCTCTTTAAGAATTAAAGACCTCAACTTTGCTCTCTTCGGCACTACCAGACGGTTACCGAAGTAGACAATACCTTGATCATCAGTAGAGAAACATTTTGCAACTCCCTTAGCCATGTTCTCTTTGATCTCAGCAACTTCAGAATCATTCTTTTGAGCAAGCTTGATTTCATCATCTATAGAAGACTTCACCTCAAGAGTAGAAAGGTATCCACGAGGAACAATTGCAAGATTGAGTCGAGAAAATTCCTCATGAAGAGAAGGTTGAGCTTGTTTGATCAACAGATTCTTGCAATAGGATTTCCAACTTAGCGCATCAGCAACGACATTGGCTTTGCCGGGTTGATATTTGAGACCCAAATCATAATCTTTGATGAGTTCCAACCATCTTCTTTGCCTGAGATTCAGATCAGGTTGTGTGAAAAGGTACTTCAGACTCTAATGATCCGAGTATAACTCACAACGACTACCGATGAGGTAATGTCGCCATTGCTTAAGAGCATGAACAACAGCTGCAATCTCGAGATCATGAGTTGGATAGTTGTTCTCATGTGGTTTCAGCTGTAGAGAGGCATATGCCACCACATGACCATCTTGCATCAACACACATCCGAGACCTTGGTGTGAGGCATCACAGAAGATAACAAAGTCTTTACTGGTGTCTGGAAGAACTAGCACCGGAGCAGTTGTTAGCTTGGTTTTCAAAACCTGAAAGCTTTCTCCAGCCTTATCAGACCATTCAAACTTCTTATCCTTCTTAAGAAGATAAGTCATTGGCTTGGCAATCTTGGAAAAGTTCTCGATGAATCGACGGTAGTATCTCGCCAACCCAAGGAAACTCCGAACATCCTTAACGGATTTGGGGGATTCCCAGTCAAGAATAGATTGAACCTTGTCCGGAATAACAGCAACCCCTTCGGCAAAGACAACATGACCAAGGAATATGAGTTCTTGCAACCAGAACTCACACTTGGAGAACTTGGCATAGAGACGATGTTCTCGGAGCTTTGTCAACACCAAACACAGATGTTCAACATGTTCTTCTTTAGTCTTAGAATAGACCAGAATATCGTTGATGTAGACCACAATGAACTTGTCGAGATACTCCATGAAGATATAGTTCATCAGCCGCATAAAAGTGGCTGGAGCATTGGTAAGACCAAAGGACATGACAGTGTACTCGTAAAGACCATAACGAGTAGTGAAGGCAGTCTTTGGAATGTCTTCCTTTTGGATCTTGATTTGGTGATACCCTGACCTCAAATCCATTTTGGAAAAGATGGCGGCACCACTTAACTGATCAAAAAGATCGTTGATCCTAGGGAGAGGATACTTTTTCTTGACAGGCACAACATTGAGAGGGCGATAATCCACAACCAGTCACGGTATATTGATATCCCGCTTCTTAACAAAAATTGTAGGACATCCCCAAGAAGATGTGCTAGGATGGATGTGTCCTTTTACTTCCAATACCTCTAATTGCTTCTTCAACTCCACTAACTCATGAGGGGGCATACGATAGGGTCTCTTGGAAACAGGTGCAGTTCCAGGGACCAACTCTATTACAAACTCCACACTTTGATCAGGTGGCATGCCAGGCAACTCTTCAAGAAAGACATCCGAGAAGTCACATACCACGGAAACATCTTGAATCTCTAACGGAGGATTAACTTCAAGATCATACAAATCCGCTTGAGGAATAGAAACAGCTGAAGGAGAAAGTGACCCTATGGTCCAGTGAGTGACTGTTATGCCAGAAGGACTAGTCAGAGTCACGGACTTGGTTGCACAGTCAATGACCGCTTGATATTGGGACAACCAGTCCATGCCCAAAATGACGTCAATATCAGTTGACTTGAGGGTAATAAGAGAAGTGGGGAACAACTGGGAGGCAACATTGAGTAGGTTCCCATGACTAACCATGGTGGTTTTCCATCTTTCACCAGGAGAATGAACCATCAAAGGTCTAGACAACCCCTCAAAACTTATCCCATGCAATTCAGCAAAAGCTTGCGACATGAATGAATGCGATGCTCCAGAATAAAACAAAACTTTGACTGGAATGTGATTGATATGAAGCGTACCCATAATGGTGCTTGGATCTTCCCGAGCCTCTTTAGTAGAGATATGGGTCAGACGACCACTTCCAGCACCTTGAGGCTTGGTATACTTCTTTAGTGGTGCTCCCTCAGCAGCACTCCTTTGCGTACACTCCTTTCCAAAGTGACTAGGCTGGCGACAGTTGAAACAGGTAAGACCTGATGTGGTACCAGCAGCAGGATAGTTTGTCCTACCAGCATTGCTTGAGGTAGCATTCGGGCGAGGAGCATATCCAGAAGACCTTGGGGTCTAAGGAGCACGTGGCATAGCACTGTAAGGCACAAAGACCCGACACTTCTTATTGCTTGAACCAGCCTTATTGGATCCTTCATAAGAACGCGTACAAGTTTCCTCATACTCCACTTTTTCATGTTCTGCTTTCATTGCCTTGTCCACAAGGGTTTGCAGGTTCCCCGAAATCCATCAGATGAAGATCACGACGAACCTTAGGGTCCAGTCCCTTGCAGAACAGAGCTTGCTTCTTAGCATGAGTGGAAACTTCTTCAGGAGCATAACATGCAAGACGATTGAAGCTACGCTGGTAATCATACACAAAACCAGTGCCTTGTTTCAACTTAAGGAATTCCTCCCTCTTTTCGTCCATCAGACCCTCCGGAATATGATAGGCTCGGAATCCTTCAGTGAATTTGTGCCAGGTAACGACATGCTGAGCAGCTTGCAGTGCCAAGAAAGTTTCCCACCAGGAGTTAGCTGCTCCCTCCAGATGGTAGGCGGCAAAGGTTACCCAATCAACTTCAGGAACATGACCAACCTGAAGTTTGCGCTCCATGGTGCAAAGCCAATAGTCTGCATCAAGTGACTCAGTGGAATAGCTGTAGACTAGCGAAGTGAGATGTATGAAATCCTTGATACCAATTTGGTTGTTTGGGTGCTGGGTATTGCGCTCAATCCTTTCAAGGAGCCTCATTTTGTCAGCACGTTGGTCTCATACATAGTCATAAGTTGAACCATTGATGGTGGTGGAGGAAGCTTAGAATGATCACCCACATTCCTAGACCCATGAGCTCGAGCACGGGTGCGAGCTCGAGAAGTGTAACCCATCCTATAAGAACAGAAGGCGTTAGCCAAGGGTTTCAAAGACAAAAGACGCTGGATGTAAAACATGTCATCTCATCAAGCATGGTAGTATCGAAGCATACTAACGTATACACTATCCAGCTGACTTACAAACCATAACAATGGAGTGCTAAGATGTTATGCATCAAGCAGAACTGAGACATCTTGATACCTCTGAGAATAGCAACCAGTTACGAAGTACTTAGAAAAACAACCCCAAAGACACAATTCTAAACATTTGAGATTAGGGGTAAGGAATGAAAACCTTTTCAAACCAAATAGGACGAGAAAACTCCAGCAGTAGAATCATACCAGGAAAGGAGTAAAAAGAGTCCTAGTCAGAGTTTTTTACAAATAGTTTTCAACCCGTAAATAGTTTTGTCAACTTCTAGACTCAACATTGACCAATACTAGGGTTTCCTACAAGCAGTCCTACTCTGATACCAAAACCTGTAACACTCCCAGGATTAGGGTTAAACAAACCTCAGATTATCCTCTGAGATAAACTTAACTCCAACCTCGGAGACTCACAATATATGCTTTGGTAGCATTACAGAACACAGGGATTCAATATCATAAGTTTAAACTCTTAATAGAGTACGATATCAGATTATTACAAGCCACGGGTCACAGAACCATCATTACACCAAACAGCGAAAGCAAAATATGTTGTTCTACACAACAAACTTAACAAAGGTCCTAAGAGGCCATAAACATAAGCAACGTCCAACCCATAGTCCCCAGGCTGCTACCTGGGACTCCCAACTACTCGTCGATATCAACGTAGAAGCCACCTTCAGTTGCGACTAGATCATCTAGAGAAAAACAACAATACCGTAAGGCTGAGTACGAGAATGTACTCCACAAGACCTAGATAACCTAGTATCTACATGCTCTGGCTAGAAAAGCTTTCTCTGGATTTTCTTTGCATAAAGCCAACTTCTTTTGTAAACAAGAGAGAGAAAAGAGGCTCGTCTACATAGAATACTTTCAAAACGGGGTAAGAGAGCGATAATTCCATCTTGAACATCTAAACTTGTTAACCAAGTACATCTAAACTCCTTATCTAGGATCACCCCCTCAAACCCCGAGGAAGCATCCTTAAGCACACGTGGAACAACAGGTTTTATATTCGGTTACCGTTATCTGTGATCATCATGTCCGTTCCCCAGTCGTTCATAACCGTGAACACGGCTTTTCGAAAAGATTTAACCCTGTAGGGGTGTACAACTTTACCCACATGTACCAACCGACTCTTAGTTCCAAATATTATTAGCCCTCTTCCTTGGAGGGCCGGTAGAGGGTGGTTGACCACGACCTTTACCTTGCTATCGCCGAGACCATGAGTCACGCCCTAAGGAGGGTTCCACCGTAATGGGTCAAATCCTAAAGCCGGTCCCTAGAGATGTGGGCAGGGTTGATTTACCAGGGGCTCCATTGATCCCAAGAAACCCCGGCCACGCTTACCTACCTGTTATGATGCACCTCTTCTTTCGAAAACATTTTCAATGCATATGCCAAATGGAAAGCCCGAACTATGTGACTCATTGAATCTACTAGGCAAGTTAGTTAGTCGAGGGGTTTTCCAGGCCCCGTGTCGCTGTACACTCGTCTTGGTTCAAGAGGAAAGAACTCGGGTCCTAATGATGGCGAGCATAGGACTACAAAAACCACACCCGACGTGGCCTCCCATGCAAGCCTTAGCATATTTATCGGTCACCTTCGATCATGTATCGCTCTCCTACCTTTCTAGATTCTCTGGCATCTCCGATTCATCATCATCGGGATGAATCAGGCGTAGGTACTAAGCATGGCTAAGCTTGACCATCGAAGAAGCTCTAGCAACGCTCACATGCCAGACCTAGGTATGCTAGGAGCAGTGGATTAGGTGTATAAGGCTACAATAGGGAAACTATGCAGCAGATAGGTAACTCTAGCTACTGACAAAAGACCACATTAGAATCGTGTGCAACATAGCGATAAAGTAGATACTTTGTAAAACATAGGTTAGACATATGTTTTGCAACATAGCGATAAAGTAGACTCTACGCTTGCCTTGTCCTTCAGTAGACATATATGGATCTTCGGTATCGTTGACTTCGGTCTCGTGCTCGGATCCTATCGCGAAGAAGCAATACCAGAAAGAAGGAAACAATCAATATCTCGAAGCATGCAATGCGCAAGCACATGAATGATATGTTAGATTAAAGTTATCATGGAAACCCTAGGATTAACACCAATTTAAATGGGTTCGGAGTGCCGAGGGCTTGGCATTCCATCGATCCCATATGCAATTAGGGGGGGTTCGATGTTCCTTTAACTAGCTAGGGTTTAGGTTGATCAACAATGCATGATTGTATTTTTAAAGTGTAGATCTCATTTTTCTAAACATTTTGATATATTATTCATATTTTTCTAATTAAATATGAATTAGTGATGAATGTTATAAGATTATAATAATTTCTGTCTTATTAAATCATTTATGGAAATAATTATAAAACAAGAAATAACTTTATTGCGTCATTGTGATATCAGCACAGGGGTGGGGACTTTTTACACCGAGGCAGCACCTACCCATAGTGGCTGACCCGTGGGCCAGGGCCATAGAGGTTGCCACCGTGGCAAACCCTGGGTCGACACCCACTTTAGGGCCACGTGGGCGCCACCTCAGCGCCACATGGGCTCGCCGGAGGGCACGTTGGCCGGCGGCGTTTGGCGGTGCTAGGGGACGAGCAGGGCTGCGCGGAGGGGTGCGTTCGACACGGCTCGTCGAGGGAAACCTGGGAGTGGTGGCGCTGCTGGTTAAAGGTCGCCGGAGACGCGACTGCGACGGTGAGCGGCGGAGGCAGACGGCGGCGCGCGACGCTGGGGCAAACTAGAGAGGAAGGGGAAGTGCGGAAGGGTTTGCAAGAACCGTGAGCTCACCCTGAGTCTGCTGCTGGTGACGGCGAGGCAGAAGACGGACCGGAGCGATGGCGATGTCCGCTGCGGAGCACGTCGGCGTCGGTGAAGAAGCGACCGATGTAGGCGATTGCGAGCGCTTGGGCTCGATTCCTTCGGTGAGGAGGTTCCACACGGCGTGGCGAAGCTTCTAGCAAGCTCAACGGGGCTCGGGCTGGCTGGGAACGAGCTCTAGCACGAGGTCATGGTGGCTAGGGTTTCGGCCCTGCGCGGGAGCGAGAGAGGGCAAGCGCGGGAGGGAGAGAGAGGCATAGGCGAAGAGGGACACGACGTGGCGGTCTTATCCTCCTCCAGGCAGCGACGGATGGCGCAGAGCGGGCGGTGGGGATCGATGGCACCGGCGATGACACCGAGCAGCTTCCAGCTGGGAGAAGACGGTGGCAATTTTGCGAAAACCCCCCTAGCAAAAACCAAAGATCAACCCGCAGTCCAGATCAGCGATCCAGGGGCTGAAATTTGCAGGGAAACCCTTGGGTTTTATTAAAACCTTTGTTTTTATTATAAATGGCTCTATTTATTTGATTTTTAAACCATTTTAAATATGGAAAAGGCAAGGGCACTTTTGTAAATATCAAAATATTACCAAACTTGAATTTTGGTGCATATTTGAATCCATTGCACATATTTTAGAGTTTTGTACTCGTATTTGGTTCACACTCTTGGTCACATGCATATATTTTATTGATTTAAACAGATGCATGCAATGCTTACGTACTAATTATATATATTACAAACTTGGGTTGTTACACTCCATTTGTGTCATACAACCATGTTGGACAGAAAGCCCAGAGAGCCCCTAGAATATGCAACTGCCACATGGAGATGGCGAACCTGCAGTGTGACCGAAGCAGTTTCATCACCACACCCAACCTGAGTGTCTATGGGTCATCAAGGTGTGGCTTTTGAGACTATATAACACACATGCATTGATCTATAATAAAACTAAAAAATCCACTGTGGTAAATAATAAAATCCCCCATGTAGGACCCACTCGTCATGCTGTAGCTCGCTTAACCCTCCCTAATCCCCACCACTTCGCACACATTCGCTCTACCCGACGACCACCAAATCCCCTCCCTCCCTGGCGACCACCAAATCCCCCCCTCCCTAGTGACGGCGGCGGCAACGGTGGTTGTAGGCTCACGGGTAAGTGTAACATCCCAGCATTAGGATCCAGCGAAGGGTAGAAATAGGAATATAAGTTTGTGCATGCATGCATCTGTAAAATCAGGGTAAATTTTTCGCCAAACAAAACACTAAAGGGATCAGAGTTTCTTTCACTAACTGGAGGTAGGAATAGCTCTTGTTAGTGATTGCTATGAATTTTGACATGACCTTTAGGCAGTATTAAGATTTTGGGAAAATTACTTTGAAGTCAAATTTGAAATTCAAATCCATTTGAAAATATTTGAATATTAGAACTTATGAATATTGAGGGGTTTTCCAAAAGAAAACCTTATTAACATTGTTTGATTATAATAAAGAAATAGTAATCAATAATAAGAATTAAATGCAAGGAAAATTAAATAAGAAATAAATTCTTATTTCTTTATTGAATAATAAGGTTATAACTGGTGATAAATACATCAAAAGTATAAGATTACAAAGAATAGAAATTAAACTTTATTAACTTGTAATAATATCTTTAGAAGATCTTTTACAAAAAGGAATACAAAGAAGGTTACAACTAAAGCCTATACTACCTATCTACTCCTGTACTAATATTGTGAGTCCAGATCTTGTTCCTGCAAATAAGATAAACAACTAGAAAGGAAATTAGGGGTTAGTTAGATAATTTTTACTCTTAGTGGTGAACAGTGAAGTGCACTGTTCATGGTACATCATTGAGTAAATGAAGGGGCAAGTTTCACCAAAGGTGAAGTATCTGTTCTTTTCAGTAAATAGACAGAGATAACAGTACAAGCCAAGTGGATAAAAATAAGTTTCACCAGGCTATCAACCAGTAAACAGGTAATAGTAAAAGCCAAGTTACTTGAGCTGATCCACATGCATAGCACACACACACACAACTTAGTCAACTAACTGCATGGAGTGTGCTGTCAAGCCAACAGCAGCAGTACACGCAACCATACAGAGCACCAGTCGAAGGAGAGTACAGGAACTCAATTCTCCCTCTCAAGCACACACACACACAACTATTGAGCTTGCCAAAACCATAGCCAAAATACTCCACCAGATTACCCAAACCAACCACCAGTTCTTCACCAAATGGTAACATAAGGAGGGGGTGGAGCAGGTGGGTAGCAAGGTCAAGCACAAAATCACAGGAGCAGCACTAGGAGGTGCATAGCTAGATCAAGTCAGCAAGCAACACCTCAACCTCATCAACCATCAAGTAATTTGGTGAGTACAAATAACACCATCATATGATCAAGTCATCATAGAGTCACTAGAGCATGTGTTATTTATTTGATCTCTTCAGAAAAACACCCAAGTGAGGTGTACATCCATCCTAGAAGAAAGGTAAAAAGACAAATGATAAAATCTTACCAGCCCTTACCAAGATCTCAGACCAGCATCACTGATCTTGGATAAAATATATATTCTAGAGTAAATTAGCCCAAGGTATGGATTCTGGGCACATCTCCTAAAGGAGTAGCACCCCAGAATCTACAGATCTACTGAATCCAAGATGAGTAGCTGGTATCCATACTAGAAATAATCTATTAGAGACAGCAAGTTAGGGAAACTAGCCCTATGCCTCAGAACAACATCATAGGCATGAAACAGTTGTTGGATATCATAAACCAACAGATACAACAAGGATTTTCAGGCCAATTAAGCATCTAGCCAGTTCTGGAGCATTTGTAAACCCAAAGCTAGTACCAAAACAAATCATGTGTACCATTCTTAAGAGGTGTCACCAGGATCTGTTCTAACCAAGCAAAGCTAACCAATGGATTACATAATATAGGCCAACTAACAGTTAATCATTTTCCCAATACTTAAATTGGAAATCATATTTCACAGAAGGAATATTAACAAAGAGTATTCCAACTCAGACATCACAATGGGTTTCAATAAAATGAAACCATCACACAGGCAACAAGGGTGATCACATAGGGTTCAGTATACATTCACAAGGGGTTCTCTGATAGAGAACAAGATGGTAACAACTAGTCAGCAAAGTACCAACTGACAGAAGGGAGAACAATTGGCTAGAACCAATAACATGCAACAGATATCACTAGCCCAACCAAAATACTAGAAGGGAATCACTAGTAGGTGGAACCAGAGCAACCAACCAACATATTCTACAGAGTATGAACCCTAGACAAGGGAATTACTAGTGTTCATCATGCCTAGGAAGTAATTAGAGCACAAGAGAGGAGCACATAATGGGAAGTAGTCAGGCTTACTCAAGGTCCTCGCAAAAATAACCGAAGAGGAAGCAGAGGATGGCTGGTGGTGAAGCGGAAGCGGCGGCACGGGGATCACCCCAAAGGGGCGCTGCAACCCGCACCTACATCATGTAAGAACCGCCGGAGAAGAGGGAAATACGCCATGAGAAATCCCGGCGCATCATCGCCGATGCTCCAGGGCGGCCAAACCCTAACCCTAGTTTCGGGCAGGGGTCAGCGCAGCCAGGAGAGAGCCCCAGCGGCGAATCTGCTCAGACAGAATGGAGCAGTGTCGTCGACTTCACCATCCTGCACCGTGGCAGCAGCAACGGCAGCCGGATCCGGCCGGAATTGTGCGCGGCGACGGCAGCACGCGGAGGAGGTGACCACGTGAGCGAGAGAGAGAGAAGAGAGTGGAGTGTGAGTGCGTGGGGGGGTACTGGGCCTGTGGGCAGCCTAGTACTACCCTGGTGGGCGTAACCAGGCCAAGTGGGCTGGGTTAGGTTGGGCCCGGCCAGCCCAGTGGGCCAGGCCCGTATATTAATAGGGTTATTGAAAAAAGAAATAATTACAAATATGTCCCTGAAATAAAAACAACTCTAGATAAATAAATAAAAATCTTAAAAATAAAAATAATATATCTATGAACTCACAAAAATATTTTCTATTGAGTAAAAATAATCAATAGAATTTTTGGCAACTAAAATTTAGGGCTATTAGTTATAAGATGCCAATTACTATTGAATTGTACAAAAATATAGGAAACACTTAAAATTGAATAAAATTCACTTTTAAGATCCTAAATGAATATATTATTATAGAAAAATACTAATTTGTTTTTTTTTGAAAAGTGAATTTGGTGTGATAAAAATAAATCTTATTTCCTTAAAGGAATTTCAGAAAATATTTAAAAAGGTAATAAAAATAAATTCATAGAATGATATTTGTCTTTTATTAATTAAATAAAATAGTAAATTTTTACTAAAAGGGTAAAACATACTAAGAAGCAAATAGTAAATCATTGCATGACATTACTATGCATTGCATATTGCTTCTTTAAATATTGTCCTTATCGGGCAATAATGGTTCTTTGTAGAAACCGGAGCTCAAAGTCAGGTGGAAGCATCTGACTTCACTACCTTGCAGTCACAAGGCAAGTTCATAACTTGCTCATGTCCTTTGAAGAGTCTTTATCAAAGATATTGCAAATTGTGTGTTATCATCTATGATTTGGAAAAAGAAAATGATATCTTCTCTAATAAATTAGATGTAGTATCATCCTAAGTGATGATAAAGATCAACAATGGAACTGAGGGTTCCAATTGCATAAGTCACATAGGCTTAACAACCCATGACATCAGTGATTCTAGCGCCGTATAATACGTGTTAACCATGAGATTTGGAATGGGACAAAGAAGTCAGCTGTATCTTCTTCCTTTCATATGGAGGCAAGATGACCTTATCGTGACGTTGGGATTCCTGGTCTGGATCCAACATATGGGTGGGTACCCTTAGGCCTCATGATTTTGGTGTCTAGATTATTTATGAGTGGCTGCCGGAGGTATAGTCGGGCCTTTTAGGGAGCTTACCAGGGGCATCACCACTTCATAGAGTCTTCGGGAACTCACCAGGGTTATAAAGCTTGCCCTAGTTGGAGGCTTAACGGAGCTGTAGTCAGCCCCGGAGGATCGTCCAAACATATGGGGCCGTGGAGAGGGCAGTGATTGGCTTGGATCACCTACTAGGCCCCACATCATGGAATTGTTGACGGGAAAGTACGCCCGGTTGTGCAACAAGGAGTTAATCTCTCATGGGTAAAGCAACGAACCTCTGCAGAGTGTAAGAATTGTGACATGTTACTCCCTGTTCCGAGAAGGAGCTACAAACGCGGCAAGAAAGGAACTCCATGAAGTTCTAGTCAACCTATGAAGGCTGATGGACATAGTTTTTTAATAATAAAATCAATCTTTGAAGAAATGTTTGCGAAAATTGCATAGTACCAAGGACGTATCGTCCGAGGTGGTAGATAGAGCATCAAAGTTCCCACCTTGCATATAATGAACTTGCTGGGTAACGATGTTACTCACTCTTTCCTTTGAACCCCTGCTTAGACTCTGAGAATCCTGAAGACACTTCGATGTACGTAGCTGAAGGCCAAGAGGATGTCTGCTACGAAGAACCCGACCTGTCCAGAGGAGTTGAAGGGGTGGACTACGAGATACGCTATGGAGTGGAGGGCAACGAGTCCGAGTTGTTGCCTTAGTTATTAGTAAACCAATTGAGCCGAGCAGCAGGAACTATATAGAATAAGTTGTTGAGCTCAATTCGAAGTATGAGTTTGGATTTTATATTTTCCACTGAAACTACATAAGTTTGGTTTGTAATCTCATAATGCTTGAAGTTTGAGAACTCTTGGTTTCTAATAATGAAGTGTGTATGTTTGTAATATGGACCCCCAATGTTTTTGTTGTACCACTCTGAGGGATGTGATATTTACGGAACGGTGTTCTGTGAATGTCATATCAATGACTATAGTGTACTACACATGCAGTGGTATGCTGGGTCGCCGTAGTAAGGCTCCTCGAACTATGTCCACGCATCTCTACTATTGCGCGTCTATGTTCGATCTAGGTCACCGTGTCTGTGCTCTAGGTCACCGGCGACGGGTCTAGGCCCCAGGTCAACACTCGATCTTGGTCTAGGTCCCAAGTAAGCACTTGATCTAGGTCTAGTCCCCAGGTAAACACACGATCTAGGTCTAGGCCCTAGCTAGGAAGAACTGTGTGGATTGTAGGTTATGCGGCATTAAGGCTAGGGAGATACATGCGCAGGTTATAAAATTGTTCCTACTAGCACTAACTGTACACATCGCGTCCCTGTTATATCATAGACATAGTCGTCCTTAGACTTCTTAATGATCTTCAGATGGACCACAAGGTGCTGAACCCCGAAAATTTGGAAGTTATAGCGCAAAACATCATGACGACAGCGCCGAGAAATTGCAAGCGCCGGCACAATGTTCCATCTTATGACGAGGTGAAGCAACCTATAGCCAAGAAAGCTGAGAAACCGAAGGACCTTACTAGAGGTTAGAGTCATTGACATTGGCTTAAAGTTACAATCATTCTTATGCCGCTACAGATTACTTTCTAATATATTCTTTCTAGGTCCGTCGATGAAGGGCGGGGAGGACTTCGACGATTAGTGCGTGTTTGGAAACGACATAGAATTGACTTCAAACCAATCTGCGTATCTCAGAGCAATTTCAGGACACAAGCCACCTATACCGCACTATGTGTGCAAGATGAAAAAGTCAAATGTCATCCCTGGGAAGGCCAAGATGGTAAACTTCTGAGATTTGACTCTTTAAGGGCGTGTTTGTTTCGAAGGAATAAATCCTACAAAATTCCTATGCATAACTTTCCTACACTATAATCCTATAGGATTTTCAAACAAGAGGTGAGACCTCTTGGAAAGATTACTACGTGTTTATGACAACTATGACATATACCTAAACCCTATAAAATTACCTGCGTCTTTCCTATCCCAGTGCTTTACAAATCCTTTGAACCAAATGAGCCCTAAATCTAGTTATGCACATTGAACTATACTTCAACAACTAACTTTATTCTTCACATCCTGTACTTTTCATCAAGGTACAGCAATGCCCACCTCAACAGGTATCTGCCGTTGGAGATTCCTGTCATAGTCGCAGATCATGTAGGACGTAAGCATGTTCAGTTCATCCAAGGTAGGAATGATGTTTCCCAAATGGCAAGCAACTGGTCAAAGGTTGTCGAGGCTGCTCGAATCAAAAGGGGATTTGATCGTCTTCACCTTCTTTGAGGAGCTCATGTCTGGCTTCATGTGTCATGTAGGTCGCGTGAAATGAGGGCACATAGTACCTGGTTATGCGGGTTGGCTTCATGTGAACTCGTAGTCGGTTTGGAACAGAATGTGAACCTGCAGGTCGTGTACTTGGTTTGGAACTCTTTGTGATTCGAACCATGTTCAACCATGTTTGGAACTATATGTCAACCATGTTCTCTATATATTTGTAAGATTGTGTTCTATCTCCATGTTGCTATGTGTTGTGTTCATTGTTGCTGTAGTTTCCTGTACTTCCACATTTTGCTTCTTCGTGTGATTGACAACATGTTTATAAGTAATATGAAGTAGTGCTATGTTTGAAACATAGTTGTCTTGTCTAGCTGTTGCGGCTTTTAGTCAAAACATCAGTTTATTTATTGAAGGAATACTGATTTAGGACATTCTTATAAGAATGGCAAAGTAGTAGATCTGTCGGAATAAAGTCCACTGGTCTAGTGGTTATGAACCCTCGACCAACGAGTGTGCTCGCCAGTTCGAACCCTGGTCAGGGTACTCTGTTTTTATGACATCTTTAATTTATACTAGATGGACCGATAGTTGGGCCCGGCTAACACTCTGAGAACAACCCGTTAAACCCTGCCATTCAAACCGAGCTGACAGGTGGGGTGCAGGCACGGATGGCCCGATCGTCAAAAAACAAACAGTCAACCAAAGGCCCTTGCCGAATTCCGTGACTATTTTATGCGGGACGAAATGCCGAACTGGGCTTCAGGGCCTCAGATGAAATCCGCGACGAATTTTTGTCGACGAAAACCTCGAACCTCATGGATACCCGGGCTAGAGGCCCTTCGAGTGCGTCATGACAAATTGGCCCAGAACGTTGGGCATCTATGATGGTTTTACAGCGTGTCATGAATAAAACGTCATGAATCGTCCAGATTCTTGTAGTGGTTCTAGAAAATACCTTAGTAATAGTAACGACATAACACTTGACAGATTGAGTAGCATTTGAAGATTGAGAAGTATAGAATAAGATAGAAAAAATATCTACAGATTCCCAATTCATATTCAGCACCACTTGACAGATTCAACAGCATTTCAAAGTGACCGATTGAGCAATACATATAATGGCCAAAAGAAATGACAAATTTAGCAATGAAGACATTAAAATTCAATAGTTGTAGCAAGGCCATGACTCAAAAGTAAAGAGAGTCCATATTCAGCACTCGATCGGTCGATCTGAACAAGTACCAGTACATATGTATTACTACGAAATAGATTAGCAGTAGCAAGTTAAAACCTCCATACAAAATACTCGGCATAACACAACAGCATGTCAAGTGTTGGCCGGGTAGCGCTTTGTTTCCTGCCTGCTACGCTTTCCTTATCACACCATCGCATGTGGGCCCACTATGTCAGCAGTGTACATTGGAAATAGGTATACATTGCTGCAATCTTGTTCCACCTCTCCCCATACAAATTGAATCTGTCACCAACATAAAGTAGTAATTTCTATACTTTGTCCACACTTTGGAGTACTTTCTATACACTTTCTTGGACTAACCTATTAACAAGAGCCATAGTGTTAGCTGCCTGTTTTCTGCTATTTTTGGTTCCAGGAAAGTCAGAAAATGAATATTCTTAGAATTGGATGGGACAAAAGCCCAGGTCAGTTTTTCACCGAGCCAGAGTACGAGACGGAGAGGGGCCAGGGGCCGCCACACCACCTGGTCGCACGGCCAAGCCTGGCCCGCGCCAGGGGGTGGTCTGGCCGCCTCGGGCACCCCCTCGGCCTCCCCTTTCGCCTATAAGATGCCTCCGATACAAAAACCCTAAGGACCTGATCAAAATTCCCCGAAAGAGTCTGTAGTCGCCGTCATCTCCATCCCTAGATCGGGAGGGATCTGAAGCTCTTCCCGGCACCCTGCCGGAGGGGAGAGTTCACCCTGGAGGCCTTCTTCATCACCATGCAAGCCTCCGGTGTGATGCGTGAGTAGTTCATCCCTAGACTACGTGTCCATGTAGTAGCTAGATGGTTGGTTCTTCTCCTTTGTGCTACCATGTCTAGATCTTCTGAGCTCCATTCATGATCAAGATCATCTTTTTGTAATCATACATGTTGTGTTTGCGGGGATCCGATGGATATTGAGATGCTATTTCAGATTGATTATTAATTCTATCATGTCTTTGTTATTTGTGATCTTGCATGCTTTTCGTTGTTAGTAGCTATCTTGGCCAAGTAGATGCTAGCAACTCCAAGAGTTAGTATTTATGCTCGATATGGGTTCATGCCTCTAGTAATCTGGGGAGGTGACAGAAATCTCTAAGGTACTAGATGTGCTGTTGCTACTAGGGATAAAACAACAATCCTTTGTTCATAGAACAATCGTATTGTTTACTTTACACGCATTGCGTAATGCAATTATCTGTTGTTTGCAACTTAATACTAGAGGGGGTTCGGATGATAACCTGAAGTTGGATTTTTAGTCATAGATGTAGTTGGATTACGGTCTATGTATAATGTTGTAATGCCCAATCAAATCTCAAAGGAGTCAAGATGTTTAGTATATGCATGATTGCTTTCTTGATGTTTGTCAATTGCGCCGCTCTAATTTGTTCACCCAACATGTCATCTATCTTAAGAAGAGCCACCACTAGTGAACTATGGACCCCGGTCCTTTCTTTTACCATCAATCTACAACTGTTTACTGCTTTCTGTTTACTTTCAGCAAACTATTACTTTCTTCCACACAATATGTTTAATCCTTTGTTTTCAGCAAAACTGGTGAGATTGACAACCTCATTGTAACTTGGGGCAAAGTTCTGTGGTTGTGTTGTGCAGGTTTCCACGTTGCTGATAGCGCCGGTAGTGTGCCCTACCAAAGTCCAGCTAGCAACACCTTGGAGGTGTTTCCTTGATCCTACTGGATTGATAACCTTGGTTTCATAACTGAGGGAAAACTTACTATTGTGCTCATCATACCTTCCTCTTGGGGTTCCCCAACGAGCTTGATATATTTTGGGCCATCAGGGACTTTTTCTGGCGCCATTGCCGGGGAGTCAAGGACATCTTCACAATGGGAGTCTCTCATAACCAATCTCTTTACTTTGTTTTATTTGTTTTGCTTAGTTTATTTTTGCTTTGTTTGCTTGTTTCTTTATCAAAAACACACAAAAAATTAGTTTTACTAGTTTGCTTTCCCTATTAAAAACACAAAAAATGACTACTCTTGAAAACACTAAGTTGTGTGACTTCACCAGCACCAACAACAATGATTTCATGTGCACACCTATTGCTCCACCTGGTCCTGAAGCTACTTTCTTTGAAATTAAACCTGCTTTACTCAATCTTGTTATGGGAGAACAATTTTCTGGTATTGGTAATGAAGATGCTGCTGCTCATCTAAATAACTTTGTTTAACTTTGTGAGATGCAAAAGCATAGGGATATATATGGAGATATTATTAAGCTTAAATTGTTTCCTTTCTCTTTGAGAGGAAAAGCTAAAGAATGGTTGAATTCCTTAACTAGGAATAGTATGGATTCTTGGACTAAATGCAAAAATGCTTTCATTGGAAAATACAATCCTCCTATTAAGATTATATCTATGAGAAGTGAAATAATGAAGTTTAAACAATCTGATAATGAACATGTTGCTCAAGCTTGGGAAAGAATGAAATCTTTGGTAAAGAATTGTCCCACTCATGGACTGACTGTTTGGATGATTATTCAAACCTTTTATGCAGGATTGAACTATTCTTCAAGAAATCTATTGGATTCTGCTGCTGGAGGTACCTTTATGACCATTACTTTGGGTGCTGCAACAAAGCTTCTGGATAATATGATGGCTAACTATTCTGAATGGCATACTGAAAGAGCTCCACAAGGTAAGAAGGTAAATTCCGTTGAAGAAAACTCCTCCTTGAGTGATAAAATTGATGTTATTATGTCTATGCTTGTTAATGGGAAGGCTCATAATGATCCAAATCATGTTCCCTTAGCCTCTTTGGTTGCTCGAGAAGAGCAAGTTGATGTGAACTTTATAAGAAATAACAATTTTAGCAACAATGCCTACATGAATAATTTTGGTAATAATGACTATAGGCCATATCCTCCCAATATTGGTAATGCTTATGGAAATTCCTACAACAATAATAGGAGTGATCCCTCTGAACTTGAAGTTATGCTTAAAGACTTTATTAATAAACAAACTGCTTTCAATAAAACTATTAAGGAAAAACTCTCTAATGCTGAAAGAAATATAGCATCATTGGCTAAAGCACAATATTCTTTGAATAAAATGGCTGCTAAACCTGAAACTATTGATATTCCCTTTGCTGCTACTAATGCCATACAAGTTAGAATTGATGAAAATGTTAGATTATTAGCTGAGTTGCATGCTAAGTGGGAAAGAGAAGATGAAATTGCTAGAAACATTAGTGTTTCTACTATCACTACCACTAGTGTTGAGGCTAGTAATAGCTCTACTACTTTAGATGATAATTATGATTTTGATCTTGATGATTGCAACATCTCTGAAGTTATTAAGTTCCTACAAAAGCTTGCCAAAAGTCCTAATGCTAGTGCTATGAATATGTCCTTTACAAAACACATTACTGATGCTCTCATAAAAATTAAAGAAGAAAAGATGAAACATAAAGCTTCTATTCCTATAAAACAAGAAGATGGTTGGGAACCCATCATCAATATGAAAGTGAATGATTTTGATTTTAAAGCTTTATGTGATCTTGATAGTAGTGTTTCTAATGCCTAGAAGGATTTATGATATGCTTGATTTGCCACCATTGGAAGATTGTTATTTGAATGTCCCACTTGATGATAATGCTAAAAAGAAACTCACGGGGAGAAATAATGATGTTCTTATTATGGTTAACAATGCTTATGTCCTTGTTGATTCCTATGTTTTGGATGTTGAATGCAATGCTTCTTGCCCTATTACTTTGGGAAGACTTTTTCTTAGAACTGTTGGTGCCATTATTGATATGAAAGAAGGCACCATTAAATATCAACTCCCGCTCAAGAAAGGTATAGAACACTTCCCTAAGAAGAGAGAGAAGATTTCTTTTGCCTCTCCTATGAAAACAAAATTTGCTCTTAAAGCTTCTTCATTTGAGAACACTTGATTCTTTTTCTTGCTTCTTATGCCTAACTTAAAGGCGTTAAAGAAAAGTACTTATTGGGAGATAACCCAAAAGTTTTAGATGTGTCTTGGAAGTTATTACCTCTGTAATAACCGCTCCTTATACTTTTTATTTTATTTTTGTGCGAAGAGTAACCTCTAATGAGAGAGAAGTAATGATTGGGAAAGTTGCTGTCCCGAAACAGATTTCTGTGCTTCACCGTAAACATTCGGGTAAAATCTCTGTACGTCGTTTTGAGGCGTGAATTTTTGTGCTTCTGCCCCAGGTTGTTATCTAACTTTCTTTAGTTCAACACTTTTTGATTTGAGCAACATAAGGTCTTCGAAAAAAGTGGTGTTTACCTGCTGGTCTGTTTTGACAGATTTCTGCCATTATTTGCGTTTGCTTCTTGTTGGTTCCTTTTTGAGTTCTTTTGGGGAATTGAGATTTTTGAGGGAAGTGCTACAGTAGCTTGTGTTTTCATGGAAGTTTTATAGGTGTTGAAACTGAACATAAAGACTTATTATCTTGAGTGCACTAATGTTGCTAATAAAGATTGTGTGAAGTTTTGTATGAAGGAAAAATTTCAGGTGTATGGAGAGAATGATGTAATGAGATGAAGATTGGACTAAAGCTCGAGGTTGGGGATGCCACCCCGTGTCACCCCAAGAATTATTCAAGAGGTACAAGCGTCAAAGCTTGGGTATGCCCAAGGCATCCCCTTCTTCATCAATAAAAAAATCCCAGGATTCTTCCAAACACTTCATTTTTAATGTTTCGTGCACAGTTGTGTTGTTCTTGGAGCGTCTTTGTTTTTCATTTTTGGTTTTCGTTTGCTTGGTTTTCTTAGTTTGCTGAATAAATTGGTTGGACCCCCTCTTTCATACATTAGTTTTCAAATAGTTTGGTTTGGATTAGAAACGAGTAGGAAAAGTTCATGCTTAAGTGGTAAAATGAGCTTGTTTTTGACTATGGCCCATGCTTTGTCATGCCATGCTTGATATTGTTTTGGATTTATGCTTCGTGATCTTTGCTGTAGCATGACATGTTATAAACAATTGAGGTTGCTTAATGTGCCTTTGAAGAATCATGCGTTGTTTTAGCATATTAAAGCATAGTATTGTGGTATTCTCCTTTGATGCTTTATTTGGGTTGACTTGGCGCATGCTCACACCATGTTATTACTATTCCAAGTCACCATAGCCTTTATGATCCTTTAGTTTTCGACTTGTAATATCACTTTATGCTTTGATCAATGATGTTTTGTCGCTCTGCATGATTATGGCCATTATTCCTCTCTTAGTTGGTCGCTCCTAGTCTTTCGCTAGCCTCCATAACCAAGTATGAGTTCCACTCATGCATCCAACTCCTAAAACCAAGTTATTCCAAAGAGTCCACCATACCTACCTATTAGCATTTGATATTCCAAGTATATTCATGTTTTTATCTACTTTCCGAATTAAACTTGTTATGAGAAAACTAGTGATTAAAGCTCTCACGAACTTGATGGCACACTTTACTTTCTTGCATTTAATAAACTTGAACCATTGCGTCCATCTTTGTTGTGTATATTCTTGCGCTTTATAAGTTGAAGTTAGCAGAACCATGTATCATGGGGAACGCTTTCAACATTGCACTTGTACATTGTACCTCGTTGATATCATGTTCTTTTGCTTATGGATCCCGGCGGTGTGAAATAAAAGGGGAACTTGTAAGATCATGGAGTTTGTATTTGTGTTAGAGAAACGCCTGGGCCGCTAGCCTAAGCCATGCCTAATCATGGTGGAAACTTGCAGCATAACCATAATGAGCACTCTATGAAGCATCCTCAATAAAAACCTATGCAAATAGCAAATAAAAAGATCGCTGAGATGCTCATTGTCTGCTTGCCTTATCATTTTGATTATGGGATAGCTCCTGTATCATGTGCAAGGGGTATCCCGTTGGCGGTTCTCTATGATTCATATGTACTTACAATGACAAGAGCTTACTTGTGACTGAAGTTGAGTAGCATGAGGTTCGGTCTTCGTAAGTAAGGGGCATGAGATTTCAGCTTATAACTTGTCAAGCATATCCTCTTAGTTGTGTCACTTTAACCTTAATCACCTAAAGATGCTTATGATAGGGGCAATGAGAGATGAAAGATAATAAGTACCATAATTTTTGGAAGCTCTTTATGAAACTTGAATCCCTAATTCCTTCTATGAAGCCCTTTCTTTAACTTTTATGTTGAGTCTCCACCTTCTATCTTTATGCACCTACTTTGAGAGCATAGTGGCCATTCTTAGTTCTATGTGCATTGTCCCAAGACTTGTTGATTGATGCATAATTTTGATATTGCTTGTTCTTAAACTATTTGTATCTAGTCACTCTTATGAACTTTGAAGGTGTCCTATGCATTTATATTTGCTACTCTATGAGGGGACAAGATGAATGCCACTATGCTATGTTTTATTTATGTGAAACAAACAAACGTCTTGCAAAGCATTGTTATTCATGAATCTTTTGTTTGTGCCTTTTCATGTTACAACATAGTTGTTATATCTTATTGTTAGAACTTTATCTTGCATGCTATGTTGAAGTACTATGATCCCAGCTATCAATGTTTTACAAATACTTTGATCAAGTTTGTGATGGTGCATGTCACCTCAAAAATTATTCATTCTTTTTATCACTTACCTACTCGAGGACGAGCAGGAGTTAAGCTTGGGGAAGTTGATACGTTGCTAACGTATCGATATTTTTTGATGATCCATGCTTGGTTTTATCTACTTACTTTTGTTTTCTCCACACTTTGGAGTACTTTCTATACACTTTCTTGGACTAACCTATTTACAAGAGCCATAGTGCTAGCTGCTTGTTTTCTGCTGTTTTTGGCTCCAGGAAAGTCAAAAAATGAATATTCTCGGAATTGGACGGGACAAAAGCCAAAGTTAGTTTTTCACCGATGGGGACACAGAGCCAGAGTACAAGACGGAGAGGGGCCAGGGGCCGCCACACCACATGGCCGCGCGGCCAAGCCTGATCCATGCCAGGGAGTGGTCTGGCCACCTCGGGCACCCCCTCGGCCTCCCCTTTCATCTATAAGATGCCTCCGATGTAGAAACCCTAAGGACCCGATCAAAATTCCACGAAAGAGTCTGTAGCCGCCGTCATCTACATCCCTAGATCGGGAGGGATCTGAAGCTCTTCCCAGCACCCTGTCGGAGGGGAGAATTCACCCCGGAGGCCTTCTTCATCACCATGCAAGCCTCTGGTGTGATGCGTGAGTAGTTCATCCTTGGACTACGGGTCCATGTAGTAGCTAGATGGTTGGTTCTTCTCCTTTGTGCTACCATGCCTAGATCTTGTGAGCTCCGTTCATGATCAAGATCATCTATTTGTAATCATACATGTTGTGTTTGCGGGGATCCGATGGATATTGAGATGCTATTTCAGATTGCATATTGATTCTATCATGTCTTTTTTATTTGTGATCTTGCATGCTTTTCGTTGTTAGTAGCTATCTTGGCCAAGTAGATGCTAGCAACTCCAAGAGTTAGTATTTATGCTCAATAGTGGGTTCATGCCTCTAGTAATCTGGGGAAGTGATAGAAATCTCTAAGGTACTAGATGTGTTGTTGCTACTAGGGAGAAAACAACAATCCTTTATTCATAGAACAATCATATTGTTTACTTTACACGCAATGCGTAATGCAATTATCTGTTGTTTGCAACTTAATACTGGAGGGGGCTCGGATGATAACCTGAAGGTGTATATTAGTCATAGATGCAGCTGGATTACAGTCTATGTATAATGTTTTAATGCCCAATCAAATCTCAAAGGAGTCAAGATGTTTAGTATATGCATGATTGCTTTCTCGATGTTTGTCAATTGCCCCGCTGTAATTTGTTCACCCAACATGTCATCTATCTTAAGGAGAGCTACCACTAGTGAACTATGGACCCCGGTCCTTTCTTTTACCATCAATCTACAACTGTTTACTTCTTTTTTGTTTACTTTCTGCAAACTATTACTTTCTTCCACACAATACGTTTAATCCTTTGTTTTCAGCAAAACTGGTGAGATTGACAACCTCACTTTAAGTTGGGGGCAAAGTTCTGTGGTTGTGTTGTGCAGGATTCCACGTTGCTGCTGGCCCCGGTAGTGCGCCCTGCCAAAGTCTAGCTAGCAACACCTTGGAGGTGTTTCCTTGATCCTACTGGATTGATAACCTTGGTTTCATAACTGAGGGAAAACTTACTGCTGTGCTCGTCATACCTTACTCTTGGGGTTCCCCAACGAGCTTGATATATTTTGGGCCATCAGTAATTAATTAGTACGACGTTACATATCTTAACATTGGGATCATCACAAAGAATATTTAGATGTTTTATCTCACTTTTGAAACTTGTCGATGCAATACTCCTAATCCATAGGGAATTCCGAAGAACGGTTCAGAAGCTTCCAGGTAACACCACGGCTGCGACATGTACGACCTGAGCCCTTCCAGGGCGACTTCGGCCGATGATGTCCTGCTCGGCAGCTCAGATGTCACCACCATTTCGACCGCATGGAGCTCATGCCATAGAGACAGCAACCAAAGCTTCACCTTGTAACGCGGCGATTCGCACGCCCCTGAACTGACGAACCTAGGGGATATGACGATGTCCGTGGTGTGGCCATCAATTTGGGCAACGAACACGGTGCCCTCTTTCCCGGTGCCGATGATATCCACTCTCCACGAGCCTCTTGTGGGCACCGCCATAGACGGATCCCAGTGTTTGTGGCTATAGGGCATTATGGGTGCAGTCCTCGAGTGGGAAACTCTGAGGTGGCGGACGAGCTCTACCATAGGTGTTATCTCTACCGACGAGGTGATGAACTTGCATCCAGGCTCCATGCAGACTTGCTGGCCGTGAAAGCACCAGATTATGTGGTCGTAGACGTCATTGTAGGGGATGAATGTCCCGCAGTGGTCGTTGGGGCATCTGCTACCTTTTCCGCCCACAACTTGGCAGTATAGCTCCTTGGAGCATGTGGCCAGACGGGCAGCGCTGATAGTGTCCATGCACATAGCAATTTCATTGAAAACATCGCTGCCGACCTTGCTCCAGACACTTTGGAGTGGGTTGTGCATCGATTGCGACATCAGGATGGATTGGGGGAAGAGGTCATACTAGAGTATGACTATCGGGGGACTTTTGGAGAGGGGTGGTGTGACCTGCAAGATCCTATGCTGTGGGCGAGATCGGGAGGAAAATGTGCGAAGCGCGCACTGGAGACGATCCCAAATGCGGGGCCAGGCGGCGTTGGCGAGTGGGGATAAAAACAACCGAGATGGGGAAGATGGGATGGCTCTTTAAACGAGTTTTTTTTGCAAGGCCCCTCGAGCTGCATCCAGGACACTGATTAGCTTGGCTGGCACACTGCAGCGCACTAAATTAACCATATGAAATCCTAGCACATTTTATAGCTAGGCCGACACGCTGTCGTGCACTAAATTAACCATGTCACAACCTGGGCAATTACAGTTAGGCCGGCACACTACCGTGTACGCCAACTAGAGTTACTACTACTGTCATGTTTGACCAAATGATGTTTATTTACAGCTTCTATTTTCCTAAAAAATAGTACTCCTACCTAGTAGTAATACACTTGTACTAGTACAATACGTACTACTACTAGTAGTAGAGTACAACGAACAATCATCTCGTTAGTTCCGCTGCATATAGGAGTTGTACTACACCTACCCACTTAATTGTTAGGTACACCAACACAGCAAAAATCTTGTATGCGGCCGAACTAACAAGATGATTGTTTAGTTTGATAAAAAGGATTATAGTATGGAACAGAGGTAGTACAATACTAGCAGTAGTACACTAGATATTTGTTTTCTAGTTTTGCTGCAAACATAGTACAGTAAATACCTCCACATTGGAGCGTAGCGCGATCAAGTACCATGGTGTTCCAACACGACGCATGATAACGGAAGGCGTTCAAGCACATCTTTACAGAATAGTTATAATTAGAAGCGAACAGTCACTACATTAATACACCTACGATATAGTAAATTGTCCATCAAATGATGGGTGATAACCTACACATCTGACCACCTTCTCACAGTTATCATGATCAAATACTATCACCTTAAAGGAAGTAGTGGCAAGCTTCTTGAATACCAAAAAGTATCCTACCTTTAAGTCATGTGCTTTGACAAAATCTTGCTATCCTTCATCAAGGTTTACCTTGCCATCTTACTTCTTCAGGTCAACGTCCCAGCTGCAGGCTTTGCATATCTTCAGCTTGATTGCCTGTGGATACTCACTGCCAAACATTGGCAAAAAGGAGCTAGGTATCTCCGCACGTCTAACCCTCCCGGTATTAAAAACATCTTGTAGAACTCGTCACAGGTGTTCTCCACGTGGGTGTTCCTGGCTCACCCCTCCATCTAGACTGCACAAGGCTCTCTTGTCTTCTTCGATGATGAGTCTCTCCAAGCTTGAGCTTCTTGCCCGAACACTTCAAAAAAAATCCCGTGGACAGATAATGTCTCTACCAGCTGTAAATAATTGTGAAATAGTACAGTATTAGCTGATAGAGTACAATACAAGATCAGCTAAGAAAGTAAAGTGGAGTAATTTTCTTATCAAAGTACACAAATTAAAGTCCTAACTCTAGCTAGCATGAATGCCGGTTATATTAGTACTACTTCCAAGGTCTAGGCATCACATTAGTGCAGTTCATTATCGAGCAGTACATATACCGAACACCCAGGAACAGACGAACGGATGAACAGGATGAGCTCTATCTACTGCCATGCTAGAGATGTATACATATACTTGAAATTTTGGCAAAAATCAGGGTAGGGCAGCAGCTGCCCTAACTTTCCCAAATTAAAGGGACCTCCGCCCCTGAGACCAATCAAGCAAAACATGCCGAGTGGCCTCCCAAATCATCATCAGCCATGGATCAATCAATACAAAATTTAAACTTATTATTATTTCACCCTAGATGTAGCCCTGGAACTAGCTTGCATGTGTAAAACTGAACTGTAGCATACAAATGGGTTAAATGCACTATATGAGAACTATACTCAACACCAACCCAATGTTAACCAAGCGCTAATAAAAGCTTGACCGCATCTTAGCATCAAGATCAAGGGTTTCGGGGATTCTGTACATACCGCACTGCCACCGTGATGTCTGAGGGATACGACGGATCTATAGATGAGGTTGCAGGGCCCACAACCGACCTTCCTAAGATGAGTAAGTTGCGGCGGTGGTGGTCGTCAATGGAGGGAAGCACAATGGCGATTAAGGAGTGATGTGCGAGAGAGAGCTGGGCTGGGGCTGGGGCTGGTGAGGGAATAAATGTGGACAAGTCAGATGAATGTTGTGGACAAAGCAAACCTTGCCACCAATACAGTACTACTAATTGTCATGCCAAAATTAATAGCCTAGAAAATTGGGGACGACAGCTTGAGTGCTTGAATAGGGAAACATCAAACACATACTATGAAAGTATATTATTACGTACATGGTGCCTAGTACAAGCAATAGTGGAAATGATGTTGCAAGTACTGATACTACAATACAGTATGAAAGTACTATGTACTTAGTATTGTACATTACATGGTGACAAGTACTAGCTACAAAAATGATGTTGTGAGTGCTTATAATCAGCTTTTCTGTATTTTGGTCAAACTTCACATAGTTTTAATGTGGCAGGGTTGGCAAGAACCACATTGGCGCCTGGAACATTTGCTCCCTATGTTCCGTTCTAGTGTAGTTAAGTGATGAACCTATGGCAGCCCCCCATTACCATGCATGTGGCTCCAATCTGGAACTAGCTGTGGGCGATGTTCGTAGCGCACGTGTGTAGCAAACACACAATCTCCTCTGAACACTGGCAGAGCTTTGTCAACATAGGCAGCACTAGGTTCGGGGTTTATAGGGGGCTCGAGGATGAATGGATGGTTGATTCCCACAAACATTGACCTCCCTTCAAGATTATCCCTTCTGATTCAGTCTGGTGCTACAGGGTCATCCAAATTAAGGGCCCTCTAGAATACGTGGCAGCAGAGCAAGGGATAAGAGAGCAGTTCTCTACCCACGTATGATACATGATCATGATGGCTGCTGGTTTGTGCACCCCTGGTGTGAATCCACAGGATATCCCAGCCAATCTCGGCCAAGTACCAGCTGCATAATGCAATATCTTCAGCCTCGACATCGTCACCGGCTTGGACGTTTGCTGGCTCTTCAATTACTGGAGCCTGTATGACACGCGAGCTTGCAAGTATACCTATGTGTGCATTTTAGTTAGAAAAAGTATCACGAACAATGCAGTTGTAAGTAATTTATAAATTTTACTTTTAAATAACGGGACTCACTCCACTTGTTTGGTTCCTAGACAAGAACATCTCCTCGTGGTTCTATCACCGTGTATATGCGATCAAAAAAACCACTGATTAGACACGTGGCAATGACATCGACATACGTTGTTGGTGCAAGATAGTCATTTTGAAGGATAATCCAGTCCCTGTCACAAGGAAAATCTATGGTAGCAATGAATTTGTCAAACACCGCCATCGCGCTGTAGTGCCATTGGTTGTCAAATCTGTATGGTTTCTTTGCTATTTGTATCTTGAATAGCTCGATATTCACATGCTTCTAGCGGTAAGTGCATGGGGGCGGGGAAATGCTGGTTACCTGATGGATAAATATCAACACGCTGCACATGTGGCAGCTCGATACGTTCCATACTATAGATGTTTTGGAGGTACTAGCGCCCCGAGTGCTTTGCAATCACAATACATTCTCCGTTGGCACCAAACTAGTGACCCTTGTTTTCAAATCCTTCATCATCCCATGTTCCGGGTATGTCATCATCAACTAGTACAAATGCTTCTACTATTGGATTGTCTAGTGGCATCAACAACGCGTCAATGCCATGCAACAGATTTTATTCATATCTAGGGGCATGCAAGGTGTTTGACAAAGGGAGGAGTGCTAGCTAGCTTTGAGGAAAAACTACTATCTAAAAGATGCAGAAACATGATGAATAAATCATGAATGCATGTAGACAAACACACTAAGGAATATGGTCTTGTTTGCATTAAAGAAAAAGTGTAGAAAAAGTGTAGGAATATGGTCTTGTATGCTGGCACTGTTCAGCGGTTTCGTTCAGAGGCATAGACCAGAGGAAAAAACGCAGGCAATTTTCCAATGATTGATTAACAAGATTAGGGGCCTCTTTCGATCAATGGTTTTTAAAAAACGTAGGAATAGGGAAAACACATGATTGACATGGTGTAACACCCCAGTTTTAGCTAATCATATTTAGGGCTTTGTCCGTGCATTCATGAGTATCATCCCATAAAAGTGCATGCAAAATAAAAAGAAACTAAAAACCCTCAAACCCTAATCCTCCCCCTCTTTTTGAAATCCATTCAAAAAGGTTTTGAACTAGAAAAAAATACAAAATGTTAGAGCCCAAATGGTTTCAAGGGCCTCTACAATATTTTCTATATTTTACAATTCCTCTAGTATTTTCAAACAATTTAAATCAGAAAAGAATTTGAAAATACAAAGAGAAAAAAGAAAAAAAAAGGAAATGTTTTTAGAGAAAAAAATGGAGGAGCAGTAACCAGGCCGGCCCATTCCTTCTCTACTCTTCCTATCTATCGCTCGCGTGTAGCCTGCAACGCCACAGCCGGCCTAGCAGCAGCCCAGCGTGACCTAGGCCCACATACCCTTTCGACGTTCTGTTTGTTGTCTTCCTTATCGCTGGCAAGTAGCTGCCTTTTGTCGGCCTCACCGTCGATCCTTGCCACCTGCTCTCCGCCGTTGGTCAAGCTCCGGGAGAGGATAAGACCCGCCGTGGATGCCTTTGACTCGCCCCTATCACTTTTCTCTCCCCAACAACCTCTCTCTCTCACGTGTTCCCCATTCGGCCAAAACCCTAGCTTCGGCCAGAGCTCGCCTTCGCCGCCATTCTCGAGCTCCTTCTGCCCCGCTGAAGCCACAGTAGGATCCGCCTCGCCGTCCTCTTCTACTCCACCAACGGAATCGAGCCGAGGATGCGTATAATGATGCTGCCATCCGCTTCTTCACCGACCCCGACCACCACCATCGTTGCCAATCGCTGCCGTTCCCGACCGCGACCTGATACGTTGATAGCGTATCTATAATTTTTGATGTTCCATGCTTGGTTTTTATCTACTTTCTTATGTTTTGTCCACACTTTGGAGTACTTTTTATACACTTTCTTGGACTAACCTATTAACAAGATGCCACAGTTCCAGCTGCCAGTTTTCTGTTGTTTTTGGTTCCAGGAAAGTCAGAAAATGAATATTCTCAGAATTGGATGGGACAAAAGCCAAAGTCAATATTTCACCGAGGGGGACACGGAGCTAGAAGACGATACGGAGAGGGTCCAGGGGCCGCACAGCCAGGCCTAGCCCGTGCTAGGGGGTGGTGTGGTCGGTCTAGGGCACCCTCTCGACCTCCCCTTTCGCCTATATATTGCCTCCGATACATAAACCCTAAGGACCCGATCAAAATTCCACGAAAGAGTCTGTAGCCGTCGTCATCTCCATCCCTAGATCGGGGGGGATCTAAAGCTCTTCCCGGCACCCTGCTGGAGGGGAGAATTCACTCTGGAGGCCTTCTTCATCACCATGCAAGCCTCCGGTGTGATGCATGAGTAGTTCATCCCTGGACTACGGGTCCATGTAGTAGCTAGATGGTTGGTTCTTCTCCTTTGTGCTACCATGTCTAGATCTTGTGAGCTCCGTTCATGATCAAGATCATCTATTTGTAATCATACATGTTGTGTTTGCGAGGATCCTATGGATATTGAGATGCTATTTCAGATTGATTATTGATTCTATCATGTCTTTGTTATTTGTGATCTTGCATGCTCACCGTTGTTAGTAGCTATCTTGGCCGAGTAGCTGCTAGCAACTCGAAGAGGGAGTATTTATGCTCGATAGTGGGTTGATGCCTCTAGTAATCTGGGGAAGTGACAGAAATCTCTAAGGTACTAGATGTGTTGTTGCTACTAGGGAGAAAACAACAATCCTTTGTTCATAGAACAATTGTATTGTTTACTTTACACGCAATGCGTAATGCAATTATCTGTTGCTTGCAACTTAATACTAGAGGGGTTCGGATTGATAACCTGAAGGTGAATTATTAGTCATAGATGCAGTTGGATTACGGTCTATGTATAATGTTGTAATGCCCAATCAAATCTCATAGGAATCAAGATGATTAGTATATGCATGTATGCTTTCTCGATGTTTGTCAATTGCCCCGCTGTAATTTGTTCACCCAACATGTCATCTATTTTAAGGAGAATCACCAGTAGTGAACTATGGACCCCGGTACTTTCTTTTACCATCAATCTACAACTATTTACTGCTTTCTGTTTACTTTCTACAAGCTTTTACTTTCTTCCACACAATACATTTAATCCTTTGTTTTCAGCAAAACCGATAAGATTGACAACCTCACTGTAAGTTGGGGGAAAAGTTTTGTGGTTGTGTTGTGCAGGATTCCTAGTTGGAAACAACACCTTGGAGGTGTTTCCTTGCTCCTACTAGTTCGATAACCTTGGTTTCATAACTGAGGGAAACTTACTACTGCACTCATCATACCTTCCTCTTTGGGGTTCCCCAATGAGCTCGACGTCAACCACGAGCCAGCAAGTATTTTTCTGGTGCTGTTGCCGAGGAGTCAAGGACATCTTCACAAGGGGAGTCCCTCATAACCAATCTCTTTACTTTGTTTTATTTGTTTTGCTTAGTTTATTTCTGCTTTGGTTGCTTGTTTCTTTATCAAAAACACAAAAAAATAGTTGTACTAGTTCGCCCTCTTTATTAAAAACATATAAAAGGACTACTCTTGAAAACACTAAGTTGTGTGACTTCACTACCACCAACAACAATGATTTCATGTGAACACCTATTGCTCCACCTGTTCCTGAAGCTACTTTCTTTGAAATTAAACCTGCTTTACTCAATCTTGTTATGAGAGAACAATTTTATGGAATTGGTACTGAAGATGTTGTTGCTCATCTAAATAACTTTGTTGAGCTTTGTGAGATGCAAAAGCATAGGGATATAGATGGAGATATTATTAAGCTTAAATTGTTTCCTTTCTCTTTGAGAGGAAAAGCTAAAGAATGGTTGCAATCCCTAACTAGAAATAGTATTGTTTCATGGACTAAATGCAAAGATGCTTTCATTGGAAAATACTATCCTCCTTCTAAGATTATATCTATGATAAGTGAAATAATGAAGTTTAAATAATCTGATAATGAACATGTTGCTCAAGCTTGGGAAAGAATGAAATCTTTGGTAAAGAATTATCCCACTCATGGACTGACTGCTTGGATGATCATCCAAACCTTTTATACATGACTGAATTGTTCTTCAAGAAATCTATTGGATTCTGCTGCTGGAGGTACCTTTATGACCATTACTTTGGGTGCTTTAACAAAGCTTCTGGATAATATGATGGTTAACTATTCTGAATGGCATACTAAGCGAACTCCACAAGGTAAGAAGATAAATTCTATTGAAGATACCTCTTCCTTGAGTGATAAAATTGATGTTATTATTATGTCTATGCTTGTTAATGGGAAAGCTCATATTTATCCAAATCATGTTCCCTTAGCCTCTTTGGTTGCTCAGGAAGAGCAAGTTGATCTGAACTTTATAAGAAATAATAATTTTAGCAACAATGCCTACAAGAATAATTTTGGTAATAATAACTATAGGCCATATCCTCCCAATGGTAATGCTTATGGAAATTCCTACAACAATAATAGAAGTGCACCCTCTGAACTTGAAGTTATGCTTAAATATTTTATTAGTAAAGAAACTGCTTTCAATAAAAATATTGAGGAGAAACTCTCTAATGCTGAAAGAAATATAGCATCATTGGCTGAAGCACAATCTTATTTGAATAAAATAGCTGCTAAACCTGAAACTATTGAGAATCCCTTTGCTACTACTAATGCCATACAAGTGAGAATTGATGAAAATGTCAGATTATTAGATGAACTAAATGCTAAGTGGGAAAGAGAAGATGAAATTGCTAGAAATATTAGTGTTTCTACTATCACTACTACTAATGTTGAAGCTAGAAAACCCAATGGAACCTTTTCTAATAAAATACTGAAATTCTTCGGAATATAGGAAACAATAGCTCTACTACTTTAGATGATAATTATGATTTTCATCTCGATGGTTGCAACATCTCTAAAGTTATTAAGTTCCTACAAAAGCTTGCTAAAAGTCCTAATGCTAGTGCTATGAATATGGCCTTTACAAAACACATTACTAATACTCTCATAAAAATTAAAGAAGAAAAGATGAAACATAAAGCTTCTATTCCTATGAAACTAGAAGATGGTTGGGAACCCATCATTAATATGAAAGTAAATGATTTTGATTTAAATGCTTTATGTGATCTGGATAGTAGTGTTTCTATTATGCCCTGAAGGATTTATGATATGCTTGATTTCTATGTTTTGGATGTTGAATGCAATGCTTCTTGTCCTATTACTTTGGGAAGACCTTTTCTAGAACTGTTGGTGCCATTATTGATATGAAAGAAGGCACCATTAACTATCAACTCCCACTCAAGAAAGGTATAGAACAATTTCCTAAGAAAAGAGAGAAGATCCCTTTTGCCTCTCCTATGAAAACAAAATTTTCTCTTAATGCTTCTTCATTTGAGAACACTTGATTCTTTTCTTGCTTCTTATGCCTAACTTAAAGGCGTTAAAGAAAAGTACTTATTGGGAGATAACCCAAAAGTTTTAGACGAGTCTTGGAAGTTATTACCTTTGTAATAACCGCTCATTATCCTTTATATTTGCTTTTTCTGCCAAGAGTAACCTCTAATGAGAGAGAAGTAATGCTTGGGAAAGTTGTTGTCCCGAAACAGATTTTTGTGCTTTACTGTAAAAATTCGTGTAAAATATCTGTACGTCGTTTTGAGGCGTGAATTTTGGTGCTTCTGCCCCAGGTTGTTATCTAACTTTCGTTAGTTCAACACTTTTCGATTTGAGTCTCTAAGGTCTTCGAATAAATCGGTTTTTACCTGCTGGTCTGTTTTGACAAATCTCTGCCATTATTTGCATTTGCTTCTTGGTGGTTCCTTTTTGGGTTCTTTTTGGGGAATTGAGCTTTTTGAGGGAATTGCTACAGTAGATTGTTGCTTTAATGGAAGTTTTTATTGGTGTTGAAACTGAACCCAAAGACTTATTATCTTCAGTGCACTAATGTTGCTAATAAAGATTGTGTGAAGTTTTGTATGAAGGAACAATTCCAGGTGTATGAAGAGAATGATGTAATGAGATGAAGAATGGACTAAAGCTCAAGCTTGGGGATGGCACACATGTCACCCCAAGAAATATTCAATAAGTACAAGCGTCAAAGCTTGGGGATGCCCAAGGCATCCCCTTCTTCATCAATAAAAATCTCAGGTTTCTTCCAAACACTTCATTTTTATTGTTTCATGCATAGTTGTGTTGTTCTTGGAGCGTCTTCGTTTTTGTTTTGGTTTTTTGTTTGCTTGGTTTTCTTAGTTTTCTTGAATAAATTGGTTGGACCCCCTCTTTCATACATTAGTTTTCAAATAAGTTTGGTTTGGATTGGAAACGAGTAGGAAAAGTTCATGCTTAAGTGGTAAAAAGGAGTTTGTTTTTGACTGTGACCTACGCTTTACCATGTCATGCTTGGTATTGTTTTGCTTAGTGATTTTCACTGTAGCATGACATGTTATAAACAATTGAGATTGCTTAATGTGCCTTGAAAGAATCATGCGTTGTTTTAGCATATTAAAGCATAGTATTGTGGTATTCTCCTTTGATGCTTTATTTGGGTTCACTTGCCGCATGATCACACCATGTTATGACTATCCCAAGTCACCAGAGCCTTTATGATCCTTTAGTTTTCGACTTGTAATATCACTTTATGCTTTAATTAATGATGTTTTGTCACTTTTCATGATTATGGCCATTATTGCTCTCTTAGTTGGTCGCTCCCAGTCTTTTGCTAGCCTCCATAACCAAGTATGAGTTCCACTCATGCATCCAACCCCAAATAAAACCAAGTTATTCCAAAGAGTCCACCATACCTACCTATTAGCATTTGCTATTCCAAGTATATTCATGTTTTTATCTACCTTCCAAATTAAACTTGTTATGAGAAAACTAGTGATTAAAGCTCTCACGAACTTGATGGCACACTTTACTTTTCTTGCACTTAATAAACTTGAACCATTGTGTCATCTATGTTGTATATGCTTGCACTTATATATTGGGGATTATCAGAACCATGCTGTCATGGGGAACGCTTTCAACATTGCACTTGTACATTGTTCCTAGTTGATATCATGCTCTTTTGTCTATGGATGTCGTCGGTGTGAAATGAAAGGGGAGCTTGTAAGTCCATGGAGTTATGTATGTCTGTTAGAGAAACGCCTGGGCCGCCGGTCCAATCCATGCCTAATCATGGTGGAAACCTGCAGCGAAACAATAATGAGCTGTCTATGAAGCATTCTTCTTATAAAAAACAGAGATAGAGATTGAGAAAAAGAGAAAAAGAAAAAAAAGGAGATGAGAAAAGAGGAAAGAGAGAAAAAAGCACCATTTTCCCATGGTAAATAAGAAGATTGCCGAGATGCTCGTTGTCTTCTTGCCCTGTCATTTTGATATGGGGATTCTTCCATATCATTGGGCAAGGGGTACCCCATTGGCGGTTCTCTATGATACACATGTACTTACTATGACAAGAACTTACCGGTAACTAAACTTGAGTAGCATGAGGAGCGGCCCTCATATTCAAGGGACATGAGATTTCCAACTTATACTTTGTCAAGCATATACTCCATGGTTTGTCCACTTTAACCTTAATCACTTCAAGATGCTTATGATAGGGGCAATGAGAGCTAAAAGCTAATAAGTACCATAATTTTTGGAAGCTCTTTATGAAACTTGAATCCCTGCGTCTTTCTATGAAGCCCTTTCTTTTACTTTTATGTTGAGTATCCATCTTCTATCTTTATGCACCTATTGAGAGAGCATAGTGGCCATTCTTAGTTTAATGTGCATTGTCCCAAGACTTTTTGATTGATGCATAACTTTGATATTGCTTGTTCTTAAATTATTTGTATCTAGTCACCCTTATGAACTTTGAAGGTGTCCTATGCATTTATGTTTTGCTACTCTATGAGGGACAAGCTGAATGCCACTATGCTATGTTTTCTTTATGTGAAACAAACAAATGTCTTGCAAAGCATTGTTATTCATGAATCTTTTGATTGTGCTTTTTCATGTTACAACATAATTGCTATGTCTTATTGTTAGAACTTTATATTTCATGCTATGTTGAAGTACTATGATCCCAGCTATCAATGTTTTACAAATACTTTGATCAAGTTTATGATGGTGCATGTCACCTCAAAAATTATTCTTTATTTGTATCACATACCTACTCGAGGACGAGCAGGAGTTAAGCTTGGGGATGTTGATACGTTGCTAACGTATCTATAATTTTTCCATGCTTGGGTTTTATCTAATTTCTTATGTTTTGTCCACACTTTGGAGTACTTTTTATACACTTTCTTGGACTAACCTATTAACAAGATGCCACAGTGCTAGCTGCCTATTTTCTACTGTTTTTGGTTCCAGGAAAGTCAGAAAATGAATATTCTCCGAATTGGATGGGACAAAAGCCAAAGTCAATATTTCACCGAGGGGGACACGGAGCCAGAAGACGAGACGGAGAGGGGCCAGGGGCCGCCCACACCACCTGGTCACGCTGCCAGGCCTGGCACGCGCTAGGGGGAGGTGTGGCCGCCTAGGGAACCTCCTCGGCCTCCCCTTTCGCCTATATATTGCCTCCGATACAGAAACCCTAAGGACCTGATCAAAATTCCACGAAAGAGTCTGTAGCCGCTGTCATCTCCATCCCTAGATCGGGAGGGATCTGAAGCTCTTCCCGGCACCCTGCCAGAGGGGAGAATTCACCCTGGAGGTCTTCTTCATCACCATGCAAGCCTCCGGTGTGATGCGTGAGTAGTTCATCCCAGGACTACGGGTCCATGTAGTAGCTAGATGGTTGGTTCTTCTCCTTTGTGCTACCATGTCTAGATCTTGTGAGCCCCGTTCATGATCAAGATCATCTATTTGTAATCATACATGTTGTGTTTGCAGGGATCCAATGGATATTGATATGCTATTTCCGATTGATTATTGATTCGATCATGTCTTTGTTATTTGTGATCTTGCATGCTCTCTGTTTTTAGTAGCTGTCTTGGCTGAGTAGATGCTAGCAACTCCAAGAGGGAGTATTTATGCTCGATAGTGGGTTCATTCCTCTAGTAATCTGGGGAAGTGACAGAAATCTCTAAGGTACTATATGTGTTGTTTCTACTAGGGAGAAAACAACAATCCTTTGTTCATAGAACAATCGTATTGTTTTCTTTACACGCAATGCGTAATGCAATTATCTGTTGCTTGCAACTTAATACTAGAGGGGTTCGGATTGATAACCTGAAGGTGAATTATTAGTCATAGATGCAGTTAGATTACGGTATATGTATAATGTTGTAATGCCCATTCAAATCTCATAGGAATCAAGATGATTAGTATATGCATGTATGCTTTCTCGATGTTTGTCAATTGCCCCACTGTAATTTGTTCACCCAACATGTCATCTATCTGAAGGAGAATCACCACTACTGAACTATGGACCCTGGTCCTTTCTTTTACCATCAATCTACAACTATTTACTGCTTTCTGTTTACTTTCTGCAAGCTTTTACTTTCTTCCACACAATACGTTTAATCCTTTGTTTTCAGCAAAACTGGTGAGATTCACAACCTCACTGTAAGTTGGGGCAAAGTTATGTGGTTGTGTTGGGCATGATTCCAAGTTGGAAACAACACCTTGGAGGTGTTTCCTTGCTCCTACTGGTTCGATAACCTTGGTTTCATAACTGAGGGAAACTTACTGTTGTGCTCATCGTACATTCCTCTTGGGGTTCCCCAACGAGCTCGACGTCAACCACGAGCCAGCACGCCCCGCCTCGCCGACCGCCTCTTCGGGCTTCTGGTGATCATGCGGTGCTTAGGCACCATCCCGCGCTTCCCCTCTCTCTCCGGTTCACCCTGTCATCCATCCCGCCGCAGTTGCATGACCTCCAAGAAAGAATGAGGATCATTGAGGCACAGCTAGGTAAGATAACCAAGAGTCACACTCTCATTCTAGCTAAATTTGCAGGTAAAGCTGAGCCCAATCCTATTGAATACCTCAAGATGATGATAGTCCAAAGGGAGGAGCCTGAACAACTTGATTACAGTAATGCTCCTTCACCAAGCTACACCGTCGAAGATCTCGTCAAAAGGATCAACGTCAAGATTCCGGTGAGTGAAGGTAGTGAGGAAGCTATGTACGAGCACTTCGTTAATCAGGTAGCAATAAAGGTACGTGAGCTTGAGGAAGAATATAAGAAAATTGCTGAAAAATTACCTGTGAAGTTAGATGACATATTTGAGCCTACTATTAATATTAAAATTGGAACCAATGAGATAGATGCACTTTGTGATCTAGGTGCAAGCGTCTCAACAATTCCAAAGAATCTTTTTAACAAGTTAAATCTTGACTCCTTTGAAATTACTGAGTTAAAATTGCATCTAGCAGATTCTACCTACAAACAAGCTATAGGAATTAAGGAGAATACTTTAGTATACATTAAAGGTTGTCCTGCTCTCATTGATTTTGTTATTGTTGACATGCCTAAAGATGCTACTGCTCCTATTATATTAGGCCATCCTTTCTTAAGAACTATTAAGGCTTTGATTAATCTACATGAAGGGAACGTGAAGCTTCAATTGCCTTCGCATGATCCTTTTGTTATTCATTTTTCCAAGAAGAAGAAAGCCAAGCATGATGAAAAGGAGACCATCACTTTGAAGGCCAATTACTTTGGAGTGGATGTTCCACTCATCTGGCCCAAGTAAGCAACATTGAGGTCAAGCTATTGACCATAAAAGAGCGCTTCATGGGAGGCAACCCATGTGAAATAAAGGTTTGAGTAAAGTTTTTAAGTTTTAGTTTAAGATTATGTTTAATAAAGAGTGCTAGAAAACTCCAATTGAGGAGAATAAGTTTGGTAGTACTAAAAATCCTGCTTTATTCATGTTGTTGTTGGTCGACAATTTTTACTGTCAATTTTCTGTCAAAAACAAGGTATATCACTAAGTTACAATAAAATAAATAGTTTTCGAAGAAACAGATTTTTTTGATGCACACAGAGAGTTTAACGACCAACTATACGACAAGAATAAAAATTCCGGCCGTATAGCTCTAGTCGTATGGATATCCTTGCCATCAAAAATGTTTCTTTAAAATCTACTAAGAGTTTAATGATGAACTATACAGCGGGAACAAAAATTCTGACTGTATAGCTCCGGTCGTATAGATATCAATGCCTCCGTACAATTTATTTTCTAATGTACTGAGAGTTTAATGACCAGCTATACATCGGGAATAAAAAATTCCAGCTCTATAGTTCCGATCGTATAAATATTGATGCTTTCGTATATTTTCTCTCCCGGGTACAGACAGTTTGACGACCAACTATATGGCGGGAACATTTTATTCTGGCCATATAGTTGCGCCCGTATAGCTGTGCCGCCAGGAGGAAACCCTAATATTTTGACAAAAAGCCAACTATACGGCGGGAACACATTGTTCCGGTCGTATAGTTGCGCCCGTATAGTTGTGTCCGACCAGAAAATCGCACGGGAAGGTACCTCCAACTCAAAAAATTCAATCTTTTTTCTCTCTTCTACCTCCAAACTCTCTCAAAACCTCAAGAGATCTTCATCTCTGCTCAATTTCGTTCGGTTTCCTCGCACACGAGTGATCTACGGTATGTTTCTCCTCCGATCCTCCAATTACTTTTTGCAAATTCATCTTCGATCTATTGTTATTATCACCACAAGAAATGTGTTAACTTGTGACCTTCTCATAATGACGGGAAATGAAATAGTCATAGATTTATGACGATTTCGGACAAGATGGTCATATATTGTTTGGAGAGTCAAAATCCTATAGAATTATGACGATTTGTGTCAAAACGTCGTAATTTTAACATATGAAATCGTCATAGCCTCCACGATACAGCTTAGAGCCTTATTTATATCCCATTATGACCAATTTAAATCGTGATATCGCCTTAAATATGATACATTGAATTGACTGATCGGCCACATAAGCAAATATACCTATGTGGTATGTCTACATGTCAATTTTTGTATATGTGTATGTCCATGTGTCAATATAGGACCCACCGCCGAGCTGACCAACAAGACCTTCTTCTTCAGGAAATAATCGAAAAAAGGAAGCACTCAATAGGATCGAACCTGCAACCTCGCTAACTACTTAGCGACCTGAACCATGATGGTACACCACCATTTTTGTTATAATTTCCCGCAGTTACTCTATTAGAACATCATTGGCTAAACATGGACCGAGACATATAGATGGAATATTACCAAAAATAAATGGGGGCGGCCAGGAGTCGAACCAGCGACCTGTGTTAGGTTGTTCCCGTGCTTAACCATCAGGCCAAAGGGCTATGTTAGTATTTTTGCGGTAGTAGCCCATGTTATCTAAAACATATCGGTAATGTTTTGGTAAATAATGAAACAAAAAGAAGAGCACTCGGGACTCGAACCTAAGACCATCGACGAATGCAAAGGAACAAGAACCACCACACCTCACACTTATATGTTGTTCACTTCTGTAAGCAGCGTATTTAAAAGTACAGCTTTATCATTGGGAATGGGCCTCAGTGGAAACACTATGGGTGGGCCGTTCTCTCTACTTGGGCCGGCTTAGGCCTTACACGTGCTATATTAGCTTTCAGCCAGCTCGGCTGGTCCACTTAGTATAGGGTCTTTTTTTTCTTTTTTCTTTTTTCTTTTTTCTTAATTGTTTTGTATCTCGTTTATAAAAGTCTAAAAGAATTGATTTTTGTCTCTAAATTTTTATAAACTTCAATATATGATCTTAGGGTGTTCATTAGAAATACATTGAATATTTAAAAATAATGGATTTACATTGTTCGGACTATTTTTAAATTTGTTATGCTCGTTTCAAACAATGGTTAAAACAGCGGCATGAAGATTCTTAGCTAGGGGATGAGTCTCGCTAAACTTGCATTAAATCTCTGATAAAACAGTATATTGCGAACCTAAAAATGTTTTTTACAAAAAATTACGAGCATTAAATCATGTACTTGTGTTTCAAATCAGACCCAATTCCTACCGATTAGGTAGGAATTTGTCTTTTTCACGAGGGGTAGATGAAAAGATTTGAGATAGCCCTGTTGGGTTATTATTCACGTAATATGGTATAGTATTTTTGAAAAATGGGTTGGTACCATTTTAAAACTTTTATTTGGTGGTTGATTCATACAACACCCCGTTTTTCGCACTCAGAAAATGGTTGTTTTTTGTGCTAAGAAAAGGAAAACTTCCTTTTGCAACATTGTTCTCTGTCCCATGATACACATGCGTGCACAATATGGGCATATTATCACAAACTATGTCGCGGTTCTGGCCATAACATTGGTCGTTTGGCTTCAAAGACATGAAACCTCGAACATGATAGCTCATTTCTGTGTAGGTTTTTTTGAGATGCAATTAATATACCAAGTTTGGAATTTTTCCTTGCAAATATGTCACATAATATGACCACCACGTGAAGGATTTACATTTTTCGGACCGTTTTTGAATTTCTTATGTCTGTTTGAAAATTTTCTCGTTTCAAACTATGGTCAAAACAGCGGGCATGAAGATAGGGGATGAGCCTCGCTAAACTTGGTTTGGATCTTTGAAGAAACATCATATTGTGAACCTAAAAATAATTTTTTCAAAAAATCAAGAGCATTAGATCATGTACCTGTAGTTCAAACCGGACCCACTTCCTACCGATTCGGCAGACATTTGTCTTTTTCACCAGAGATGGACGAAAAGATTTTAAAATCCCCGGTTCAGACATTGTTCATGTAAGGTGGACTAGTATTTTTGAAAAATGGGGTGGTAGAATTTTTGAATTGAACATTTGGTGTTGTTTCACAAAACACCCCGATTTTAGCACTCGAAAAATGGAAAATGCCATTTCGGTATGACGAAAAGGAAAACTTTCTCCTACAACATTGTTCACTGTCCCATCATATACATGCGTGCACAGTATGGGCACATTATCACAAACTATGCCGCAATTCTAGCCATATCATTGGTTGTTTGGCTTGAAAGTCATGAAACCTCGAACATGATAGGTCATTTCTGTGAAGGTTTTTTCGAGATGCAATCAATATATCAAGTTTGGTATTTTTCCTTCCAACTATGTTACATAATATGATACCACATGAAGGATTTACAATGTTCGAACCGTTTTTGAATTTCTTATGCCCGTTTTAAAATTTTCCTATTTCAAACTATGGTCAAAACGACGGTCATGAAGATAGGGGACGAGGCTCGCTAAACTTGGATTGGATCTATGAAGAAACATCATATTTTGAGTCTAAAAATGATTTTTTCGAAAAATCATGAGTTTTAGATCATGTACCTGTAGTTCAAAACGGACCCATTGCCTACCGATTCGGAAGACATTTGTCTTTTTCACCAGGGGTGGATGGAAAGATTTTCGAATCCCCGATTGAGACATTGTTCATCTAAGGTGTTCTAGTATTTTTGAAAAATAGGATTATGGCAGTTTTGTATTCACTGTTTGGTGTTGCTTCACAAAACGCCCCGATTTTTGCACTCGGAAAATACAAAATGGCTTTTCCATGTGATGAAAAAGAAAACTTCCTCCTACAACATTGTTCGCTATCCCAATATGCACATGCATGCAAAATATGGGCACATTATCACAAACTATGCCGCGATTCTAGCCATAACATTGGTCGTTTGACTTGAAAGTCATGAAACCTCGAACATGATAGGTCATTTCTGTGAAGGTTTTTTTCGAGATACAATCAATATACCAAGTTTGGTATTTTTCCTTGTAACTATGTTACATAATATGACACCATGCGAAGGATTTACATTGTTCGGACCGCTTTTGAATTTCTTATGCCTGTTTTAAAATTTTCCTATTTCAAACTATGGTTAAAATGGCGGGCATAAAGATAGGGGACAAGGATCGCTAAACTTGGATTGGATCTCTGAATAAACATCATATCATGAGTCTAAAAATGATTTTTTCAAAAAAAATCATGAGCTTTAGATCATGTACCTGTAGTTCAAAACGGACCCACTACCTACCGATTCGGCAGACGTTTGTCTTTTTCACCAGGTGTGAATGGAAAGGTTTTCGAATCCCCGGTTGAGAAAATGTTCATGTAAGGTGGTCTAGTGTTTTTGAAAAATGGGGTTATGACATTTTTATATTCACCGTTTGGTGTTGCTTCACAAAACGTCACGATTTTTACACTTGAAAAATACAAAATGGCTTTTCCGTGTGATGAAAAGGAAAACTTCATACTGCAGCACTGTCCGCCATCCCAATATGCACATGCGTGCAAAATATGGGCACATTATCACAAACTATGCCGCGATTCTAGCCATAATATTGGTCGTTTGGCTTGAAAGTCATGAAACCTTGAACATGATAGGTCATTTCTATGAAGGTTTTTTCGAGATGCAATCAATATATCAAGTTTGGTATTTTTCCTTCCAACTATGTTACATTCTATGACACCACGTGAAGGATTTACATTGTTCGGACCGTTTTTGAATTTTTTATGCCCGTTTTAAAATTTTCCTATTTCAAACTATGGTCAAAACGACGGGCATGAAGATAGGGGACGAGGCTCGCTAAACTTCGATTGGATCTCTGAAGAAACATCATATCGTGAGTCTAAAAATGATTTTTTCAAAAAATCATGAGTTTTAGATCATGTACATGTAGTTCAAAACGGACCCACTGCCTACCAATTCGGCAGACATTTGTCTTTTTCACCAAGGGCGGATGGAAAGGTTTTCGAATCCGCGGTTGAGACATTGTTCATGTAAGGTGGTCTAGTATTTTTTGAAAAATGAGATGGTAGCATTTTAAATTGACCATTTGGTGGTTGCTCCACAAAACGCCCCATTTTTTACGCTCAAAAAATGAAAAATGTTTGTGCATAATAGAGCCAGCCAATCAGAGTAAAGAGTGAGACTACCCACGGATCTCTCCACCGAAGCAGATCTCAGCCGTCCACACGGTTCTCCATCCAACGCTCAAAACTTCACGTCAGTGCCTCCCGCTTCCATGTCCTCCCACGATTTTCGGACCTAAAATGACCGAATCACCCCACAGTTCCCACATCCACGCACGAGAGAATCGATTAGGGGTATTTTGGTGAAATCACCCGTGCATATCGCGATCGAGACCCAAACCCTAATCCCCTCGCTCCTCTCTCGTGCCTCCACCCAGACCCGCCGCCACTTCTCTTCCTCTCTTGCTTGCTAGCCGCCTTGCGCTCACCAAATCTCGTCGCCTTGCTTACCGGCTAGCTCGCCGCACCACATTTGTGCCCGCACGAGAAAGCACGCATGGCCCATTGAATCCCGCATGAGCATGCTCGCGCTGCTGGACCACATCTGTGCCCGCACGCCTGCGCTCATCGAATCCCGCACGAGCACGCCCGTGCCACCGCACCACATCCCTGTCCTAACCCTAAGCTTTGTCCTCCCCATCGCATCCCCGCGTCGCGCTCGCTCAAGGGGTTGCCGACCATCTACCCGGAACCCCCTCGTCGCCTCTCTATTTCCACCGCGGGGAACCACAACAATGCCTGCAACAGAAACCCTAGGCTCGAATCTGTGTGAGTTCGACCTTTGACCTTCCCGTCCATGGCGAAGGGGGCTCTCTAGGTAGGGGAGAGCCTGCACGGCGACCTGCTGGCACCACGCCAGCAAGCCCTGCGCCGGCGACCTTAAGGCTTGCAGCACGCCGGCAACCGCGTCCGGCCGTCCTCCGCTTCCACCCCTACGTCATGCGCCGCCTAGCAGCCATGACGGTGCGGCGGGCTGGTTCGCCGGTGCTCCCCCTTGACGAATTGTCCATAGCCTCCTCCTCCGAAGGCGCCGGAGCCGAATCCTGCCACATCTACGTTGCGGTTGTCGGTGATGAGGTACTCTCCCTGCCCTGCTTACGTGCTTAATTCTTTTTGGACCCGATTTGGATGCCACAAGAGGGTTGGTCAACGATTTGAAACTGGCCAATCAACTTTAAGTGTTGTTACAACTCAAACTGCTAGTTGCATCCATCTTGCTTATATACAGTTCTTTCTTATATACAGTTCTTTCTTATAGTTAAATTCTCTTTGCCAATAATTCCCACAGCACACCCTATCTAAAACTAATTTCAAGGAATATTATCTCTATGGCATATGAATTATGAGTCACCAGCTGTAGGCGATATTAACCTTCTGGTATTATGCATGTGTATTTAAACTTCGAGTTTCCTCTCAAAATGGCCCAAGTATTGATTTAAATGTATACCTAGGAGTTGTTGCTTTTTAATGAATTGATTCACGATGCTTGTTTAAATACCTGATGCTCTGTTAGTTCTGCTTGTCTGCTAATTCTAACATGTGTAGTGCAGCTACATAGACAGATCGGAACATGCTGAATAAGTAAAGTTGCTTGTTGTGCTTACATTTTTCCTTGTCCTGCAATTAGTAGGCCTATGTTGCACCACTTTCTCGAGACATTCTTGTAGTGTGCATACTGGTTTTGAAGTAGACTCGTGTACCCAAGAAGTGTGGCAGCCTGCTAGTTCCTCTTATTACAGTATTGATTCGTATGTTCTCCTTACCACTAGCTTCGTCCCCTGTGTTCTTGGCAGGTATGTCTGGGTTCTCCATCCTTCCCTGTAGACTCATGTTTGTGCTGCTTGTGGTAGAGTCCAATAGCAATTGCACTGATAAATAATACAAGTTAAGGTCTGAATCTTCGTACAAGTTATGGTCTCGTAAATATTTGTTCATTAGTGTTGTGTGTGTGTGTAAATATCTGTTTAATGTGGTAAATATCTGTACAATGAGATCAAGCTTGTTTCTCCCTCTTCTACATTGATCAAACAGATAAGAAAACTTGTAGTGGAAACTCTTATCATAAGTAATTTTACTTCTGTGAGATTCTAAAATGTGAGAACAGATGTATTTTTCTCCTAGTTGAGTATCTTTTATTTATTATAATTTTAGTTTTTCTATTATTGTAAAATGCTACTCAAACTTCATGTGTGAATGTTTTGGACATACAGATATCCAGACTAGGAGACTTGTGATTAAGACTTTCCATTTTTGTTACTCATTTGTTAATTTAGATAATTGAAACCCTGTTGTTCCTGAAACAGAAAATAAAGTGAAGTATTGTTTATGTGGGCTAGGATAGAGCTTTATTTTATCTCCGGAAACCTGAGCATTTGTTCTTTAATATCTTACTGTCAACCACTATTCCCTTGATTTCCTTTGATTTCTGCAGCTGTCGGTCTTGGACAACCTTGTCTTTACATAAGGGTGAAGTCACCCGTGAGCATGCCCACCAAGGTGCTCAACGTGACCACCAGGAAGTCTCCTTGTGGAGAAGGTAAACATCTCTCTTCTATAGTTGTATGTGCTGAAATCATTTGTTAGCTGAGCATATGATGTTACAAGGAGGTGTATAGTTTGTATAGATTTGTATCAGCATGTAGTTTGTGTCGTATCCATTTGCTCACTTGACACGCGCCATTGTATATTCACATTGTATATCCATGCCCTCATGCTTTAGGATTAGACTCTAGCTACTTGTAGATTTGTGTTTATTTTGTTTGGTGCTATTTTATGTTATTGTTAAAAGATATTGCTTTAATTCTGACTTGATAGTCATAGCCATAATTTCTTTTTTTACAGGAGATAGTGGTGTCGAGAATGGTAGCACCATTTTGTTAGGGTATGATCCTAGACGTGCACCTGGTGATCCTGGAGCTAGTGGTGTCAAGAATGATAGCACCATTTTTTGGTTGGAGATAATCCTAGAGCTTGGACGTGGTGTATCCCTTGGTTAACTTAATGGTTGCGTAGCAGATGTTGCAATTGGTGCTATTTGCTGATAAGTTATTGTAATACTAAATTGTAATCTTGGTTGTACACTTGTAAACCTGCTATTTGCTGATAAATTATCTAAATGTTGTGTATTTTATGATTATCCAAACTCTTGTATATTTTCTTGATGTATGGCTTGGCTGGAGCAATTCCAGAATTGAAAATGCAAATTCTAGATACAAAATTGCAATAATCTAGACGAGATGAAATGTATTTGGGCTCTAAAAAGGCTGCGGCCCAAAATATATCGAAGAAACAATTCAGAAATACAGAAACAAATCTGATAGAAAAGTGGACTGTAAGAAGGAAAGGCCCATAAGAGAAATAGACCTAAAAAGGCTAAGGCCTAGTAAATCAAAGGCTAAAACTATTGGGCTTGACCCATATAGATACCAAGATGGACCGGGCTGAATACAAACTACGACGATCTCATTTTGTCACAATTTTGCCACGTAGGATCTGACCTGGCCTGGCTAGATGGTTCGTGACGATATTGGATCGTCATAACGGTTATGATGATCCAATATTGCCATAGACGGCTATGACGATTTTACCAAAGTCGTCATTATAGTTCATTTGCAATGCTCAGCTTTTGGCGATCTCATTTTCGTCATAAGATCGTCACAAATGAACTACTGTGACGATTCTATGACGAAAATGGAGGGTCATAGAAGCCCAGATTCCTTGTAGTGTATCAATCTAGGGTGAGACCTACTATGAACCAATTGCCATGATTTTCTTGTCTAGATTATTATTTTGAGGAGATTCTTTAGTGTGCTACGATGAGGAATATGATGCACTTACTGTTGTTGGATTAAAAAGTTTTATTCTTGTATTTCTTCAATGTTTTAGATGATGAACACAAGGAGCCAAACTCATGCTCATGCCACCGCTAGCACTTCTCGGGATGTCGCTCAAGAACGCACGGGGATACGGTTCAGGAATGAGCTCCAAAATGATTGCTTCAACAGGATCAAGAACCACGAAGTGAAGGCCAGAAGTGGGCTTGCCCCATTATATTGAACCAACTCGGTATTTCTGATGACTTTAATTTACTTTTCAATAGAGCTGGCATGCAAAACTTTGTGTACAAGGATGTGCCTACTTATAGCCGCTTAACCATTGAATTTCTAAGTTTGTTGCAAAGCACCGTTAAACAATGGCAAGGAGAGGATAATATTTCTTTCTGACTTATGAACAACTACACTTTAACATTAGATGAATCGTGCGCATGCTTTAATTTTCCAAACAATGATGTTAATGCCTTACGCGCATCCTTTACTGGCTTAGAACCTTCCTCTGAACAATACTATAATGGAATGAATTTCACTAGTAGAGTGAACAAGGGGAATAATATTCAACATCCTGCAATTCGCTATTTGTTCTATGTCATTGCTAACACCTTGCAGGCACGTAATAGTTCACGAGACTCAACGAGGAGGACATCCTAATCCTCGCAAAGGTTGTCAGTCAACTTGGGCGCCATCCTAGTGCGCTACTTGGAGCACCAAGCCTCCCAAAGCCAAGGACGAATCACAGGTGGAGGCATCATCACCGTGCTTGCCACTGCCATAGGCATCGACCTAGGTGAGTTGCAACCTGTGCTAGGTGAGACACGTGTTGGTTTCTCCACTTTGAGAGCCCGTGGAATGCTCACTAGGAGAGGTGGTGTTTATTATCTACATATTGCTGGAGCTGGGCGTCTCTACCTTGCTCCCATGCCTAATGGTCTTTTCTCTATCGAGGAAGGACGTTTGCTATATGACTTGCAGGTTGAGCAACACCAACCCGAGGAGGAGATTCTGGAGGAGGATGAGGACCAAGAGGAGGAGCAAGAAGTTCCTTATCAAGAGGAGCAACCACTAACCCGGTTCGCTACATACCAAGACTTCTAAGAACTTGGAGGGACAGTGGAGAAGATGCATAGCCTCTCTTTGAACCTCCGAGAATCAACTAGTAACCTCTCAACTCAATTTGCGAACTGGAGTAACGACTTTTTCCCGCCACCACAATGATTTGAAGAGCTTGCAAAAGCCTAAGCTTGGGGAAGTTTCCTCATGTATCTCTATTTGGCGTTCATTAGCTTTTATTTATTTCAAGATTGTGTTTTTATTTGAGTTTATAAGTACTCATGTTGGTTTCCCCAACACCTTATTTTAAGTTCTTTCTATTTGTTTTCAAGATTTTTTAGCTGAGCTTTGCCGCCAATTTTCTATTCTTTAAAACTCTCTCTCTCAAAATCCACAAAAAGATTTCTCCATTTTTCCTTATTTTCCCTCTTTCTTTTCTTTCTGACTTGAGGTTTTCATGTATTTGCAGGAGAGTGGTCAACTTCGAGTTTCCAGGAAGCAAATAAAAAAGGAAGAGATAAGTGGAACCAAACATGAGAGGTATGCCTTATGACTCTCCACTTTTGAAGTTTGAGAAACCTATGCTAGTTAGTAGTAAACATTGAGATATTATACTGGTGGAGCGAGTCTTTATATTGTAGTAAGATTTTTGTTTGCATGGGTATTTAATTGGGTACACTTTGTTCTATCTCTTGTAATAAACCAAGTCTTGCCTAAAAACTACAAAACAATGGTAATAAGAAAAAGTCTCACAATTGAAGGATTAGGTGTTGTAGTGCTTAGTCTTGAAGGCTTATTTCTAGAGACACACAACACCACTGAAAATGTTAATTGACTTGATATCTCTCTTTAAAAGGATTTGTTCGATTGAATTAATGTTTAGAGGTTTTTGTGAGCATGCCAAAGTTTGACTTGTTAATCATAAGAATGATATAGCTTTATACATGTCAAACTTCATGGGATGCCAACAACTCCGCTGGCCTACGAACGATCTTCATGGACGAAACTCCTAGATTTCGGCTATGAGTTGATTAAACACTTGTAGTAGCAATGCTATAGTGGGTAAGATTCTTGGCACTCCCGGGTAGCTATAATCATGATAGAATCACTCCTCTGCCTGTTATGAGTAATCATTATACAAAAGGAATAAAAACCTTAGTGATGCCACGAGTGTCCATCACAGCCCGATAAACTAATAAAAATCTTTGGCATGCTCTCAATTACTTAAAAAATTAAATTCTTGAAGGACAATGAATAGAAAAATAGTGCTTGAAAAGTCTAGATTTATTGATGTGGGGGAATTGAGATACTTTAGTGTATATGCTTTTGATGACAACTCTCACACTCTCAATTTACATGATTACACTTTATCGTTCAAAGGCAAGCATATGGGTTGATTACATGACATGGAATAAAGTTTACTCATTTGAATCATCCATGTTGACAATAATTTTGCTACACCATAAGGATGCATAAAACCTGTATGATATGCTTACCATTACTCTATCTATGCTGAAGTTTTTTAGATTGATGAAGTGGAGGAAACATGAGACTACTAATCATGAGTAATATCACAATCTCGTTATTTCAGTTTAAAATGATGAGTTCCTTTTTGAATTTGGTTTTCTTGCTCGGGGACGATCAAGTTTAAGCTTGGGGAGGTTGATGGCTCTGAAATATAGCCATCCATGTCCACATTTAAACTGGATATTATTCATAATTTCGATGAAATATCTCTCTAAATCCTGCCACTAATGCCTAATATTCAAAAGGGTATGAAATCCTTTCTTTTATATTTTTCCTACGCATATAATGTCATTTAAAAGAGGGAATCGCTACATTAAAGTCAAAGATACAAGATTTCCAACAACCAGAAGAAATAAGGAACTGTAAAGCGGAGGCAGACGCTTTAACAACCAACTATATGACCGGAACAAAATTCTAGCCGTATAGCTCCGGTCGTATAGTTGGCGCCGCCACCGTTAGGTCAAACAGAACAACTTTTGTGAAGGGACCCCTATATAAAGAAGCCTCGGGCAATGAGAAAACAAGAAAGACCTCGCCAAAAAGTCCCTGCCACAGATCACCAGCCGCCTCCAGATCTCGAAACCCTTCTCCATCTCCATAGCCATATTCCACCACTTGTAATAGTAGATCTCTTCTCCAATTGGCGACATTGTAAGACTATTGCTATCAATATCATGATTTTTATTACAATGTTTATGATTGTTGATCTCATCTCTATGTGTGAGTAATTCTCCTTGGGCTAAGGGCTTCGGCCTAGCCATGTAGCAATTTTGCATGTTATTTCTCATAGATGGGATTGTGTATTAGTTTGTATGACATGATGATTATTGTATCCTCTCTTGCCTCAATCCAAGGACTTGTCAGGTACCCAAGACCCCGAGGGTTGAGCCAGGTATAGGGAGTATAAGTAATGACTGATCTGTAGGTTGGGAATCCTAGTGACAGAAGGGGTAGTACGGCTGCATGTGAGGGATTTACTTGGGATTAACGGTGACATCATTATGCATATCATTAGTTCTCTTTCTTCTATGAATGAAACTAGTAGGTTATTGCTATAAGAAGTTGCGGAGGCAATAGCAATTATGGATGTACTGCCCACATATAATTTATCTTGCTCTAACAAGTACATGCATACTTTATTTCTATCTTTTATTTCCATCCGATGTTTTGCACAGCTATAGGTGAAACCGAACGTCCTAGGCCCTCTCTCTCCACCATCAACAACAACAAAAAGACGTAAGCTATTGGTCCGGTAAAAACACAAAAGGAATTCTAAAACTCCCGAAGGTCTGTTAAAGTAACTTCACTACGCATTCGCTTCCCGAGGATTCGATAACCTAGGTCTACTAGGGAAAAATAAGCTATACTACATCCGTAATCCAGATCGAAGGTATCATCTCGCCCCGCACCTGCTGAGGCCTCCTGCCCCGTGGGCCAGAGCTTTGTCGGCTCCACCTTTGACCAAGATTCGGTCTCCGGGGCCGTTGGGACTGGGGCATCCAATGCGACGGTCGCGCTTGTCGTTTACCTCGGGAGGGAGTCGTATCCCACCCTCGGCTTCCCTCTCTGGAGGTCTCTAGAGGATGGATCCTGGCGCATCTCCTGAGGGGAGGAACTCCTCCCTCGCAAGGTCTAACTGGGCCACCAGGGGCAGCCAGACATACACGGATCGTGGGACACCCTGTATCAACTATCCGACAATTATTGTACTCTATTTTCAGCCTCCTTGATGAGGTACTTGGTGCACTATACAGGAAACATAATAACATAGGTGTCACAAATTCAAATAGGTAGATAAAGGAAAGACATGCACCTTGAAACATGGTACAGCATATCCCAATTAGGAATTTCTAGCCACTATATGAACCCACGGATCACCCAGTTGAGTTAGACATACTTTTTTGTTTATTCAAATGTATTAGAACAATACATTTTTTAAATAATATTTCTTGTTATTTGAATCTAAATGATAAGTAGCCTTGCTAGAAACGGCTTTTAGTTTTTTGATGGATAAGATAGGCTCTAAGATGACATGGAAAGAAAGTAGTGCAATGATCATTAACCCTTTCTCTTGATGATAATGTGATAGATGCAATAACAGAGGATAAAGATATAAGTAATAGGGATTATGTCAGCCGAGGCATCATGTTCTAACTCAAAAGAATCGAATTTCACAAGAACCTTGTGTTATCTATTTTAGAAGATATGAATAAATAAGACACAATATGGAAATCTGTTCATATTAGTATGTAAATTACTATACCTATGGTCACAGGAGATTGAAGATAAACTCGGAGTGGCAACCAGCCAAATACATTCTTTGCGACACTCATATCGATAGGACCATAGCCTGAAATGTCAATAAAAGGGCAATGATAAGAAAAAAGCGTCACAGTCAAAGCATCAAAATGCCATTCTAAAATCCAATAGAAAAACAAGAGAATGCAGAAAATGAGAAAATAATACAAATTCACTTCACATCAACATCACATCATAAGGTAGGACAGGGCACCGCTACTTTAGCAAGAGGTGGTGCTCCAAACACCATACAACTTAAAATGCTAAAATGAGCGGCATATACATAATCAGGTACGGTACATATCAAACTTTTATTGGCAAATAAATCCTTGAGCAACTCCAATGCCAATATGTATTGTTCAATATAACTGATCTACAGCTAATTGTGATAAATATAAGTGTTAGAATATGTGACTGTATCGTGTTTGTGTAGTTATATGGTTATATTGTGTATTCCTTTGTATGTGTCCGTGTGGTATGAGACTAGGACTCCCCTTGTAATCTTCCTATATAATGAGCAATACACAGCACCACTACATGTGGTTTTCCCTATTTTACATGATATCAGACGCAAAATCCTAGCCGGACCACGCCTGCTTCCGCCGCCACCGTCGATCTCGGCACCGATCTACAAACCACCCACCTCCCCCCTTCTCGTTGCGCCACCTCTCTTGGAGCCATGGGCGACGACGCTACACGGGCCACGCAGGCCGCCAAGGAGAAGGAAGAGCGTGAGGCTCGCGAGGCCGCCGATGCCAAGGCCAAGTTGGCCCTCACCACCGCCCCCTCCTCCAGTGCGGGGCCTTCTCGCTCACTCCCTACATGCCCAAGCCGCCGTCCTCCACTCCATCAAGAGGCACGTACCAATCGAGCTGGCCCTCAACACCGGCATTCATCGCCAATGGCGCACCTTCTTCCGCGTCGCCCTCCGCAAGTACGCCCTGCTCGGCCACATCGACGCGCCCGCTCCGATCTATCCAACTCCAGAGTGGTCCTTGTTGGATGCCACGGTGGTCTCATGGCTCTACGGATCCGTCTCCCTTGGCCTCCTCGACGTTGTCATGACGTCGGGAGAAGATCCTCTTGTTGTCGATTTGTGGACAAGCATCAACGGCCTCTTCAACGACCACAAGATCAATCGCCAGCTCCACCTCTCCACCGAGCTCGGCAAGATCAAGATGGGCGAACTTTCCATGACCGAGTACTTGAAGAAGATCAAGGCCCTCGCCGATGGTCTAGCAAATCTCGGAGCACCGAAAGAAGATGCCAAGCTAGTGACCCACTGCCTCAACGGCCTCTCCGAGAAGTACGAGCACACCGCCGACTTGATCTCCCTCATGCCCGAGATCACCTTCAAGAAGTGTCGTTCTCTCCTCGCGCTTCAAGATATGAAGCGCAAAAATCACCGAGCCCACAACTCCAACACGGCTCTCGTTGTTGACGGCGCCAACCTAGGCAAAGGCAACGGCAACCGTCGGAAGAAGAAGAAGGTTGCGGCTGAGGCAGGCAAGGAGGGTGCTATCGTCCAGCACCAAGCCCCTACTACACCACCAGCCGTCGCTTCGCCAACCTGGCCCACGCTGCAACTCCCATGGAACGACGCGATCCAGATGTGGCCCTACGGTCAGGCACACGGCTACGTGCCACGTCCTGCGCCCTCGCCACACACCTTCTACACGCAGGGGACCTATAGAGTGATGCACTCCTCCTATGGATACGGCTACGGCTATGCGCCCCGCCCCCTGGTTACGGCTACAGCGCCACTCCTTCGTCACCGGCACCGTCATCATCGGCTCCGTCAACCGCCTTGTGGGATCAGTCCACACTCATGCACCAATTCCAGACGATGGGCGTACAAGCACCCACTAAATGGGTAATGGACATTGGGCCTCCTCCCACTTTGCAGCCAACCCCGGTATGCTCACCTCTGTATCTCCCCTACCTCTTCTCCTCGGGTTGTTATTGTCGGTAACGGCTCCACTCTTTCGATCACCGCTACCGGACATGCACGTTTTCCTATTTCCACCTCCAAGCGTCCCCTTCATCTTTGTAATGTTTTAGTTGCTCCTAACATAGTTAAAAATCTTGTGTCGGTTCGTCAGTTCACCATTGATAATCGTGTTTCCATCGAATTTGACCCTCTTGGTTTTTTTGTGAAGGATCTTCGAACTAGGAATGAGATTCTCAGATGCAATAGCCCCGAAGCTCTATATCCTGTCTGCACCTCGTCCACCAGTCACCCACATGCCTTTCTCATCGTCGATCCCGTTCTATGGCACCGGTGGCTTGGACACCCTGGATGTCTCATCATGGAGTCTTTAGCTCGCTCTTCGGTTATTCCTAGGGATAAGAATAAATCTAGTTTGTGTCATGCTTGTCAATTAGTCGTCATGTTTGTCTTCCTTTTTCCTCTACCAATCGTGTAACACATTCTCTGTTTCAAATTATTCACTATGATTTATGGACATCACTGGTTGAGAGTATTTCTGGCTTTAAGTATTACCTTGTTTGCCTCGATGATTTCACATAGTATGCCTAGGTTTATCCTTTACGTGCTAAGTCAGAAGTTTTATCCCACTTATCGTCCCTTCACGCCTTAGCACGTACTTAGTTCTGTGCAAACTTGCAAGCTATTTAGTGTGATAATGGCCGTGAGTTCGATAATTCCCTCCTCCACTCTTTTGCCCAATGCCATGGAATAGCACTCCGCTTTTCATGTCCATATACCTCGCAACAGAACGGTAAAGCTGAGAGGATTATTCACACCCTCAATGACTCGCACGCTTCTAATTCAAGCAAGTATGCCGCCACACTTTTGAGCCAAGGCTCTTCATGCAGCCGTATTATTGCATAATCGGCTGCCTTCCAAGGTAATCTCGGATCGTGTGCCTTTTCAAGCTCTTCATGGTTTCGACCCTGCATATGCTGGTCTTAGGGTCTTCGGATGTCTTTGCTACCCCAACACCACTGCCGTTGCACTACACAAGCTTGCGCCTCGCTCCGTGCCTTGCGTGTTTTTAGGGTATCCATCCCAACATCACGACTATCATTGTCTTGATCATTCCACCCAAAAGATCATCATCTCTCGCCATGTTGTATTCGACAAGTTTGTCTTTCCCTTTGCCACCACCGCGTCCGCCACGTCTCCTACTCCTTCCATGCACACTTATGATTTTCTGCAGGTTGAGCAACCGATGTCGTCGACACTGTTCACCGTGTCAGCCATGGAAAGTTCTGCCACGGGCTCTGCTGCGAGCGTGCGGTAGCCTGCCGCGAGCGCTCGGCAGCCTACCATGGGTGCTTGGCAGCCTGACGCGGCTGCCTCCCCTATCGCGCATGTCCGCTCTACCGCGAGTTCGGCCGCCTCTCCCACCACACCCCTCTCGTCGCATGCGACGGCCTCGTCGCCCGCCTCGTCACCCGCCATGTCTGCTGAGGACGATTCCTCGCCACATGCGGCTGCTGCACCGACTCTACTACCGCCACCGCCTGCATTTTGTCTACCGCACCCTCCACCTCCGCCACCGTCACACCGCATGCTTACACGTGCAAAAATAGGCATGGTGCATCCGAAGACCATCTTCGATCTTCATGTTGAGGGGTTATCTCCTCTCCCGAAGATGTACCGTGGAGCGCTCAAGGACCCTAATTGGCATGCATCGATGGTTGATGAGTACAGTGCTCTTCTCTCCAACAACACTTGGGACCTAGTTGATCCACCTCGCAATGCAAATATTGTCATAGGCAAGTGGATCTTTCATCACAAGTTAAAGTCTAATGGTTTTGTTGATCGGTACAAGGAATGGTGGGTCTTGCGAGGATTCATGCAACATGAAGGTATTGATTTTGATGAAACTTCCAGTCCAGTTGTTAAACCCGCCACGATACGAACAATTCTGTCACTTGCTCTTTCTAGTGATTGGCCTATTCATCAGCTGGATATCAAGAATGCTTTCCTCAACGGAAAACTTGATGAGACGGTTAAATTATGCTCGACATCCCTCAGGTTTCATTGATCCCAATTCTCCTGAGAAGGTGTGCCACCTGAAAAAATCCTTGTACGGGTTGAAGCAGGCTCCACGAGCATGGTTTCAGTGGTTTGCCTCCTATATTGCATCTCTTGGGTTTCTAAGTGCCAAGACTGATAGCTCATTGTCCGTCTATCGTTGTGGCTTTGATATGGCTTATCTCATGCTCTATGTGGATGACATAATTTTGATTGCGTCTTCCTCGACATTATTGCACAGTTTGATTGCTTCACTCCATTCTGAGTTCACCATGACGAACATGGGTGATTTACATTACTTTCTAGGCATCTCCGTCAAGCGCAGCAAGGACTGTCTCTTTCTCTTGCAGGAGAAGTATGCTATGGAGCTCCTTGACCGCATCGGTATGTTACAGTGCAAGTATATCTCCACACCAGTTGACACAGCTTCTAAGCTTGAAGCTTAGTCTAGTGATCCCGTGGCTGATCCTACAGAGTATCGCAGTATTGCAGGAGGTCTCCAGTACCTCGCTTTTACTCGGCCTCATATCTCCTATGCAGTACAACATATATGTCTTCATATGCATGATCTACGGGCTAATCACTTGCTCCTTGTGAAGCGTGTTCTATGCTACATCCGCGACACCATCGACTATGGTCTCACTTTTATCGATGCACCTTGAACAAACTGATGGCCTACTTTGATGCTAACTAGGAAGGTTGTCCAGACACTCGATGGTCTACTTCTGGTTATTGTGTGCTCCTCAGCACAAATTTGGTGTCTTGATCGGCCAAGCGACAACACAAAATTTCACGCTCGAGTGCGGAGGCTGAGTATCGGGCAGTAGCAAATGTGGTGGCCGAACTGTGTTGGCTACGATAACTACTTCAGGAGCTTCATCAACCGGTGCCTGATGCTTCCGTCGTCTTCTGTGACAATGTGAGTTCAGTTTACATGACACAGAATCTAGTGCATCATCAGTGCATCATCAGCGTACCAAACATGTGGAGATTGATCTACACTTTGTTAGAGATCACGTGACAACTGGCGAGGTCAGGGTTCTACACATTCCTAGTTCATCTCAGTTTGCGGACATCTTCACCAAAGGATTACCATCGCCTCTCTTCTTAGATTTTCGGGACAGTCTTAATATTCGTCGGACGCCCATTTTTGACTGAGGGAGGGTGTTAGAATATGTGACTGTATCATGTTCGTATAGGTATACGGTCATATTGTGTATTCCTTTTGTAGGTGTCCGTGTTGTATGAGCTAGGACTCCCCTTGTAATCCTCCTATATAATGAGCAATACAAGGCACCACTATGTGTGGTTTCCCCTATCTTACAATAAGTAAAATTAAGGTCATTTTTAGGGGTTGTTAATTACAGCCATTGGATGCCTGATCAGGGGCATCCTGACCATCCATTTAGGGTGTTGGTTCCCCTAGTGAGTGGTGCTACTATAAAAGGGCTCTAGGGTTTGAGTTGAGGACTCCTCTCTCTCTCTCTTCGATCAAGCAAGCACTCATAACACTAGGAAGATCCACTCACAACTACATCAATCAGATTCAGGTGAAGTGGAGGAAAAGGAGGTCATGGATGGACCTCCAGATCAATGTACATACTCCTGATCCTATTTTTGTGTGGCTTAATCTTGAGCTAGATGATCCTAAAGATCTCATAGTGGTATCAGAGCAATCTAGCTTCAAGTTTAAACCCCTAATTCTAAGCATGTACTCTTTTGAGATATAAGTTTAAGGTTCTATTGCTAGAGCTATGATTTTGAAAAGTTCTTGCTTCGAAACTTCATAAAGTTGATGTTTTAGCCCTAAATTCACTAAGTTTGAACCCTAATTGTGAAGTATTTGAGCTAGGGTTTTCAATCATGCAATTCTGATGTGGGGATTTAAGTTTTGGTGCAAACCCTAATTGAATCCCCATTTGCCAAGTAACCATAACCCTACAACATTTTTGATGATCCCTAACCTTAATTCCCCAATTTCCTAAGAACCCTAACCCTAATTCTCAAATTTGATGAACCCTAAACCTAATCCCCATTTTTAAGGAACCCTAATCCTAATCTAACGACCTAATAGGTGGTGGAAGTGTACCTTATGGGCCTCATCGTCGCCGTTGGCCACGGTGGTGCCGGATCCACCCTCCTAAGCTGGCATATGCGCTCGGGCACATGCCCGTGTGGTCTCGCCATCCACTACACTGGACCGTGGAGGTGCTCCTACTTGCGTTTGTCATCATCGGGGCCCACCGTGGTGCCAGACATGGCGTATCTCATGGTGTGGAACACGGCAGTACCATCGAGGATGGCTTAAGAGGGGACAATCAGGATGCTATCGATGGCTATCGCAATGGGTTGGGAACAGAAACTGCAAACACAACGATGTACCAAGGTCCGGGGCCCTCTCGGCGAGGTAACACCCCTACTCATGCAAGGATCTACTATATCAGGGGCGAATGCCCAGTAAAAGTGCTCTTGGAGCTATTTCCTTAGCAACTATCGGGAGCTAGAGGAAGAAGATGAACTAGTCCAATCTGAGTCTCTCTAGAACCCTAGCTCTACCCTCCCTTATATACTAGCTAGGAGAGGTAGGTTACAATGTGGGTTCTAGGGTTTACTATTTGGGCTTTGGGTTTACAAAGCAGGCGGATTGACAGGGTCTAGCCGGTGGACCAGGACCCAGTCAACCCTTCAGTATAGGGGGCAGTGCTACAGTGTCCCAGCGCCAGTGCTTTGGGCGTCATCTAGCGCTTTAATGGTCAGCCGACAATGCCTCGCTCAGCTTCTAGCTTTGCCCTACTCAGTGCAGTTGTCTTCTAGCGCCGTCAGGGCGGCGCGCCAGCCTGTCTAGTGATGCGAGGAGCCAGAGACATGCTCAGCAAGGAGCTTCATCCCCTCCGTATCCTCACCACTGAATTCGAGGTGACCGGGTGGAAATGGCCACCCAGTCGGTTCTTCTGGTCATCCGGCTAGACCGGCTAGCCGGGGAAGCTCGAGGGAGGACCGGTTGGAGCGGTCCACCCGACTGCAGGTCCTTTATCTTGCGGCCATCTGGCCAGGTACTTTTGGAGCCGGTCAGGTACTTATGGAGCCAGCTAGTTAGGCTTGGCTTACTCTACCCGGGGGTCATCCCTTTGACACTAGTCCCCGAGCGCATTGGACTTCGTCTTGTGAAGAAGTTCTTGCATGCTCATTGATTGAATTGAAGTAGTTGGTGAAGAAATCCTGTTGTAAATCCTGTTTGACGTGCTTGTTGCTTCCCGACTAGATTCGACCGGCTACAGAGTCGGTGGCCACCCACTAGGTGTAAAACAGCGAAGGTAGCGAACGATTGGTGCAATCAGAGCGTTGGAGGTGAATCACTAGGCCCCTGAGGTCAGTGCTTACATCTCGCGACTAGCGGTTATGATGCACGTCATGTCACTTTAACCTTTCGCCCTGTAGCGGCAGTTTTTGGTAACTGTGCGCACGTCTTGCCGCTGCGGTTTCTTGGGAACTGCACGCATGCCTCGCCTCCCGCAGCAACGCCTATGGGATCTTCTGCATTGGATCATGCCGGCACACTAGATCCGCAACCGAACCGTCGTGGGATGGGGGGCGGTTGCCTGCCATGTGGCGAAGGGGAGAACAGGAGGCGCGCTCCACCCGCGGTGATAAATAGGGCCGCAAGAATGGGGTTTTCTCCCACTTCGCCTTCTTCCTGCTCTTGCTCTTCTCGCCCTTCTTGCCCTTGTGCACTTCCCCTACTCTTGCCCTTCTGCCGCCAGATTTAGGTCGCGGCTGAAAGTGTAATGGACATCGCCTAGAGGGGGGTGAATAGGATTTTAAAATTATTACGGTTTAGGCTCTAATAAATGCAGAATAACACAAACATTTAATTTATAGAGCACAAAACCTACAAACACTAGGTTCACCTAAGTGCACCAACTACCTATGCTAAGCAAGACAAGCAACAAGCCAATAGCAAGATATAATACTTCAAGCATGATGGCTATCACAAAGTAAATTGCATAAGTAAAGGGCTCGGTTGAGAGATAACCGATGGACGCGGAGATGAAGATTTTTATCCTGAAGTTCACTTCCAAAGAAGCTACGTCTCTGTTAGAGGGGTGTGATAGTGCAATACTCTTTGAACGCCACAAATGGCTCAACTAAGGTGTGGTCGTTCGATTCTCACCCAGCGCTACACAAGGCCTCACCCCAAGATGCAAAGGCACGCAACATACCAACGCCACAAAAGGCTCACCCTATTCTCCTGAGTGCACACCATAAAAGGCGGGCACTCGCTCCACTATGGGACACTTGAGGGTGGTCACCGAACCCGTACAATCTTGGGGCTAGCTCCACAACTCAATTAGAGGCTCCGAAGAACAAAGCCACAAAAGGCTACAAAGCCACAAAAGGCAACAAAGTCACAAAAAGCCACAAGCTGGAGGCCACTCCATAATGGAGGCCTCAAGAAGTCAACAACCCAACGACACAACCGTCTAGGGTTCCAAGAACCGAAGAGTAACAAGCCCACAAGCTAGTACTCGTCGAATCTCCGTGGATAACTCAAACATATGCAACAAATGCAAGGGTAAGTCCTTTACTCCCAAATTCCAACAAAGCTACAAAAGCTATTGAGGGAATAAGGGAGGAAGAACACGAGAGGAGAACACAAAACTCTCCAAGATTTAGATCCCAATGATTCCTTCACAAAGAAGGGATTTGGTTTGGGGGATGTAGATCTATATCTCCTCTCTCAAATCCCTCAAAAAGATGCAAGAATAATAGAAGGGGGAAGGGGAGAGGACAAGCTCTTCAAGGTCAACAATGGCGGAGAGAGAAATCTAAGAACCAAGTAAAGAGCTAGTAACCACGAAGGGGAAGAGGAGCCCCTTTTAAAGGGCTTCCCGATCTGCTTGTTACTCACAAATTTGTGCACGACCGGTAGTACCGGTGGGGGAGCGGTACTACCGGTGGCACCTAGCCAACAGTCAAAAGAACATCGAAGTGGGAGACCAAAAAACGAGCCTAGCCGGAACTTCCGCCAGTCCACCGGAACTTCCGCTGAGAACGGTACTACCGCCAGAAATTCCGACAAAATAGAGCATACCAAACAGAGAAGTTACTGAGGCTGAGCAAAAGTAGAGCCGGAATTTCACCCGGTACTACCGACGGCAATTATGCCCGAGTGGTACATCCAGTGCATGGTCGGTACTTCTGGCGGGGGCAGTACTACCGCATCAACTTCCGATCAAAATTCCGCCAAATAGAACAAACCAGATAGAGAGGTTATTGAGCCGAACTCAGGATGAGCGGAAGAATCCCCGGAACTTCCACCAGTACTACCGGCGGCAAAATGCCCTAGCGGTACTACCGGTGGCGGGCCGAAACTTCTGCCTAGGGAAATTCCAGAAACCAAAACTGCAATAACTTTCGCATCCAAACTCCAAACGAGATGAAACCAATTTTGTTGGAAAGATAGAGACGAGTAGAATCACCTAGGGAGAAAATACCATGAATATATATGTGAGATATCTCCCAAGGTGTGGAGCCGGAAAACTCGCAAGATAAAAAACCGCAATAAGATATGAAAGGGAAATCCTTATTTGATGAACTAGAGCTTGTTATGATGATGACCACAAGCTCTAGATCGTCTCATGGACAAGATCCAAATAACAATCAAGAAGGATAATGCTAAGTATGCAAAGGTTTGAGCCCTCTCCAAAAGATGCGATCGAGTCACTCGCTTGACAACCCCTCTTGATAGTATGGCTATCTACCCTAAACACGGTCTCCCAACACGAGACCGGCAAAAGAGAAATCCTATCAATATTGTACCTTTGCCTTGAACATTTCACTTGAGCTTGATGTAGACTGTCTTGGCCTTCTCAAAAAGGAACACTTTTCTTGATTGCTCTTACTCTCTCTTGCTTGATGAAGACTTGCAAATTTCTCCCCCATACTTTATGAGGAACCCTCTTCTTTAAACTTGTCTTCATCACTCCATGATCACCGAGGATAGCAATCTTCAAGCATGAGATCTTTTAGAGATGGCGCATCTTGAGATTGCACTTTATTTCTTCTATCCCCATGATGATGATGTCTTGAAGATGCACATGAGGAACTCCATCTTTTTCTTCAAGACACACTTGATCTTTTTCTTCTTATTCTTTCAAACTTGAGACCAACACATAGCCCAAATGAAGCCAATGGACAACCCTACAAGTGAAACTTAATTTATACATTAGTTTATAGAGATTGTCATTAATTACCAAGACCACACATGGGGGCATACATGCCCTTTCAACAAGAAAACTAAATTTTGCAATTTTATTGCTTACATTTTAATAGCATACAATCTTGAGTATACCGGGACGGTGCGCCAAAGTGCACCCCTAAATCTAGTAGGTGATTATAGACGCACCATCGGATGTTTCACCGATGCTCATTGTGGTACAAGATATCCATGTTGTCGAACTAGCTGAATTGACGAAATCAGTAAACATATCTCCCTCTTAGCACGACGACTTTTCGTCTGTCTACTTTAACAAGCTCTACTAGGACAAGTTTTGCCCGGCTCCAGTGATGGAGGAGCGAGAACAACGGTGCACCTTCGGCTCGAGCTAGTGTTTGTAGTCCTCAGTAGGTGGTCCATCGACCTATCTGTAATTTTTATTACTTTTAATCCTCTTTGTACTACTATCGATAATTATTAATAGATCGATAGAATTTTAAAACAAAAGTGTGATACAGATTTCGGCGGTTGCGCCAGGGCAACAGTGAACCGTGTGCTTTTTGATATTCGAGTTTCGAAGAGGCACTCGGTAAGTTGCAGCATTTAGTCCAGCAACAATTGGCCACGAGAATACCTGTTCGGAACGCTGACCGCCATCGCTTTTGCCTATGAACGTCATGGTGACCATGTCGGCTGCTTGCTTGTCATCTAGCGGATTTTTCCGCTTGTTATTGTTGTTCTTCTTTGCCTGGGTAGGAATGGCTAATGCCGGCAATGACCCACGAGCATTATCATTAGCGGCCGCGAATTGGTTGGCCATAGCAATCATCAAATGATAGAAGAGACGCCATCAAGTCCCAGGCGTCAGCCAACTTTTTCGTTGATTGGGTCGAGATAAAGTATTAGCCGCCATTGCTTGACTCCAATTACTGGAGGATACACTTCAATGGATCCAAGATGAAAAGTGGTTTGGGTGCTGCCATAGTTCTCACCTCACCCAAGAGAGATCAATTGAAATATGTGTTGCAGCATCCAACAATGCGGCTGAGTATGAGGCACTAGTTCATGGACTTAAAGTCGCCAAGGAAATTGGCATCTTCCGAATTATGAGTTTTGGTGATTCCAACCTTGTGGTGCAACAAGTCTCTGGTAACTAGGATGCACTGGATGCCAATGATGGCTCGGTGTTGATGTAGAGCTCGTTGGGAACCCCAAGAGGAAGGTATGATGAGCACAACAGCAAGTTTCCCTCAGTTATAAAACCAAGGTTTAATCGAACCATTAGGAGCAAGGAAACAACCCAAAGGTGTTGCTAGCTGAGCCTTGGCAGGGCGCACTACCGGTGCTAGTAGCAACGTGGAGACCTGCACAACACAACCATAGAACTTTGTCCCCAACTTGCGATGAGGTTGTCAATCTCACCGTGTTTTGCTGAAAACAAAGGATTAAACGTATCGAATGGAAGGAAGTAATAATTTGCAGAAAGTAAACACAAAGCAGTAAACAGTTTATAGATTGTATGTAAAAGAAAAGGACCGGGATCCATAGTTCACTAGAGGTGGCTCTCCTTAAGATAGATAACATGCTGGGTGAACAAATTACAGCGGGGCAATTGACAAACATCGAGAAAGCAATACATCCATATACTAATCATCTTGACTCCTTTGAGACTTGATTGGGCATTACAACATTATACATAGACCGCCATCCAACTACATCTATGACTAATAATCCACCTTCAGGTTATTATCCGAACCCCCTCCACTATTAAGTTGCAAGCAACAGATTATTGCTTTACGAATTGCGTGTAATGTAAACAATACGATTGTTCTATGAACAAAGGATTGTTGTTTTCTCCCTAGTAGCAACAGCACATCTAGTACCTTAGAGATTTCTGGCACTTCCCTAGATTACGAGAGGCATGAACCCACTATCGAGCATAAATACTAACTCTTGGAGTTGCTAGCATCTACTTGGCCAAGATAGCTACTAACAACGAAAAACATGCAAGATCACAAATAACAAAGACATGATAGAATCAATAATCAATCTGAAATAGCATCTCAATATCCATCGGATCCTCGCAAACACAACATGCAGAATTACAATTAGATGATCTTGATCATGAACGGAGCTCACAAGATCTAGACATGAAAGCACAAAGGAGGAGAACCAGCCATCTAGCTACTACATGGATCCATAGTCCAAGGATGAACTACTCACGCATCACACCGGAGGCTTGCATGGTGATGAAGAAGGCCTCTAGGGTGAATTCCCCTCTCCGCAGGGTGCCGGGAAGAGCTTCAGATCCCTCCCGATCTAGGGATGGAGATGACGGCGGCTACAGACTCTTTCGTGGATTTGTGATCGGGTACTTAGGGTTTTCGTCCCAAGGGCATCTTATAGGCGGAAGGAGAGGCCGAGGGGGTGCTGGGGTCAGCCAGACCACCCCCTGGCGCGGGCCAGGCCTAGGCGCGCGGCCAGGTGGTGTGGCTGGCCCCCAGCCCTTCTCCGTCTCGTACTCTGGCATCTGTTGACTTCTGGAAAAATAGGCACTTTGGCTTTTGTCCCGTCCAATTCCGAGAATATTCATTTTCTGACTTTCCTGGAACCAAAAACAGCAAAAAACAGGCAGCTGGCACTGTGGCTCTTGTTAATAGGTTAGTCCAAGAAATCATATGAAAAGTACTCCAAAGTGTGGACAAAACACAAGAAAGTGGATAAAACCAAGCATGGAACATCAAAAATTATAGATACATTTGCAATGTATCAACATCCCCAAGCTTAACTCCTGCTCGTCCTCGAGTAGGTAAGTGATAAAAAGAAAGAATAATTTTTGAGGTGACATGCACCATCAAAGACTTGATCAAAGTATTTGTAAAACATTCAAAGCCGGGATCATAGTACTTCAATCATAATATGAAAGACAAAGTTCTAGCAATAAGACAAAGAAACTATGATGTGACATGAAAAGGCACAAACAAAAGATTCATGAATAACAATGCTTTGCAAGACGTTTGTTTGTTTCACATAAATAAAACATAGCATAATAGTATTCAGCTTGTCCCTCATAGAGTAGCAAATGTAAATGCATATGACACCTTCAAAGTTCATAAGAGTGACTAGATACAAATAGTTTAAAACAAGCAATATCAAGTTATGCATCAATCAACTAGTCTTGGGACAATGCACATAGAACTAAGAATGGCCACTATGCTCTCAAAGTAGGTGCATAAAGGTAGAAGGTGGAGACTCAATATAATGGTGGAAGAAAGGCCTTCATAAAAGGAAGTAGGGATTCAAGTCTCATAAAGAGCTTCCAAAAATTATGGTACTTATAGCTTTCAGCTTTCATTGCCCCTATCATAAGCATCTTGAAGGTGATTAAAGTTAAAGTGACACAACTAAGAGGATATGCTTGACAAGTTATAAACCGAAATCTCATGCCCCTTACTTACGAAGACCGAACCTCATGCTACTAAACTTTAGTCACGGGTAAGCTCTTGTCAATGTAAGTACATGTGTATCATCAAGAACCACCAACGGGGTACCCCTTGCACATGATACAGGAGCTATCCCATAATCAAAATGACAAGGCAAGCATACAATGAGCATCTCAGTGATCTTTTTATTTGCTATTTGCATAGGTTTTTATTGAGGATGCTTCATACAGTGCTCATTATGGTGATCCTGCAAGTTTCCACCATGATTAGGCATGGCTTAGGCTAGCGGCCCAGGCGTTTCTCTAACACACATACAAACTCCATGATCTTACAAGTTCCACTTTTACTTCACACTACCGGGATCCATAAGCAAAAGAACATGATATCAACGGGGTACAAAGTACAAGTGCAATGTTGAAAGCATTCCCCATGATACATGGTTCTGCTAATTTCAAATTATAAAGCGCAAGCATATACGCAACAAAGAAGGACCCAATGGTTCAAGTTTATTAGATGCAAAAAAGTAAAGAGTGCCATCAAGTTCGTGAGAGCTTTAATCACTAGTTTCCTCATAACAAGTTTAATTTGGAAGGTAAACAAAAACATGAATATACTTGGAATATCATAAGCTAGTAGGTAGGTGTGGTGGACTCTTTGGAATAACTTGGTTTAAGGAGTTGGATGCATGAGTGGAACTCACACTTGGTTGTGGAGGCTAGCAAAAGACTGGGAGCGACAAACTAAGAGAGCAATAATGGCCATAATCATGCAGAGCGACAAAACATCATTGATCAAACCATAAAGTGATACTACAAGTTGAAAACTAAAGGATCATAAAGGCTATTGTGACTTGAGATAGTCATAACATGGTGTGAGCATGCGGCAAGTCAACCCAAATAAAGCATCAAAGGAGAATACCACTATATTATGCTTTAATATGCTAAAACAACGCATGATTCATCCAAGGCACATTAAGTAATCTCAATTGTTTATAACAAGTCATTCTACAGCAAAGAATACTAAGCATAAAGCCAAAAAAATATCAAGCATGGCATGACAAAGCATAGGCCACAGTCAAAAACAAGCTCTTTTTACCACATAAGCATGAACTTTCCTACTCTTTTCCAATCCAACCCAAACTATTTGAAAACCAATGTATGGAAGAGGGGGTCCAACCAATTTATTCAGAAAAGTAAGCAAACAAAAGCAACGAAAAAACAAAATGAAAACGAAGAAGAAGATGCTCCAAGAACAACACAACTATGCATGAAACAATAAAAATGAAGCGTTTGAAAAAAACCTGGGATTTTTATTGATGAAGAAGGGGATGCCTTGGGCATCCCCAAGCTTTGACGCTTGTACTTCTTGGATATTTCTTGAGTGACACGCATGGCATCCCCAAGCTTGAGATTTAGTCCATCCTTCATCTCAGTACTCATTCCTTCCATACACCTAAATTTTTTCCTTCATACAAAACTTCACACAATCTTTATTAGCAACATTAGTGCACTCAAGATAAAAGGTCTTAAGGTTCAGTTCTAACACCAAATAAACTTCCATTAGAACACTAGATACTGTAGCACTTCCTTCAAAAAGCTCAATTCCCCAAAATAATTCAAAAAGGAACCAACAAGAAGCAAATGCACAAAAATGGCAGAAATCTGTCAAAACAGACCAACAGGTAAAGAAGAATTTTTTCGAAGACCTTCTGTTGCTCAAATCAAAAAGTGTTGAACCAAAGAAGTTAGATAGCAACCTGGGGCAGAAGCACAAAAATTCACGCCTCAAAAAGACGTTCAGAGATTTTACACGGATTTTTACGGTGAAGCATAGAAATCTGTTTCGGGACAGCAACTTTCCCAAACATTACTTCTCTCTCATTAGAGGTTACTCTTGGCACAAAAAGCAAATAAAAAGGATAAGGAGAGGTTATTACAGGGGCAATAACTTCCAAAACTCATATAAAACTTTTGGGTTATCTCCCAATAAGTACTTTTCTTTAACGCCTTTAAGTTAGGCATAGGAAGCAAGAAAGAATCAAGTGTTCGAAGAAGCATTAAAACCAAATTTCTTGCCCTTATCTCTCTTACTTTTATTATTAACCTTGGGGAAAATATGATTGTTTGGTGGAGAAGAAAGGTGCATGGTCCCCTTTCCCACATCTATTATTGCTCCAAGAAGTTCTAATATGGACCTTCCAAGTGTAATTTGTCCTTTTCCTGGACATTCAATGACAAGATAATCAGTAGAAATCATTTTCCCAAGGATCTTTGTAAACACTCCTTCAGCTATTGCAACAGGTAAAATGGTAGCATTATTAGCAAGAGATATTTCTTTTCCTCCTTCAGTAAGCCCCCAAACATTCAGAGATTCATAAATATCTTTGGGCATAAGACAAAATTCAGACATGATATCACAGCGGGCTTGAAAAGTTTCAGTGTTTATCTCAATCTTTACTGTAGGGAGCCACTTTGATGGTTCAGAATTTATGGGAACATAATTGTGATGCTCCCTAAGCGTATTATAGCAATCTTTTAAGCTAGCAGTTGAAGTCTCAAGAGTGTTCAATCTAGCAAATATTCTTGCGAAAGAAATATCAGTTTGGCTAGGCAAGTTGTAAATGAGGATCAATTTCTTTATAGCATTAATAGCATCATCCTCATTACATTGGAGGAAATCTCCTCCCACAACAGCATCTAAAGCATATCTATAGCAAAGAGCAATTCCAAGGTAAAAACTGCTAAGGAACAAGCTTTGAGTCATTTTAGGCTCAATTTTTTTATGTAGATCAGAGATTCTAGACCAAGCTTCCCTGAAGCTTTCCTCAATTCCTTGTTTAAAAGTGAAAATCATTTCCTCAGGTGACATAGTGATTGGAGCAAGGCTAGACATAATAGCAACTTAAGATAGGAACTAATTTTTTTTGTGTTTTCAATAAAGAAAATGAACTAGTAAAACTATTTTTTTGTTTTTTATAAAGAAACAAGCAAACAAAGCAAAAAGAAACTAAGCAAAACAAAAATAACAAAGTAAAGAGATTGGTTATGAGGGACTCTCCTTGTTAAGATGTCCTTGACTCCCCGGCAACAGCGCTAGAAAAATGCTTGATGGCTCGGTGTTGATGTAGAGCTCGTTGGGAACCCCAAGAGGAAGGTATGATGAGCACAGCAGCAAGTTTCCCTTAGTTATGAAACCAAGGTTTAATCGAAGTAGTAGGAGCAAGGAAACACCCCAAAGGTGTTGCTAGCTGAGCCTTGGCAGGGCGCACTACCGGTGCTAGTAGCAACGTGGAGACCTGCACAACACAACCATAGAACTTTGTCCCCAACTTGCGATGAGGTTGTCAATCTCACAGTGTTTTGCTGAAAACAGAACGTATCGAATGGAAGGAAGTAATAATTTGCACAAAGTAAACATAAAGCAGTAAACAGTTTATAGATTGTATGTAAAAGAAAAGGACCGGGATCCATAATTCACTAGAGGTGGCTCTCCTTAAGATAGATAACATGCTGGGTGAACAAATTACAGCGGGGCAATTGACAAACATCGAGAAAGCAATACATGCATATACTAATCATCTTGACTCCTTTGAGACTTGATTAGGCATTACAACATTATACATAGACCGCCATCCAACTACATCTATGACTAATAATCCACCTTCAGGTTATCATCCGAACCCCCTCCACTATTAAGTTGCAAGCAACAGATTATTGCTTTACGAATTGCGTGTAATGTAAACAATACGATTATTCTATGAACAAAGGATTGTTGTTTTCTCCCTAGTAGCAACAGCACATCTAGTACCTTAGAGATTTCTGTCACTTCCCCAGATTACCAGAGGCATGAACCCACTATCGAGCATAAATACTAACTCTTGGAGTTGCTAGCATCTACTAGGCCAAGATAGCTACTAACAACGGAAAGCATGCAAGATCACAAATAACAAAGACATGATAGAATCAATAATCAATCTGAAATAGCATCTCAATATCCGTCGGATCCCCGCAAACACAACATGCAGAATTACAAATAGATGATCTTGATCATGAATGGAGCTCACAAGATCTAGACATGAAAGCACAAAGGAGGAGAACCAACCATATAGCTACTACATGGATTTGTAGTCCAAGGATGAACTACTCACGCATCACACCGGAGGCTTGCATGGTGATGAAGAAGGCCTCTAGGGTGAATTCCCCTCTCCGACAGGGTGCCGGGAAGAGCTTCAGATCCCTCCCGATCTAGGGATGGAGATGACGGTGGCTACAGACTCTTTCGTGGATTTTTGATCGGGTACTTAGGGTTTTCGTCCTGAGGATCTTATAGGCGGAAGGAGAGGCCGAGGGGGTGCTGGGGTCGGCCAGACCACCCCCTGGCACAGGCTAGGCCTGGCCGCACGGCCAGGTGGTGTGGCCGGCCCCCAGCCCTTCTCCGTCTCATATTCTAGCATCTGATGACTTCCGGAAAAATAGGCACTTTGGCTTTTGTCTCGTCCAATTTCGAGAATATTCATTTTTTGACTTTCCTGGAACCAAAAATAGCAGAAAACATGCATCTAGCATTGTGGCTCTTGTTAATAGGTTAGTCCAAGAAATCATATGAAAAGTACTCCAAAGTGTGGACAAAACACAAGAAAGTGGATAAAATCAAGCATGGAACATCAAAAATTATAGATACATTTGCAATGTATCAGCCGACATGGCTTTATACCGGTTTCATGTCCAGCAAATTTGCAGGTATTTTGAGGGATGCGAATTCCATCATGTACCTTGGGCCGAGAATGAATGAGCCGACATATTATCCAACTAGGCTCATCTCGGCAGGAAATTCCAGTCGGCATAGCTCTCGAGCATCTTTAGAAACCATCCATCAAGTCGTCGTCTGAATCTGAATCAATATTTATCCCGATAAATCTGGAAGTAGAGGTTGTCCTAATGGACTGTTCCGTCAAACCTAAGGACTGCTCCATCAAACACAGGGACTTTACAACCTATGTTGGCAGAGGCAATGTCGGTGGAACCTATGATGACTGATGAAGTTGTTTTCCCTATTCGTGTTGTGCCATCTTGGGCACAGCTGATTATGTCATTTATGAGGGATGGAAGTTTGCGGAGTGATGAAACCTCAGCCAGGCAAGTGTAGTGAAGAGCAAAGCGTACACCATCATCAACGGTGAACTATACAATAGAAGTGTTACCAATGTGCTTTGGCGTTGTGTTGAACCGGAAGAAGGACAAGAGATACTCCAAGATATCCATCAAGGAGAATGTGGACATCATGCTTCATCGAGAGCTTTAGTTTCCAAGGCATTTCGGCATGGGTTTTATTGGCCAAGTGCCCTGCAAGAAGCTGAAGAGATAGTCAAGAAGTGCAATGGTTGCCAGAGGTATGCAAGCAAGATTCATATGACGGCCTCAACACTCAAGACTATTCCAATTACATGACCGCTTGTTGTATGGTGTTTAGATATGGTGGGACCTTTCAAGACGGCTCGTGGCAATGACCCATATCTTGGTAATGGTGGACAAGTTCACAAAATGGATAGAGGTAAAACCTATAAGAAAATTTGATGGCCACATAGTTGTGTCATTCTTGAAGGATATAATCCTGAGTATGGATATCCACATAGCATCGTAAGAGATAATGGCACAAACTTTGCCGAGGGAGCCTTTGATCAGTTTTGTATGGATAAAAGTATAAGACTCGATATAGCATCAGTTGCACATCCAGAATTAAATGGGCAAGTGGAAAGAGCAAATGGACTGGTATTGTCCAGGATAAAACCTCGCCTCATTGAGCCACTACAGCGCACTGCTGGATGCTGGATAGATGAACACCCTACAATATTGTGGAGTCTAAGGACAACACTAAATCTCTCAACCAGTTATACGCCATTTTTCCTCATATATAGGGCCAAAGATGTCTTACCAGCCGGCATAGAGCATGACTCACCAAGATTCACCATGCATACCGAGCATGAGGTAAAAGAGGCCCGAGAAAATGATGTCGATTTGCTCAAAGAAGCACGACAGCTGGCACTATCCAGATCTGCTATATATATCCGAAAAATCTCCAATGCTATCATAGCCGAAATATAAACCCTCGTGTATTTCAAGAAGGAGATTTAGTGCTTCAGCTAGTGCAACGCACTGCCGGCATGCACAAATTATCGCCTCCATGGGAAGGACCATTTATCGTGAGCAAAGCTCTACACAATGATGCATACTATCTGATAGATGCTCAGGCATAGGAGAATAATAAGATGGACATGTCCGGCGAGGAAACAAAGAGGCCGTGAAATGTAGCTTTACTTCGCCCCTTTTACACCTAAGGGAAAACGCGTATGTATCTCAAACTCCCTCATATATTGGATATGTAGGCTGGTTATGAGCTATGAATGAAATGTCGGCACCCCGAGCAGAAACTCGGGGACTACTTTTGTCATAATGTCAATGCAGTAATTTTGTTTTTATGTCGTCTGGCTTAGTTTTCTTGTCTCTTACATCAGATTAGTAATGTGTCGACACCAAAGTACCACTCTTCAACTTGCGGTTATCCGCAAACCTGGCTTCATGGAAATCAAGAGAAAAATCTAGTGATTACTATACACATGAAAAACGGATAAGGAAATAAAAATGAGCGAGTCTATACTTGTTGCTTTTTGACTAACCCCTTGTCTCGGTTTATTTTCTTATGTCGAATGACTCTGAGCTAAATCTCAAAGTTTTGAGTATTGTTAACTTAGCTTTGTGACCTTGTGACTCATACGTCGAGTGCCAAAAATGGTAGACAAGAGTAAAGGTTATGAAGTTGAGTAAACAAGAAAACAAACTCGGGGACTTAGCCCAAAGTAATCCAGCATAAGTCTGGTAGCAACAAAATAACTTAACTATATATATTACATCAGCACCCGGCATACTAAGGATTTAACGAATTCAGTTTTTTCAAGCTTAAGCAGTAGTGTCGGGATCAAAAGGATCAACTAGAGGAGTAGATGCGCCGGTTTCTGGATCGATAGTCCCAGCTGAAGGAGTAGCACTCTCGTCTTAAATGTCCTCATATTCATCATCGTCTCCTTCTTCTTCTTCATCGGGATCCTTTGGGCCCTCGACGAAGGTGTTGACAGCGGCATAGGGAGTGAAGGAGTAGCCTCTATCAGGCCGTCGCTTAATAAGTGACGAGTCTATTGTCCATTTTGAGCCCTGACGCATAGTTTGAAGATAGTCGAGATTAATGCCCTCATGCCAGGAGTGCACGAAACTCAAAGCCTCATCAACACCAACTCGGGCAGCTGACTCTCGCCACTCAGTGAGCCTCTCCTTGCTATCCATCAGATATTCAACCAATTCAGTGGAAGATTTGGGAGCTAGAACCCCTAGCCCTAAAGCATTGAAGGTGCGGATGGCAGCAGCGAGCATGTCAACTCCAAACACCTTGAGAGGCTTGACCCGGGCTGACAAAGCAACCAAATGGTCATCTATATCTCATTCTTCAAATAGTGGGCCAATGTCGGTTCTGTTCTTCTGGGCTTTGACAATCGCTAGTGATGCAGCAGGAGTTGACTCAACAAAGTGACCTGAAAATACGTAGTTAGAAGGAGCGAACTTAGGAGTGTGTCGACAGAAAAATACGGAGCAAGAGGAACTTACTGTTCATTTGACTATTGATCCGGGTCAGATCCAGCAACCAAACCCGGCTTTTGCCCTTGTGATTCTCCAGCTCTTGCCAAGCTAAGTTAACCATTATATCGGCCTCCTTGAGAAAATCTTTGTCTTTCTGGACTTGGCCAGTTAGACGATCCTTTTCTTCATCGAATTCTAGGGAGTCCTTAAGTTTGGCTTTATGCTTTTTCTTCAGCTCTTCGATTTCGTCCTGCAGCCGAGATACCTCATCCCATTCCTTTTTGAGCTAAAGTTGATGTTCCCCTGCTTATTCTAGCATGTTGTTTGTCAGTTTTGGCATATTTATGCAATCCTGGTGTTCTTCTACAAGAGTGGTTTTCTCGGCTAAGCCGGGATAAAAATATAGATACGTGTACAAATCAAGGTACAAAGAATGACATACCATCAATGTCGGAGACCCGCTTCTGCAACTCCTCGATTTGTCTCTCTGCCCCGGCTACAAATATCGAAAAAAATTAAGTCGGTAAATGTGAACACTACAAGAAATATGGTGACTAGTGACTTTTTCTTAATGACTATGGATTTTTTGGTCATGAATCTTTGACCATTCTTGATTAATTGGTCGTAAAGAATATGGGAGAGTCCAAACCTTGAAAAATAACGACCAATTTTTCCAAGAAAGTCATAGTTTCCTAACACGAAATGGTCATAGATGGACAATACTAGTTCAGAGGATGAGAGATGAAGGAGAAGCGTTGGATCAGAGCATAATAGACGAAAGCGGCGATTGGAATTCGTGGGTCAGTTGGTGCGGATCGATGACATGGCGTGGCTCTCTCCTCTCCATTCCCCAAACACAACAACCACCACCGCCACGGTGGACAGGGACATCCTCGCCCTAGCCCCTCCAAACCCTACAGCCTATCCTTAGTCCCCTTCGATTCCGCGCGCTTTTCCCGTCCCATTACGGCAGTGGGGCGGCGGTGCCTCCTCTGCTCGCTCACTGCCCTCCTCCCCACTTCTTTCTTTCCTTACTATGGCGACTCCTCCTCTGTTGTTCCATGGCTCCCGCCGCCTCGTGCCAGATCCCCACCCCTTCCGGCTCCCTGTGCAGACGCCTCATCTGGGAGACCACATCCCTTCCTACTCCCATGGCTCCTCTCTCCCAAGCCCACGATGGCGTCGCCCCCTACTCTACTTCTAGCTCTATGCTTCCCCATCTTACCCAGCAGATGGCAGCGATATTAGCAGCGTGGGCACGTGGGCGGGGTGGCTGAGTGGCCATGGAGGGTGAAGAGAAGAGGCGAGGCAAGGACGAGCTGAGCACAAGTACCTCTACCCACCCCACTGTCGGATCTGGCTGCCCCTGTACTCGCCAACGCCGGATTCGGCCTCCACGCTGTTCGTCTGTTCCGACCAGCAGGTGCCACCCACACCCTTCCCTCCGGGCTAATCTGGCCGTTTCCGGCATTGTGTCCCTTGGATCTTGTCTACGACTACTACCTCAAAGGATTGCCCTTCTTCCTCATCCAAGGTCTCCTCTTCTTCCTCTAGGAGACCATAAATCGGTTACAGATGTATTTTGTTTTTTCTCCCCTTCAATTCTTGATTCCCTACATCGCTAGTAAAGATATGTGTCCGGGAGACAATCAAGCAGGTTCTCATTGTCTGAATACTTACGTACAAAGTCTGGATATCTACTGAAAAACAGCAGTGATTTACTATGGTTGTCCAGTGAATAGTTACTATGTAGCAGTACTATGTGTAGCAAGTCCAAGTTGCACATTTGTATAAGTGAAATCATGTTGTTTGCAGTTCAGTCTCTTTGCTGGGTAAATTTATTGTCCCGTTCTTATGGGGAATCTGCGTCTGCAGGATTACTACAAGATATTGGAAGTTGATTATAATGCGTCAGAAGAGACAATCAGGTCGAGCTATATTGGTCTTGCACTGGTCAGTGTTCACTCCAGCATACTAATCTACTTGTTTCTACTCTTGTATGTGTCTATTCTAAATCCTGCGATGAAAACCACTACCTGAATAATCATAAGAACACTGTTTAATTTTCTGGTCATCCACTTCTTCTATATAATGTACTGTATTATTTCCACATGGCGTGCAAGCAACATCTCACTACCACAGTTTTGCTAGCTTCTAATATTACAAGTTTGTTGACAATAATAGAAAATGGGGTCATGTACTATGTGCAAGAGTTTATATCTATGAGTACTCCTGAACATTACATTAGAGTATGTGGGCAATTCATTCAGACCCTGTTTGATTTGGATGCTGCTAAACTACTATTATTTTTGTGGTACTTGGTGGACTTTATCAAGGAACGACTATCACAGAACTAAGGATAACCCTGGTACCTTCTGCGATTAAGAATATATCATACGTGGCTTCAGATTGTGATAATTGCATAAGGACTAAGTTGTTCTCTGTTTATTATGTGCATTGGATTAGGGATGCATCATCCTGCATTAATTTGGTGCATTTTTTTCAGATGTCATTTGAACCACTACTAGAACTGCTTATGTCTAGTAGATACTAAAACTAGGGTTGAGCTTTCAAGAACACAGTAGGTGGCGACTCAAGCAGGAGTCCTGGCTTGGCCAAGAAACAAAAGAGCTTCGGCCTTGAGATCTCTATGCTAGCACCGACCAGTCCGACGCTGGATCTAGCCGAACCATTTCATGGGGCTGCTGGAGCTTGGTCGAGAGGGACGAGAGGTGGATCCCCACATGCATAAGGCCTCTCTGGCCGTGGCACCTTCAACCACCAGCCCTGGCGAGCACCCCGTCAAGATCTTCCAGGTTTGTACCATCACCAAACCAAATATTCTCCGCGTCTGGTTCTAGTGCACACTAATCTGACTTAATTGTTGGTCACTACTGTTCTTTCTTCATGAGATGTCTTGACTGCCTAATTCATATAAAAATATGTGATTAGTTAGTAAATTTTTCGGTAGCTTTTATTTAAATGATGCTCAGACAGAATTACATGATCCGTGGAAGCTAGTGTACTGAGCTAGTCATGTATAAGCTTAGGCTCTTTCCTTGAATGTTGCCATTTTGCTGGCCCAAGCTTGTTCTTATAATTTTAATTTTAGCTCTTCTATTGACTTGTCCTGAAGCATAAATAAGATGTACTCTAGAGAAGCACTGTCTTACATTGCAACTACTATAAGTCTAGAAGCCCTCTTTCTGTAATCACGAAATTACTTGCTTTGCTAGGTATGACCCAAAAATACACGTATTTGGGTATGACTAAAAATACATATACAGTTTTGACTTGTGTTGGTAAAGTATGTTTTCGCGGTGCCTAAAAGAGAGCAACATTGCTCTGGATGTACAATAAAATACAAAGGGACAAGTAAAGTGGACTTAAGGTACCGCCAAAACGTGAGTCAAAGATGCATCGAGTCCATTAAGTAGTGTTTGAATGCATATATCACCACCCTGACTTTTGCAAAATAAAGTGCTACTGAATATTTTGATTATGAAAACAAATAATCTGGAGCTGAGAACTGATGTCTCGGTGCGAGGAGTGCAGAAATACAAATGCTTTTGATAAATATTTCATCTGTAATAATTAATGCCTTCCTTTGATTTTTGCAAACATAATGGCTTAATAACTGGCTGCAACTGTCATCATAAGCAACGTGGTGTTAACTGACCAGCTAGACAAATTTCTTGGTACTCGCATGGGTGCCAAATAAGCTTTCTACTCTACTGCACTGTATTCCACCTTACTAGTTACGTTTGGGGTCTCTATGGTGCAAGTGTTGTTCCAACTTTGGGGTACTTTCTATACACTTTCTTGGACTAACCTATTAACAAGAGCCATAGTGTCAGCTGCCTGTTTTCTGCTGTTTTTGGTTTCAGGAAAGTCAGAAAATGAATATTATCGGAATTGGACGAGACAAAAGCCAAAGTCAATTTTTCACCAAGGGACACAAGGAGCCAGAATACGAGACGAGAGGGGCCGGGGGGCCGCCACACCACCTGGCTGCGCGGCCCAGCCTGGCCCGTGCTAGGGGGTGGTCTGGCCGCCTCCGGCACCCCCTCGTCCTCCCCTTTCGTCTATAAGATGCCTTCGATATAGAAAACCATAAGGACCCAATCAAAATTCCATGAAAGGGTCTGTAGTTGCCATCATCTCCATCCCTAGATCGAGAGGGATCTGAAGCTCTTCCCGGCACCCTGCCGGAGAGGGTAATTCACTCTGGAGGCCTTCTTCATCACCATGCAAGCCTCCGGTGTGATGCGTGAATAGTTCATCCTTGAACTACGGGTCTATGTAGTAGCTAGATGGCTGGTCCTTTTTCTTTGTGCTATCATGTTTAGATCTTGTGAGCTCCGTTCATGATCAAGATCATCTATTTGTAATTCCAACATGTTGTGTTTGTGGGGATTCGATGGATATTGAGATGCTATTTCAGATTGATTATTGATTCTATCATGTCTTTGTTATTTGTGATCTTGCATGCTTTTCGTTGTTAGTAGCTATCTTGGTCAAGTCGATGCTAGCAACTTCAAGAGTTAGTATTTATGCTCGATAGTGGGTTCATGTCTTTAGTAATCTGGGGAAGTGACAGAAATCTCTAAGGTACTAGATGTGTTGTTGCTACTAGGGAGAAAACAGCAATCCTTTGTTCATAGAACAATCATATTGTTTACTTTACACGCAATGCGTAATGCAATTATCTGTTGCTTGCAACTTAGTACTGGAGGGGGTTCGGATGATAACCTGAAGGTGGATTATTAGTCATAGATGCAGTTGGATTACGGCCTATGTATAATATTGTAATGCCCAATCAAATCTCAAAGGAGTCAAGATGAGTAGTATATGCATGATTGCTTTCTTGATGTTTGTCAATTGCCCCGCTGTAATTTGTTCAACCAGCATGTCATCTATCTTAAGGAGAGTCACCACTAGTGAACTATGGACCCTAGTCCTTTCTTTTATCATCAATCTTCAATCAACTGTTTACTGCTTTCTGTTTATTTTCTACAAACTATTACTCTCTTCCACACAATATGTTTAATCCTTTGTTTTCAGCAAAACCGGTGAGATTGACAACCTCACTGTAAGTTGGGGGCAAAGTTTTGTGGTTGTGTTGTGCAGGTTACTACGTTGCTGCTGACGCCGGTAGTGCGCCCTGCCAAAGTACATCTAGCAACACCTTTGGGGTGTTTCCTTGCTCCTACTGGATTGATAACCTTGGTTTCATAATTGAGGGAAAACTTGTTGTTGTGCTCATCATACCTTCCTCTTGGGTTCCCCAACGAGCTCGATATATTTTGGGCCATCAAGCTATTTTTCTGGCGCCGCTGTCGGGGACTGAAGAAGAAGAATCTCCCACGTCAACCACGCGCCATTAAAGATATTTTTCTGGCGCTGTTGCCGGGGAGTCAAGAACATCTTCATAAGGGGAGTCCCTCATAACCAATCTCTTTACTTTGTTTTTTTGTTTTTCTTAGTTTATTTTTTGTTTTGTTTGCTTGTTTCTTTTTATCAAAAACACAAAAAAAATAGTTCCTACTATAGTTGTTATTTTTGTTGTTCTGCTTTTGTCTTGCTTTATCATGCTTTCTATCATGGTTTGTTTCTTTGAAACTGAATCTTATTGGCAAGGTGGATTCACGGAAGAACAAAAATATTATTATAAGGAACATCGCTTGTCACAAAAAGGGAAACACTTATGGGAACAAATGGATAAATTGTATACCATTGCTATAAACGTGTGCTCTACTTATAGTGTTACTTATTGCTTTGATAAATCTTGTTGCTGTAGGAGGTATAAACACCTCCCTTTTCAATGTGAGTATAATGATAAAGTTGCCATATCTTCTTATGTTAAAGGGAATTATGACTTTTATGATGTGGAGCAAATTGAAGAATTTATTGCTTGGAAGGGTGCTTTTGAACTTGATAGTCTGCTTGAAAATACTGATGATTCACCTTATAAATATGAGGTTTATGATATACTTAAATTTTGCTTTGATAATTACAAGGTAGAAAATGGCTATATTCTTAAATATCTTAGTAGATGCTCTCCACCAATGTACCATCCTCAGTATTTACCTATTTGAATAGTATTTGTTAACCGTGTTATGGATCCTAGATGGACAGCGGCAAAAGAATATAAATAAATTCAAGTGTAAGCTAGAAACGATGCTTGTTTTCAAAGGGAAGTTCCTAGAGACCCGACTGATATAGGGTGTGTTTGCTTGCTCATGGCGTTTAGTCGCACCTGGAGATCATGCGTTTAGTCGCACCTGGAGATCATGCCTTCATAAAAGTTGCGCGTGGCAATGCAACCTCTCGTGCCTAAAGGTATGTCATTTGGTTCAGTGCATTCTTGTTTCTTCGTGGTTTGGGAAGCCACACCCTAGTTGTTTGCTTGCATGTTTTCTTATTTTTGGCAATTTGATACTCGTCTCGCTAGTTGCATTCTCCATGATATCCTTACCTCCTTGTTCGTGTGGTGAGCTTACCCATGACAACAGCATACCACAGAGTTCAGACAATTGCAATTCAGAGACAACTAGTTTAAGACTGAATCGACATAACCCGTCAGGACGTGTGTGCTACACCACGAGTTCAGAAACAACTTTCCGTGATGCAGCACAAGTTCGTCACAAATGGAGGGGTTATAACTCAATACCACCTCCCAAAATATACAGACCAAAGTTCAAAGGTCACCGCAACCAAGATTCATCAACCTAGCTACTCCCAAATATGCATCACGGTCATCATCATCAACGCCCCTCCCACCACCTCCTCGGACACCATAGTGGCCTGCTCAGAGGTAGTGCTTGTTCAGGAAGCCCATGAACCAGCTCATCCTGCGATAAGGGGTCATGGCAAGATACCTGCTCGCTTGTGCCTTGTGCTCCATCAGGTGGCTTAGAGCACGGTGTATCACAGTCAGAGAGATGGACACAGTGGGAATTCGAGCACCGTATCATCATCTGAGCATAGTTATCAATGGGCTTGTTGATCAATTCAGTGTCCTTCGGCTAAGCCTACATAAGAACACAGTTAGTTTAAAACGTGTAGTTCATATGTGAGCTTTACAACTACTCAACATACTAATGGAAGTGCAAAAATATCAAACCTTGATGTGCGCATAGTAATGGTCGTGTTCCATCATGATAACAGAGGTCTCTTGAACCCAACGCACGTTCTCAAGCCTCTTGATCCTGAGCACCTGAATCCACCTAACTCTCTAGTGACTCGTGTGGTTGTACACCTAGTTCGGGGTGACTGTCCGGCCATAGAACTTGAAGGCATCACCTGTAGTCGATCGCATGTCCACCTCTCTGAATCCCCGATGAACTGAACCCCCTATTGGATTAACTGGTAGACCCTATTCAGGACGAAGGTGGACAAGGAAGCTAGCCATGACATGGAAAACTTCTTTTTGCACTCCTCATCAGGCATCGGCGCATAATACAGAGGCAACACAGAGGTTATTGACAGATCAAGGGATACAACCTTCTCCTACGGCACCATTGTGTTCAGTACAAGGAGAAGAACTATACTTTTAGCACTAATCCTAATACCAATCATTACGCTTACACATGGACTACACAAGCAGAGAAGATCACTAATCGAATCTACCAACACCACATGACAATATAATCCTCATAGTACAATATGAATAATGAATGCAAAAATCTACCATAAAAGGTCTAGATCTACTAGGAGCGACCACATGCGAACAGATCAACTATGAGCGATAAGATGGTAACAAATCTTGATTCCGAGAGCTAGAGTTAGGTGTCTCTTACAACAATCTCAACATCAAAGCAGTGGAAGAAGATTTGCCGGAGATGAGGTCGATCCACCGAAGTAGGAGGCGCCGCTTACCTACTCGTCGGTGAAGAAGAGGATTTGGAGGGAGAGCTCGAAAGGGAGGGAGAAATGGTGGCATATAATTTGGAGGCTAGGCAGAGCGGTCTAAATAGGTGGTTCGAATCGATGGACGGTGACCCAATTTATCCCGCCAGAATTTCCTGTACACGAGCTAGCTCCCACCATCCCTCCCTTGTACACGTGCGTGCATCTTATTCTCCCTCGAGCGCGAGAATAAGTTGGCTCTGTGGAAACGCCCAATTTCGGTGTTCCTCTAGGGCTAGGCTGAGGGGTGCTTTAAAACTCATGCGGTGCAAAGGTTCCTTTTCTCGTATGCAAGCAAACACCCTTATTTCTTCCCGCCCCATGCGAGAAACGGGGATCCGGCCTAGCAAGCATGCCCACAATCTTTTTTTTAAAGAACCATCTATTAAGACCAGCAAGCCGCCTCATTAAAAACCTTCTAGTCCCTCTCGGTACCCTAGAAGGAAAATATTGCGTCTGAAATTTGCTGGCCTGAAACCAGGTCAATTACAATCATGGGTGATGAGCTCCGACACATAGGAAGGAGTTGCACCACGAAGAAGAACATTAAAATCTGACTTGCCTAATTGTGCTAGCACATGCGCTGCACCATTACTAACTCGGTCCACCTTACAAACATCAATATTTCCAAAAATCCTAAGAAGGTCTCGAGCCTCATTGTAGATAGCCCATCGACCAGATAATTCCTGCTCCGTACTCGATATGGCTTGAACAACTCTGAGATAATCAGACTCAACAGTAGCCTTGCCTATCCCTAGAGACAAAAGGTGCTTAATTCCTACCACGCAAGCTTGTAGCTCAGCTTCCTCCGCACTTGCACAAGGGTGGATATGCTTCAACTCAGAAATAATGACCTGGCCCAAGTGGTTACGAATGATAATACCCAGACCTGCCATCTTGGATAGTTCATCCTAGCCAGCATCTACATTTGCCTTTAGCTATCCTTCCATAGGAGCTACCAACCTAGAGATTCTCAACGGGTCATCTGAAGTATTTTGGTTACACACCTACGAGCCACGAGCAATAGAAAATGATCGGTGATAGTTAGCAATAAACAGGGCCGAGGCCGTGACCGACGCCTTCCCATCACCATGAACCACGTTATTCCTATGATGCCATACACGCCACAACAAGAAGATAGTTTTCAATCGGGCCTCCTTCGGAATACTACTAAGAAGATGCAAAATCCATTCCTTCCCTCCCACTTGGAAAACCTCCTCTGGTGGAAGCTGCCAGTGCTTCCGAGTTTAATCACGAAGGGCATGGGCAAGGATAGCATGATGACTGTCTTCAATTTCCTGACCACAGATGGAGCAAATAGGATCTAACGCTGTAATCTGTTTTTGAAGCTCTGAGAACACAGCCACTGTCTATCGCCGCTCTTCAGGCAAAGATTCCGAGCTCCTGTGGAACCGCTGCCTCCCACACTACTTTCTAGATAGATTGATCGTCGGATGGTTCAAAACTGGATTGCCCTTGTGTATTGCGCTGTATCATGGGGTTAGCGCCCAAGCGATAAGCAGATCTCACTATAAAAACGTCATTCTTTTCAGCACTCCAGGCGACAAAATCCTCCGTAGCTCTAGTAGGAAGCTTAATATATAGGATCATAGCAGCATCCGCGAGCGAGCAACTGACACGGATCGCCGGTTCATCCCATGTTCGGCTAGTGGGATCTATAAGCTCAGAAACCCACCTCCTACAGGAGTTATTTCTCCTTCCTTCTACTTTCATAGCACCAGCCCAAGGTAGCCAATTATCCACGAAGATCCTTACTTTAGTACTAGAGCCAATTTGCCAGATTATTCCTTGCTTCAATAGGCATAGTCCATATACAATCCCTTGCCACGTTTGAGACTGGTTTTGGATAAGTGCAGTGTCCAACAGATCACCAGAAAGGTAGTATCTAGCCTTTAGTAGCCTTGCACATAAACTATCAGGGTATTGTATGAGCCACCAAGCCTGTATTGCCAATAATGCTTGGTTGAAGACACGCAAATCTCTAAAGCCAACACCCCCTGCGATTTGGGGAATGTCGGTTTGTCCCAGGCCCTCCAATGCATCTTCCACCGGTTTTCCTCATCGCCCCACCAAAAATCTCGAATAATGTGGGATAGCTCATCCACTAAGCCCAATGAGAATTTAAATACTCCCATCGCATAAGTACAGATGGATTGCAAGATATACTTAATCAAGACCTCTTTAGCACCTGAAGACATATAATTTTCCGCCCAATCACTCGCATGTTTTGTAAATTTTCCTTTTGTTGGCTTGAATTTGCCCTTTGTCATTCTCCCTTCAGGTACTGGGATACCCAAGTATTTCTCCTCGAAACAAACTGTCTCATACTACAAGATTCCTTTCAACTCCGCCTGCACCTCAGGGGTGCACTGATCCCCATACAAAATGGAGCATTTGCCTAAACTCACCATTTGCCCCGTGCTCTTTTCATATCTGTCCAAGATGTATTTGACTACTAGCCATTGCTCGACAGTTCCTTCAAAAAATAGGAGGCAATCATCCGCAAACAAGAGGTGTGTGATGCCTGGCGCCCTATGGCAAATATGAAGCTCATGTAGAGCATTGTTCTCTATTTCTCTCCTGATAAGACAAGATAGACCATCAGCAACAAAAAGGAATAAGTACGGAACAAGAGGATCACCTAGGCGGATGCCACGGGACGGAGTGAAAGGGTCCAACATATGACCGTTAAAGCGAATTGAGAAGCGAACAGTGGTGACACATGCCATCACCCACTCTATCCATTGACTATGAAAGCCCAACTTCGCTAAAACCCCTTCGAGTAATCTCCAATCTACACGATCATACGTCTTAGCCATATCCAATTTGTACGCACAAAATTTCCAGCAGCTGAGCCAGTCTGAATAGCATGAATGCACTCAAAGGCCATTAGAGCATTATCCGTGATGAGCCGTCCGGGGATAAACGCGTTATGAGTCAGAGAGATGATGTCCTGAAGCATTGGGTGAAGGCGTTTCACACACTTGGAAATCACCTTAAAGATTACATTGCATAGGCTAATCAGCCTAAAATCTTTCAGCTGCTCCGGGTCATTCTTTTTCAGAATCAAAACTATAGCGGTGCCATTCACATCATTAGGCATAATACTATCCGAAAAGAATCTCTAGACAGCTCTGACCACATTATCCGGAAGTAAACCCCAATTCCGCTGAAGAAAGCAGGATATGTATGAGTTTCTTTTTAACCCTTAAACATCGTGCATTAATATGTGATAATGGAATAATTTGAATGTACTAACTTTTGTACTACTTTATACTGACATAATCTATACTACCTTATCCATGAAATACCTATATCCACTTGACCGATCCATCGACAATTGCGGACTGGTGCTACTGTTTCATGACACCAGATGCCATGCTTCGCGAGCACCTCACCCGTAGTGCGATCATAGCTGATTCATAGGGTCTTGTGACTCAGAATGCACCACTGAGTCTCTGACTTCAACTTGGATTTATTTCTGCTTAAAAAACAAATAAAGCACATCAAACCAAGTACAGTACTTGGAGGGAAATGTTAGCTGTTTTTTTATACAGAAAGTAATTAATTGGTTATCAGACATCGATCCTATATCGCACATCAATGTACCATGTAATGCTAGCTAGCTCTACAGAAAAGTAAGACTGCTACAGAAGGAAAACAGCAATTACAAAATTCAACGCATACCTGCACATAGATTATGCATTGGTGTGTGTTTGCCATATCGTTGATAGAGCGTGCTTGTGTGCATACATCGTATACAGTCCGGTCATCTGCCTATGTACACGAGTAACACCAGCAGGGTGGTAGATCCAATTGGGCATGTCCATATTGGAAGACTTCATCAGGCTTTGACTGACGCTCAGTCCCAGCAAGCAAATCCAAAACCTGATCGGTGAGGACCTTCATGAGTAAACACGACGACGCGACCATCGAATCAAGAGCTCCTTCGTCAGCTTCCATCTGCTGATCTTGCTGACTAGCAGCCAGGGTTGTAGGTGGAGCGCAGTTGGCGGTCATTGGAGGAGGGGGAGCCCCCCCGTGGAAGGCTGAGGAGGACCTCCGTGCTGAGCGTGTGTCCGCATTTGCGGTGACATCCTGAACGTGTACCTTGCTTTGGGTGGTGCATGGGAGCAGGGCCCTGGACGTCTGCGGTATGGAGGAGGACTGACCTCTCCGGCGAGCCTGCGGCTGCAGCTCGTGGCGCCATCCCGGACTTGAGTAGGCGCGTTGACTCGCACATAAACTTGTACATACAGTGAGCTTACAGTTTCTTCAGTAAAAATGATGGCACGCTACTGAACAGAATTTACATACAGTCCATACTGTACTATTTGCATGAACACGTTGCAGGGGCTACGCCCGAATGATACAAGCCACAAACTGTCATAGTTCTGGAGGAGCAAGTTTAACAAGTCATTATCAAAAACTGCGTTCAATTGCAATCAGCTACTCCCTCCATTCCATAATAAAAGACATTATTACAATCTGCTAACTCATATATTGGTTGTAATAATGTCTTATAGACTGAGGGAGTACTTTTCAGAAAAGATTACATGAAAAAGTACTGGATTTAAAAATGTCATAGCTGGCATGAAACTTGCTCTTTTCATTACATGAAATTTGTGAGTTAAATGTTCTCTCAGTGCAGTATCCAAGGCCAATATCAAATCTGTGTACTGATTAAAAATAAATAAACTCGTAGGTATATATATATATATATATATATATATATATATATATATATATATATATGAAAATTCCATCCTACTTCTGGGTGTAGCTACCCCACCTCTTTCCCCGTCCGATCTGCTCTAAATTTTTTGTTTCAACCGATTAAAATAACAGGCCGTCTCTCTCTCTCTATATATATATAGAACCTAGTGGATAAAATGCGCACCGTCAGAACTTTTTTACGTGCATGGTTTCTTTACACACGGCCGTGGGATTTGGGTAGCTGAGGACTACCCGTCACCTCATTTTTTCCCCATCCTTCACACGGGGCGAGCGGTTGAGAGAACGCTGCAGCGGCGAGCGGCGGCCGGCGGCCGGCGACGGCGAGTGGCGGCCGGCGAGCAGCGGCTGCGCTTTGCGTCCTCTGATGTCCTTTGCTCCGTCGTCGTTGGCGGGTCAAATCGGCAGAGCCGTGGTCGGCCGGCTGGATCGGCGGCAATGGCGGCGTGGTGAGCAGTGTGGTGCAGAGGGATGGTGGTAGCCGGCGGCGCTGCAGGCGCCTTCCGCATCCCGGTCGACCAGCGCAGCAGCTGGTAGTTGAGGGTAGCATCGACATTGGCTGCCTTCTGCTCCAGATCCCCTCCGTCGACCACCTCCGGCTGTTACCAGGTTCTCTCCATCCTATTGTCGGATCTGTAGTGTTTTTCATGGGTAATAGCTTGTGTATGAATTGGATGTAGAACTTTAATCTATTTTTAGTAGCAGTCCTGGGTTGGGAAAGAAGGTGGTCAACTGAAATTGGACAGGCTTCCTACGGCGGTTGCCACAACACCTGCGAACTGGGCATCATCCCTTTGTAATTTTATGTCAGCTTGCAGTTTGGGTACTGCATTGGTAAGTTCTTTCACTGTCTCCTGATTCTCGTGGAGATAGTAATATTCAATTCCAAAAGATAGGTATTTGGCTCCAACTAGTGTTGATTATTGACGTGGTTTGTTCAAGCGGAAGCATGGCTGATTCTGTAGCACAATTTTGTTATCGTGGAGATCTAGGTGATACCCCACCATATCACCTTAGTCTATCTCTCTATATTTTATGTGTAGCTGTACAAGCCTATCAACAATCAAGATTAGAAGCTTATGTATTCATTGACTTCTAAATTTATCGGTACATGTCCTCAGTTCCTCACGTGCATTATAGTCCATAGAATGTTTGGGCAAGAAAACAACAATTGTTTTGGCAGTTTCTAAACAGGTTTTATCGAATCAATTAGTCAAGATTAGAAGCTGCAATTCTGAATTTTGCAGTTGGGTAGCTAGCTCCGATGTATTTTTTCCAACCATGTGTTATATTCAGTACCGCTCCTGGATCTCTCTTCGCTCCAGTTGCAATCCATCATGTAATTTTCTTGTTATAGTATCTATTAGCCAAATATACATGCAGCGGCAAATTCGAGTTAGATTGATTTCGCAACGAGGCTGACTCGTAGTGATCCTCACACAACCTGTAAGTCTTTGCTGCATTTTTGGTTCTACCCGCCCTCAAACAAGGAGTAATCTTGTATAGCATGGATTTTGATTGTTCATTCAGAAGATTACTTGTTATTTTTTTTAGCATAAATGAGACTGGAATGTGCTATCTTGGTGAGTATTCATGCGATTGTAGCTAGGCAGATGTGAATGTGCTTTTCAGTAACAGTAGTCACCCAAGTGTTCGTCTTAGTACCTTAGTGGGAATTACTGTTATTCCATCGATTTGCTCTGCCATGTGCTGCACTGCTAGTAACCAGCAGTCATAAGTGTGCATGATGATCTGTTATTTAGAGTTTCAGCTTCAGATATCAATTAGTAGTAGTGTTTTGGTGCAGTGAGCTTGGATTCAAATATGGGCTTACTACGTCCATAATTTCTAGTTAGTCTCCAAATACAAATTGTAGAATATGTTTCAAGCTTTCCATAGATGACTCGTTTGCGCATGAGTATGAGTATAAAGTCTCGGCTCCTTATTTCTCCCCCCCGGTACAATTCAGTATCGAGCCATGCTCTACCAATTTGGATGAGAAAGACTCGATGTCTAACCTCCTGCATCATTTTGGTCCGTAATTATTCAATTTTACGGACGTAATCTTGTTGATGTGGAAATGGTATATGCAGACGTAATTATTCAATTTTACGGACGTAATTATTCAATTTTATAGACGTAATTATTCAATTTTGGTCCTGGTAAGTAATTATGCATCATTTTTTATTTGTTAGCTGCAATGGTATCTCTAGTTTAGTGCTTGTCCTCATGCTCAACCAGGTTCTCTGCAATACCAAATCGAAAGCAAATTATTTGCCTCAATAATTTACGATTCTTTTTGTTGAAACATCCCTTTGATGTATTCTTTTGCGCAATCTTATAAAACACATCTTCCAATTTAGTGTAAGCCTCATTGTATTTAACCTTGGTTCCTTAAATCAAAATCTGAGTATTAAGTTATGTGGTTGCAGGTTAATAAACTCTAAGAAGTGGGCGGCCTCACCCCTGCTGCGTGTCATTTCATGGCGGTCAGAGCATGCCGGCGGGCTTCGAATTAAGGTATGGAGCCCGCCCGTTCCTTTCTAGTAGAAGTTTTTTTATTCAGAACTAGCAATGATGATGACAATTCCATGATACTATTCAATGGTATATGCACAAAAGAATTGTTACTCTTACCCTGTACTATTTCCGTTCAGTTCATCTTATTAATAGATGCTTATTTATCATCCAACGGCATCCCTTGTGCGTATGTGCTGTCTACTTCTTTCTTTTTCCATTGTACTATTCAGTACCACCCCATCTCTATCAATTTGGATGACTAGGTGCCGTTTTTTCTCTCCCGTCTATCATTTTGGTTCGTTATTGTTCATTTTTCCTTGCCGTAAAATCTATGTTGTTCGTATCTTCGTGCATTTACAAATATGAATCAGTGCTAAAGTCATTGAGGGTTTGTTCCATGTTCCACTGCATATATAGCCAGAAGAAATTGCAGCTAGAGCGTAGAGTACATCTTGTAATGCTATTTTGACAATAAAAATTGCTACCTTATTGCAATTCATTTTCAGATTGCTTCTATCGGAAATATCGTGAAATTAGATAATACCATACTAGCTGGTATTAGGTTTGCACATAATTAGTTTTCCCCTCTGCCTATCGGTACCATGGTCGTTTGGAGCATGGATTTGCATCTACAGCGTTTGGGAGCAGCTGAGAGGACTTTTGTTATGATTTAGCGACTTAACGTTGGCATTTCTTTATTTTCGTGATCAACTTCATATGATTCTCTGATCGTGTTGGAAAGTTGTTCTATCACCAGTTCTTATAGTAATGCTAGATCCTCACCCAGCCGGTCAGTATTTGCTGCATTTTTTGTTTAGCTCATCCTCAAACTAGGAGTAATCTTGTATAGCATGAATCTTGATTGTTCATTCAGGTTATTGCTTGTTTTTGTTCTATAGCATCAACGGGATGGTTAAGTGCTATTTTTGTGACTACCCATGCGACTGTAGCTAGGAAGATGCAAATTTGATATCCGGTAACATTGCTGCCACATGGCTTTTTGTTTTAATGTCAGGTTGCGAATTGCAAGATGCAGGTTCTGAATTTCATTCACTGGTTCTGCCAAGTATTATTGCCTGTGCCTGAAGCATTATTTTTCAGATTTTTTTGGGTTTGGTGATCTAGTATTTGATTTGCATCGCTGCGGATCTAGAGTTGTTTGTTTCAGACATATAAGTCTTATATACCATTCGATTCTCTTATGTAGTTGGTTATTTGAGACGTCCAAGCTTATAGAGCCACGTATATTTATTGTTGCTGATTTATCATGTAGAAATATAATTAGATGCTTTATGTGTGCATCTTTGTTGATTTCGGTAATCGGCAAGGGATCAATGTTGTTTACCATTACCTCCCCAGCTACCAATTTAGATGAGTAAGTGTTGAGTTTTTTCTCCCATTGTGCATCATTTGGGTTATCATTTGTTTAACTTTACTCGGTGTAATCTCGTTGCTGTAAAAATGAACTAGGCTATGGTTGACTCAGGGTGCACCGTAGGATAGTATTTGGTTGCATTTTCATGCTCCTTACACTGATGGTGACTGGTGACGCTGCAGCTCCGTGGCTGCTCGTGAGGCCACAATTTCTTTTTTTCCCTGCCTCATCAGTGAGTTCCACCAAGGCCATCAAATGCTCCTATAAATGAGAATTTTGAAGGATTCTGGGTTGATGATGATGATCCCGTTGGTGATCCTCCAAGGCCATCATCGAGTTTCTCCAAGGGGTACTATAGTTGCTGTTTAGAAGATCAAAATGTTGGGTAAAGAGTTGCAGGCAACTGAACTAAGCTTTTCAGTCCGGTTTTGTAAACATATTTTTAATTTGCAACAAGGTATCTGGTGTGAATTCACGCTTTCACATGGATGCCATGTAGAGACAAATAGTGAGGTTTTTTCTGTGGAATAGTTATGATCCTCTGGTTTAATTACTCGGCCAATTTTGGAAGACCACGATCAAGCTAGCAGATTGAAAGTCTTCGTTTTAGAGCTGAATATTGATTACAAAATGTCGAAGATTGCTACAAATAAACAACGAAAGCTACAAATTACGTTCTTTTACGTTGGATCAATTCAAATTTTCTTACATCGATTTCCTACTAGTATTTTATAATGGGTGATGGCACACGGAGCTATGCTTTTTAAATTCACTTGGCCCTACTTTCTTATGGCACATGCAAATCTCGAAGGTGGTTTATGGCTTGGCTCGGGTGGCACAATTTTCTTACAACAGTGGGATTGAAAGCGGGCCTGCATGGCGTCGGGGCGGTTCAGACTCAGGCGCCCTTGACCAGATTTTTTTTACGACGCATGCAGTTTGTTTTACAACACACGACACATAGGTGCGGGATGCGCTCGCGCGCGTGGTGCAGAATAACGAGCGTGGTGCAGAATAACTATTCTGCTTCCTGGGAGCGCGACTATATATATATATATATATATATATATATATATATATATATATATGAAAATTCCATCCTATCCTACCCCACCTCTTTCCCCGTCCGATCTGCTCTAGAAAATTTGTTTCAACCGATTAAAATAACAGGCTGTGTCTCTCCAGTTTTTCCGGCTGCATAACAGACTATATAACATATGCCAAACGACTTATGGATAGCTTTCGAAATATACCGGCCGTCATCATGTTTCACGGAAGCTCGCTGTCAAGAGAGGAAGGTAGTATTCAGGTTGCTACTTGTTAATCTATGTCTGTTGATTTACACAGATCTCTCCGGCTCTCCCTCTTTTTCTTTTGGATTAACGAGTTGCCGACATCGTGTTTTGTTGGAGCTCAACATCGGAGGAAGATGAGAGATTCGTACGTGTGGATGCATGCGTTACCTTTTGTCAGATGCATGTGGATTAATATTTGATGTTTATTTATTGAATCACCCTTCACGATTGGAGTTTCTATTTCACCAATCACTTCCATGGCAGCCTGGAGGACGATGCATGTCTAAATTTCTCATGTACAGATTGGACGCTACTAATGGTGGCCGATGTAGACGTCGGAAGGCTCCTGGTACACGTCGGCGTTGTGGAGACTGCATGCCCCATCTCGGTCAACTCCGGCGGTGAACCCGGTATAACCAACCGGGGGCATGTACAAATGGTAGATTCCCGTGATTTGTAGTCGGTTAAAAACCTGCGTCGACATCTGATCTGACTAATTCTCTCTCGGTGTGTTTGCTGGTTTCATTGGCATACTAATCGCAATGTGATGCATGAGGCGCCGGCAGGACGGCCACTCCTACTTGGCCTCATTGAGCACCAATGGACGGTGGGCCGCTGCTACTTGGCCTCATTAAGCACCAATGGACGGTGGGTCACTGCTCCGTCGTCAACGGCGGTGACGACAATGATCTATGCGTGCCCACGGTGCATACCCGGCTGTTCCAATGCGGCGACAACAATGATGATCTATGCGTGCCCACGGTGCATACCCGGTTGTTTCGATGCGGCGACGACGATGATAGGTAGCTGCATAGAGCCGAAGTGTGTGATCCATGCATCACCGTGATATACCGTCATGCATGTGAAAAGAAAATACTCCATAGTCCATACTGCTTTATGTAACCAGATTTTTCTAGAGAGATACTCCATACTACTTTCTACAGAGATACTCCATACTACCTTCTACAGAGATACTCCATACAACTTTTGAACAATATATACACTCCATACTAGTTTCTAGAGAGATACTCCATACTACTTCCTACAGAGATACTCCATACACCATTTTTTCATGAATAGATACTCCATATTAATTTCTTAGCTGCGCTAGTGAGCTACAAGAACACAATTGTACGTACATCCATAGATGTTTGTTATACCTTGATACTTCAATGAATGCATGAGATCAGTATGTTGTATGTGTCACGTACCCGCAGATCATCTATTTTGTCCGCCGGCGGCCGGCCGGAGGCGTAGATATACGTATTTGTATGATATACTTCACAATCCAACTATGTAATTACTTACTCGATCCATACTTTCTTAAAACTGTATATATACTCATATGCTTGCCCAAAGAAGATACTCCATAGTACATACGGCATACTTCCTTGGATAAAAAAGGATTTTTGCGATATTAGCATGTACTTCATCCGCCTCGTCTTAGGAGTATTATACTCCCTTTTATGATATACTCATCTAACTATATTTTCTTTCTTTTCAATTGAAGTATACTGCATACATAAAAAAAAAGTACAGTGTGTATGCTCCTTATACTTTTTTTTGTAATTAGCGATATTGTCTCAATCGAAAAATGGATCGTCCATGCTCTAAGGAGAAACGTTATGTACTTGTTCCAATCAGAAATTGACCACGTATGGTGCATACGCATAGAGTTTCCGAGAAAGACGTGACTAGTACTTATCCATTAAACTGAATGCATGCATATAACTAGCCGGTCCAACAAACTTGCTAGGTTGTTTTTTTAAACGCTATCCGATCTCTTTTTATCCACAAACCCGGTTGGTTTGACCCTGCGCTGGGCTAGTTGAGCCATATGGAGGGATTTTGCCTAGGTAGTAACTACACCCGGGTGTTATATATATATATATATATATATATATATATATATATATATATATATATATATATATAGATATATATAGATAGAGCGCTCGCTCTATCCTCTGCTTGTTAGCAGGTGGGGAATCCTAAGCCAGATCAGATCTCGTAGGATAAGGTGCGGAATCTCCATTTACGCGGATGATGTCGGGATCTTTGTTAACCCTGTCAAAGAAGAGCCCGTGCTATCTCTGAAATCCTTGACTACTTTGGAAAAGCAAGCAGGCTCGTCACCAATTTGAGTAAGACTGAGGTCTTCCCAATTAGATGCGAGAACATTAATTTGCCTGACATGCAGTCGAGCTTCCCGGTGAGGATTGCTTTATTCCTTAGGAAATACCTGGGCCTGCCTCTCCACATCCGGCGTTTGCGGAAAGTCAACCTCCAGCCTTTAATCAACAAGATCTCTAGGAAGCTGCCTGGCTGGATGGGGAAAAACCTAGCGCGTCCAGGAAGAGTTGCCCTGGTGAAGTCAGTCCTCATGGCCATCTCCGTTTACCATGCGACTGTCATCCCCCTGTCCAAGTGGGCCCATGACAAGATCGTTTGTATCGCCCGCAATTTTATCTAGGCAGCAGACGAAGGGAAACATACTGCGAAGGGAAATGCCTTGATGAACTGGAAGACGATTTGCACGCCAAAAGACCTTGGTTGCCTTGGACTGCCGAGCCTGCAGAGAGCCGCACGTGCTCTTTGACTGCGATGGCCGCGGCTACAATGGATGGACCCGCAACGCACCTGGGTCGGTTCAAAACTCCCTTGTGACGGCAAGGATTGGGACCTTTTTAGAGCATCCACGAAGATCACCATTGGGGACGGGGCAACTGCCACCTTTTGGCATGACAACTGGTCAAGCAGGGGCCCAATCCGGCTCTAGGCCCCCGATCTATATGGGGTGGCTACTAGGAAAAACCGCTCTGTGGCCACGAAGCTCAAGTCCGGCAACTGGATTCGTTCCGTCGCTAGTATTTTCACGCCGGCACAGCTTGTCCAATACCTTGAGGTCCGAGACATGGTTCATGACATCCTGCTGGCTCCTGGCCAGGCGGACACCATTAGGTGAACTTTAACTGAGGATAGTATCTAAAGTGCTAACTCCGCTTACCATGCGCAATTTCACGGCAACCACCTCAAGTTCATGGCCCAGAAGATTTTGTTTGCGCACACTGAGCCTTAATGTCAACTTTTCGCATGGCTAGCGCTTCATGGCAAGCTCTTGACGGCCGACAACTTGGCAATCAGGGGGTGGGATCATGACCCGACCTGTGCTCTCTGTTGTGGAGCCCCTGAGACGGCTGACCATTTATGCAAGGATTGCCCCTACACCACTGCTATCTGGAATCTTTGCTAGGGTCGGGCCGACAACGTGGGGGGAGCCTAGGGCTCGGATTTCCCCTCTGTTTCCCTATGGTGGGACAACCTCATCGGCGATAGGCCGACAGCTGAGAAACACAAAACCAGCGGCCGTCTGCTCTACGTCCTCTGGAACGCTTGGATAGAAAGAAACTGACGCATCTTCACCCTTAAGCGGCTCACCTATGTTGAGGTGGCGGAGATCACCGTGGAAGATATCTGCCAACGTGCATGCGCTTTCACGTCCAGTGGGCCAGCCATCCCTGCGGAGCCTGATTAGGCTGTGTCCTCTTTTTCTGTTTTCCGGTGGTTTTTAGGCATGTTTCCACCTTAATTAGAACATGCCCGCTGCTGTACTCTCGGTTTCGTTTTTCCCTTTCTTAATGAAAAGGCAGAGTTCTTGCCGGTTACCAAAAAAGGAGTCGACGAGTAGGTCAACTTATGTAGGGTTGAAAACGGTAAGACATAAACTTCCTGTCTATTTCCAAAAAAAAGGAAATGGAGAGCTAAGAAACGGAATTTTACGGAAAAGAAAAGGAAAAAGGAATATTTTAAACGGAAATAGAAAAAGAAATGAGGGATCCATTTCCGATAGAAACGGAAACGGTAAGAAAATTCCGGATAAACAAATACAGAAACTTTCTGAAAATATAACCAACCAGGTCCATGTATGAAATAGTAATTTGCGTAATTGATTTCCCTTACTCTTGTTGGGCCGTATAATATATGTACGGTCAAGGCAATACATACAATCAGTCCAGTCTACGTAATAATCAAGTGAGTGTCTTAGCTGAACTTATGTGCTTGTTAAAGTATTGAATTTCTGTGTTACTTTATGTTTAATCGTCGCTTGTCGAAGTTGTGAGCTATTTTTTATTATATGTTTCTTTTGGTGTACATACCATGATATTATTAACTATTATATTCTGACAAATGTCCGTTTTCGTATCTGTCCTATATACATTCCATATTTGTCTCTGATGATTTCTGATTTCGTGTCCGTTTCTGATTCCGGTGATACAAGAGAAAACGAAAACGATAAAACATGTTTCCGTCTGCTTCCGTTCCATTTTCAACCCTATGTTTACGTACGTTTCGCTTCTAGAGACCGAAAAAAGGAGTGTCACTGAGTTTCAGAGCATAATATGGGCAGCCACAGTGACCTGTATATGGGTATGGCTAAAATATACTCCCTTCGTCTGCAAATAAGGATACTTCTAGGTTTTGCCTAAGTCAAACTTTATTAAATTTAACCATCCTTTTACATGAATATATCAACATATATTACTTGAAATTATCATATTATGAAACTAGATTTGAAAATTAACCATCCTTTTACATGAATATATCAACATATATTACTTGAAATTATCATATTATGAAACTAGATTTGAAAACAAATCTAGTGATACCAATTTAGTGTCATAAAAATTGCTACATTTTCATGTAAAGTTAGTCGAAGTTTACTAAGTTTGACTTAGGACAAGGCTAGAAGTACACTTATTTGCGGACGGAGGGAGTATGGTAGCCAATGCGAGTCTTTTTTAGTCTTCTGCGTCGTTTAGAGAAGACGATAAAAATAAGACATATAATACATCATCTGTTAATTTGGCGACAAGTTAAGAAATCCACCATTTTCAACAAAGTTGCAAAAATTCATCAGGATTGCACTGGACACTTGCAGTGCACTGGTGCTGGGATTTGGCAGCGCTAATAACAATTCAGATGAGTGGGGCTCACCGTCGGGGGTGACGTGGCACCCGGTGATGGTCAGGGAGGATAGAGGTTAGATAGATCAAACTTTTGGGTTTTTCTGTAACGCATTTGTTAGCCCCCTCCTCTTTTTTCTATCTTTTCTCTATTATATTTTGATTCCTTCATGTCCCCCTCACACGCAGCATACACCGCCGGTGAGAGGATGCATGGGAGGGGTGGGGCGGTCCGCCGATGAGCAGGGGAAGGGCGGGACGGTCGAGTGGATTATGGCGAGGGTCGAGGCGTGGCGACCCGCCGACAAGCAGGGGAAGGGCGGGGCGGTCAGGCGGATGCAGGAAAGGACCCAGGCATGGCTGTCGGGCGGATGCAGGGGAGGACCGGGGCGGTCGAGTAGATGTATAGGAGGAGCAGGGCAGCCAGGGGAGAGAAACAGGAGGGGCGAGGCGGCCCGCTAGTGAGCAGGAGGAGGGTGGGGCGGCTGGGCAGATGCAGGGGAGGAGCAGGGCGGTCCGCCGATGAGCACGGAAGGGCAGGGCATGGGTGGAGCAGAGGCCGTCAGGCATTGCTCTCCCAGGTGGTGGTGCCAGCAAGGGAAAAAGAATAGGGAAAAAAAGGAAAAGAAGTAATAAAAAGAAAAAATCTACAAAAATGACACTATAAGAAAAATCCCTGACTATATGTCTCCCTCTAACCGGTAGTGTGACATGTAGGCCTCAAAGTGGGCCCCACTCGGTAGAACCATCATTAGTGCTGCCAAATTCCAGCGTCAGTGCAGATTGCAGGTATCGAGCGTAATCCGAGTGGATTTTTACAACTTTAACAGAAAGTGATGGATTTTTGAACTTGCCGCCCGACTGTCGCGATTTTTTTCAATTAACTCCAATGAGTTGCCACTTACACTTCCATTAAACGTAAAACTAAACTGTCGGAAAGTTGCATGTTATAGAATACTAGTTGAATGCCCGTGCGTTGCTACGGAAAATAAATTATTCAGTGAAATCAAAATCATTGTGAAATACTTTTGTTCTAGTATTCTCATTTTATTATGTTCATCTATGTTGTACATCTTTGGCCACCCTAGAAGAAAAGTGTCATGTTTCTCCCTATATGTTCATCCATCCCATTTTATCGCTTCATTTGTCACGTGTACACTTTTAGGTCGGCTTCCCACGAGCAGACGGACTCATAGACCGAATTGCCATTTGGAGAGTTAATTAGAGCCTTTGGGGTTGGAGTTAGTTTACATCGGATCAAAGAAAATTGCATGTAGAAGTCGACCAATAATCATTAGGACTGTTGGTTAGTTACCCTCTTGCGTAGTCACTCCAACAATATCTATCGTCACAAAGAGGATGTGTAAACATAGAAAACATCATCATGGACAATTTAAGAATCCCGAAGCAACATAACGGGTACACTCAACATCAGTACTTATGCTTGCAGCTTTAACCTAAAACAATGACGTTATCAAGATGATACAACGTCCTGAATTCATATTTTTATACAAAATTCATAAGCACTGGTAAAATCTGTAATAATCAAGAAAGCAACACACACTTCTAGCAAGTCCACCCGTTGTGACAAACACTGACAATACAACAATCATAATTCAGCCGGCCATCCCTACTTTTCAAGAGGAATGTACATCTCTCTTTCCACCACACAACTTTTTTATCTCTCGGACTATCTACATCAATGCTTATTTGTTTGCAAAACTCAAGTTAAAAGATTTTCATAAGAGAAATGTGGACCTATACATTATTTTTCTACTTTGCATGATGTTGCATCCAGATGTACCTCCACCTAGATGTTTGCTTTGACGCTTTATACCATCGGTGTTGCCAGCTGCAAGACATATAGTGCAAAAATTTCATTACCTAAATACCTGATCTAGTCTGTGCAATTACTCCACATTACCACAAATAAGTCAGAAAGTTGTGCATAGGCGTTCCTGTATCAGAATATAAGATCCACAAAACACATGAATTAAATTGCTGCCTACCAAAAAAGAGATAAATAGAACTAAATGATGCAGAAAAACTTGTAATTAGGAATAAGAACAATTCAATGGAAAAAAAGAAAAGCATCTTATGAATTAAATACTATATATACCAATACCTTGATCATGGTAGGGCAATCGTTGACAATTAGCAAAAGTTATCTGTAGACAAAAAGAACATTGATATTGGCTAAACGTATATTTTTAAAAATCGGAATCCTTATGTGTAGAGAAACAAAGTTGACTTCAGAAGAGAATTAAAGATATGGAAACTAAGGGGCATATCAGAATGGATCAAAGAGAAATAGGTTCATCTACCAACTGCTAAACATGAACCAAATGCAATTACATGTTATATCGTGCTAATCAACATGTCCTGCTACTAATTCAGGATTAGCATTTGCCCAAGGATTCAGAAATTTTTAGTAATAACAAACATTATCTTGAGGAAGTAGTTGTTGATAAGTAAGAACCTTCCTCGATAGCTACTAATCTAGGGTGCTAATGGAGTGAAGTCAATCTGCTTTAGGAATTCTTTCCTAAAAGAAGCCTAGTGGAGCATGTGATCCATGCAAATAGAATCAATGGCAGCACACCATGATGTTGCAATCATCTTTTTTGTCCTACAGAAAACACAAGTACCAACATGACCAGTCAAAAAGACTAACTCGATCTTACAACCCCAAGATATGTTATGCTGACCAAAATTATTTTCTCCTGCAATGCAATAGTATATAGAAAAGGAACATTTGGATTTTCAATACATTGGATGTAGAGGCCGCAACCAAAATAAAGTTTGTAAAATGCTGACTCCTCCAAAAGCATTTATCGAAACCCAATAGAGCATGCTCAAATTCATAGTTACTCCACCAAGATAACAGAAAGATACTGCCTGCAGTGTTGTTTGCGAATTTTGTACCAAATAAATTTAGTTACTTGACCAATAATAGTAGAAAAAATAATAATTAAACACAACAAAAGGTATTCGTGGAGAGTGGAACTTTCTATAAGGCAACAAGTGATAAATCCTAAAAGGTGTGCTAGCATATCTCACATATATGTATGTTGAGAGGGTCCAAAACAAGCATGGGATTTTCCTTCGATGGTGCTCATTGCTTAAGAACAGTTCCATGGGGACAACGACTATGCACACATCCCACAAAGCTTTGCATATAACTTACATGTGAGGAACTTCAGCAATTGTAGTAGTACCAAAAGGTACATCAATCAAAATAGAAAAGTTCAAGTAATGTCACATGAACTGCTGAATGATAGAAGGAAGGAGCAAGCATCAGACAAGCTCGAGGCGCATGGATTAGTCATCATACCTAGACTAACGCTCTGGAACACTACGCCGGGCAATCCCCACCATATTTGCTGCTTAGAATGCACCCAACACTACACCCGCCTTCCCACCGCCATTATCTCCCTGTTGACCACCACCTGCTAATATTTTCTATGTATCTAAATGTGCCATACGTAATATTTAATATTGATGCAAGATTGCATTTAGTATCAGTCTAGGTAGGCAGAAAATGAAGAAAGAAGAAACTAATCAATGATACTTTGATGGATGTTCCTGGCAGGTGATTTAGAAATTGTATTTTAAAATAGCTGGTGAGAGCGATTAATAACCTGGCGTGTGCTGGTACAACTCTCAGGACAAGCTTGGTGGGGTGAGCCAGAGGCGGCTGGACGAGAGCATGACCGAGATCTGCATCGTGAATGACATCGTGTTGCTGGTACTTCTCTCGAGACATCTCTCGGGACAGGCTTGGAAGAATGAGATACATCGGAACCGAAACAAGTACACAAGAATATTCATGTTTTGTTCCCATATATAAAATTGCATAATGGTACATTTTTAGAACACAATGAAACTCTCAGATTGCCTGCACATATTATATCTATTTACAGGAAAACACGAAATCTTATGCGCATATTTTTGAAGATCTTGTATAACCAATTCTAAGTGCAGCATGAAGAAAAAAAGAAACAACAACAATATACTCATTTGACAGCAACATTTATTTATTCTTTGTTTTCCTAACTAACGTGAACTTAATAAAGAAGCGTTCAATACCGTATACAATTGAGCAAAATTAACAAGCAAACATACATGGCTAGCAACAGAGGCCTCTTACACTTTCTCAATTGGATTTTTTTATGTTTGCTTAGTCCAAAATCGATCTATAAATCAACTCTCTGTAATAGGATGATAATATCAAGTACTAAGAGGTGTTCCAAAATAAGAATTACTTGAAAGGATAGGGTATCAAAAAATAGCACAAATCTCCCTCACTTGTTTTTTGTGCTTTATTTTTATTCATCTCTCTTCTATGCCCCAATCTAAATTAGCCAAGCATCCAATCCATGGCAGAGAAGGGGATCTCACAGATTGAACAAAATGAAATCCCTAAACAATTTGCTACCTATATGTTATGTCCTTCTACTGAATTATATATAATTCTGTCTTTGTAGCCAATAGAGAGAACCAGAGTTAGGCACCTCACCGACGTGGGATTTGTGGATACTGAGTCTCGATCTGAATCGGCAGTAGGTATCGTCTTCGGGATGCAATATTTTTTCCCTTGCAGCTAGGTTGCCATGGTGGCGCCTGTTGACCACACTGCCCAATTTCCCTGCTATATCGTTTGCTTCGCCTCCCTCTCATCTTGCTCGCTGGCCGGCATGTGCAGCTGCAGACCCACAATGCTCCACCGCCCAACATTTGCTTGCCCCCTGCCCATACTTCGCCTGGCTCCTGCTTGCCCCGCTCCGCCCGTCGGAGAAAGACGCTGCGCCAGCCAGATCGGCAGCCTGACGCTCCATCATCATCGCTCCTCTGCATGTTGATGGCTACCGGATCCTCGCCCCATGCAGGGCCCCGACGAGGCGCTCCGTAAGGAGGAGGGCTCTGCCTTCCAGGTGCTTGTGCAGTTAGTGGCGGCGGAAGGATAGGGGCAAGATGGGAGGGTCGGCGGTGTGGGACCATGTGCTAGGGTTCCATGGGAGGAGATCGGAGGATGATGGGTCGGGCCGTTTCTTCCTCTCTTGGTTGTGTGTTCTGAACCGATACTTTTCACTTGTCGATGGCAGTGAAGTGTAATTAACTAAGCCAAGTATCAGAATGACAATGACTTGCCGTATCATCGGATGTAAATCTGATAGTGTGGATTCTCCCGATGTTTGATGTCAAAGTGTTTTGTGGTGACATACCGACACCAACTCCTATATAATAGTAAAGATGTATCATGTAAAAAAATAGTAAAGATATATGAGCGTTGAGACCTAAAAAACAATCTCTCTACTTATGCTATGTCAATATAATGTACTGGCCAGACATAAAAAATGCATCAAATTGTAGACATTGACAAGCATGGCTTGAGGCATTTTATTCCTACTTTCTTTAAGCATACGAACGGTAGAAACTAAAGGAAAATATCTCAATGAGTATGGCATGACACAATATAATATCCTATGCAACAAAATTAATAAATACGTGCAGTTACAGTACCGGCAATCCTTCCCGAAGAGCCAGCTGTTTTGCCATCTCAACAACCTAGTCTCTTGATATCTAGAGCATAAGCAGGATGTGATAATAAAAGAATACTCTGCAACAATAATCCTAAGAAAGTAGAAACACATGAAAAGAAAATCCCAATAAATATATTGTACCAGGCAGATCAAAAGGATTGATGACTACACTCATATCTACCGATATGTGGTGAAACATTTTACAAACATAGTAAAATTAAATAGCATGACCATTTTAGATGAATTCAAGAAAACAAAATACAACATTCAAGTCTTGCTTTTGATATTAAGATTGGAATAAGATCTGACCTGCATTACTTCATTGAGAACATCACATTCCAAGAACCTAGGAACAAATCCCGTGACATTGCCCTGAATTTTACATGGACCTGCATAGGTTGGGTAACGGTCGTGTAACGCAAAAAAACGTAGGTTTGGGGATTTGAAATGAAGTCTAATAGCAAGCATACCAGGGTTTTCACCAGAGTGTATGTAACTTTTAGGCTCGACAACAATATCCTAGAAATCAAGTATCAGGAACACATATACGGAAAACATAATAGAGTAGGTTTTGTTTGGGGAGAATTTGAAGAAACCTTGCTATCAGGATTTTTCTCCTTGAGGAAACGACCAACACCATATATTTTCCCACCTGCCCCGTTCCACCAATGAATATATCCACCTTCCCTTTCAAATTCTCCCAGATTTCTGGCCCAGTAGCTGTCTCGTAACGTACCTGACTGAAAATTAGGCAAGTAGGTTAGACACGTCATGAGTGCATATATGAGTAAGGCGTCTTGTTCAAAATATTTGCAGCTTTGTGCAAGGCTCCTTACTTCCCTTTTGTAGCATCCGTAAGGACGACACTAAAAACTTTGAGCAGAACTCTCTCCTCCATGGTCATGAACGTGAGCATTCTCATCACCGGCTTGTATCCCTTGAAGGTGACGATGAAAGAGAGACCTATGCGTGTGTTCCCTCTCGTTGCTGCCACCAAAACACTCTGAGTAGAGAACACAAATTAATATCGTAATGGTACACGTTTTCCCTCTTAATAATTATGGTGCACACCTCTCTGAGTAGAGAACACTTTGAGCATATATGTGTGTGTTCGGAGACTCACAAGGAGAAGATGTGGTCGGATCACCTATTTGGGTGTTATATCAAGCCCTTCTCTTCATAGTTGAATATCAAACACAGCTAGGGTGCATGTTTAGTTGGTTGGCAGGTACATCAAGGTCAGGAAATGAAAACATTGAAAAATGAGGAGGAAGATTATTATAGTTGATGCAACCTGTCTTTGACGCTGCAGCAGGATTCCATTATCTAAGCTTGGTGGTGCTCTTGATGATCTTCTTGAGGTACACCATGGGCGTCTTGCCGATGAGCTGCTCATCAAGAATTCAAGATTCAACAAAAATAAACCCATGAGACATGTTGCAACAGGATGGGCAGTAGATCTTTTGGACTAATCCTACCATCCTAGATCTATTACTGGTCAGACAGTTGAATGAGAGGCGAAGGTGATTGGTTACATGGGTGACTTTGTTGGCAATGTTGGGTCCCTCGATCTTGGTGGGAACGGTGTAGCGCCTCGATCCTAACGATGAGGAGGGGGATTCGGCGGGGGAGCGGCGACAGGATAAGGGCTTACCAGACGGGTGGGCGGGAGCCTGACAGGCGGTCCTAGGAGGCAGCAGGCTAGCGGCAGCGCCTAGGAAGGGAGAGAACGCGACTCCGGCATGCGTCACAGTAGACGACAGGCTTCATGGAAGACAGCAGCGGCAACCTTCAAGCAAGGCAGCGGCAGGCGATGGAGACCTCGCACGGAAGAGCAGCGACGGCACGCTGAATGAGGGTAGGAGGCAGTGGCATCAACATGGACATGATAGGCGAGAAGGGGGAAGCGGCGGCGACCAATCTAGGGAATCGCCACATGAGAGAAAAGATGTGTGTGAGTGGATTGGATCCGACGGATGGCATCAATGGGTAATTTTCCACAAGCGGGAGAGAACACAGGACCAGGCGGTTATTTTTGGCTGTGGAAAATTGTACGGTCTAGATGGTTCCAATGTCTGATGTCAAAGTGTCGATTGACAATCTACCAATACCAACTCCTATTTAATAGTAAAGATATATGGTTAGAAAAACAATTCTAAATTACTTTCTCAATGGAGAAAGCATAGAACAAGATGATAATTATGTATGTCCTAACAACACGAAGTAAGAAAAGTAAAGGAGTCGGATGGCCAGCATTAAGTATTCACTATTTTGCAAAAAATCTCAATAGCACAATAAAGTTAATTAGATCCTGACGATGCAAAACTATCAGCATCATGATTCTAGAACTAAGTGCTTCAAGTTTTAGCGAACTAGTCATAGAGTGTTTTCCGCGGCCTCAGTAAAATTAAAATAGCACAACAAAATGAGTTTAGAACCAGAAAATGTGAATTCATTAAAAAATCAGTGCAGAAATAATTCAACGCATAACAGTAGACTTGTGGTACAAAATACAAAACCTGAAAAGTAAAACTAATATGGTAACTTCCAAACCAATCATTGCTAAATCTATATTCCCAAGAATAAAACTAATACTACTGGCTACTCCTTCATCCAGATGCATTTCTTTCTATGATCAATATTCACGAGAACAACCTATTTTAATGCCAAGAGTTTACTTGGAGCTATACGAAAAGACATGATTTCCTGATCCAGATCTTGTAGCGTCGAGATGGGAAAGGGACGGGAGAATCATAAAGAAGGTGTTCAACGGCCCATCAGGCACACCGCCAATCGCGGTGAAATCCCGAGAAATGGAGCACACGTCCAATTCAAATCAAGAGAAACCAACATCACATCAACATGTAAGAACTCGAGAGGGGAGGGGGATAGGCGGCTTACTTGGGAGGCAGTGGATGATGCGATGGTGCCGCTGCTTCTACTGTGGCGGCTTGTTGTGGCTGCCACCGGCGAACGGCTAGGACAGGCAAGCTGTGATTTCGTGATGCTAGAGCGCTGTCTTGGATGCCATTCGGACACGCCGCCGTCTAGAATTAGGTTGTTGTTGTACGGGACCAAGGAGGTAGCTAGCAAAGCAGAGATGGGAGCGGCCGCGAAGTCCAGCAGGCCAATCGCCTTGAGTAGAACGATCCCTCTCCGCCCGCATGGACGAGGATCCCTTCTCCGATACCGAACGGAGACGCCCAACTAGAGAGGCGATTTAGTGGAGGACTACGCGGCGCTGGTCGGCCCTGGACGGATGGAGCCGGTCGCCCATGTCCTGTTCGTCCCCTCGCGTACCTGCAGAGCGGAGAAGGGCGGGAGAGGGCGACGGGGCGTGAAGACCGTGACACCCTACCTCAGCGGAGGGGGGACCTGCACCGCCGATTGAGGATTTGGTACTGGGGCCTGGGCGCGCGTGCTAGACTGTTGCGCCGATGTCCGACCATGTCAGGCTTGAAGCACTCCGGAAGGAAGGCATCCGCCATGGAGGTTCTCGGGCCGTTAATGGCGGTGGGAGGGCGGCTGGGCAAGACAGGAGGGGCGGCGGCGGCAGGACCCTGTGCTAGGGTTCGTGGGAGGGCAGATGATGCGTGGTGGCCTGTGCTTTTTTTTTTTCTGGTTGGGTGTTACAAACTTCTGAACGGCTTTTTTCCACTTAGCGGTGGCAGATAATCGTAATTAACTAAATCAAGTATTGAGACGATTCATTTTACCATCGGATATAGATCATACGGTCCAGATTCTCTCAATGTTTGATGTTCGAGTGACGACCTACGATCACCAACCAGATATACATATTCAGAGAGCTTCTAGACGGCATCCTTCTACAAGAGTGAAACATCCTGTACAATCTCCGATTCTCCACCTTAGCTGGTGGGGTCGACAGATCGAAAGAACCAATCAACCGAACAAAACTGAACCAACTAACCACAATCAGGGTCGGTCAAAACCCATCCGCCTCTACGATGGCACTTAGCCTCTGCACAACTACAGCACGACGACGATGACGAGCGCCGCCGCGGCTTCTGTAGCTGCCAGTACCCTTCCTGGGTTTCCCCACCTTCTCATCGCTGCCGTACGCGTGCTGGGTTGATCCACCGTCCGCTAGTTCGGCGTCCTCGTCAGCGACGACGAGCGGCGCCACGCGCGCCGTCCTCCGTTGCTTGCCATTGGCGCCAGACATCCGCCGGGTCCCGGTCTTGCGCCGCGGAGGGGACGTGACGCCGCTGGCGACGGCGAGCGCGGAGCTGGCCCTGACGGCCAGGGCGGTCATCTCGTGCCCGGAGAGCGCAGCGCGGGGCATAGAGACGGGGACCGGGAAGTAGAGCCAGCTGGGCTGCAGGGCCTCTTCGTCCGCGAGCGCACGCGGAGGCTGGTCGAAGCGGAGCTCGTCGGAGCTGCAGAGGAAGACCGATGACGACGAGCCGTCGTCCCCCAGGGCGTCGCGCGCCGTGACCGGCGCCGCGTGCTGCACCATGGAGCCGTCCAGGCCAACCACCTTCGCCGTGGCAACCCTCCGTCCCGATGAGCCCGCCGTCGACGACGCCGGCGCCGGGGAGCGCGACACGCACGAGCCCATATCCTTCCTCGCGATCGACTATGGCGCGACTACGTGTAATCGGGTGCCGTGACTGCGTGAGTCTGTGGGAGCAAAAGTGCAAAGTGGATTGGCTGATTGATCTGTTGATCCGTTGATACTGGCAGACGGAGCTTCTCTGATGCAGCTTCTTATAGCAAGGGGGCATGCATCGGAAGCAGAGTGGGAAATAGCAAACTGTTACGCGATGACGCAGGCCAGTTCGTCACGCAAACTGTTACGCAAAAAAGATCTCGCTTCTAGAGACGGACAAAAAAGAGTGTCACCGAGTTTTGGAGTAAAATACGGACAGAGACAGTGACATGTAAGTGCCAAAGGTATATACACACATCTAGTCCGAACACTTGTAAAATAAGGTACCACAGTCCCATAACTTATATTTGTCATGCAAACCAGGTCCAAGTGATCTAGAAACGAACATGTGGCGATGTCATTTTAGCTAAAAGGTCCTTACCTAATTTGTCTAGCACAAACGACTTCAAGTTGACTAACACGTGGGTCCAATGTCAGAAGAGGAACTAAAAGATAGCGTTCATGAAGATTTTTTTTAAATATGAAAAATAGACATTCAAACAGGGGCGCCCTCGTGTGCCAATGAACCAGACGGCAATTCTTCTATAACTTAAGTTTACTAGAATGCAACGCTTCTCAGCCTATTTGCGGCCTAGCTGCGCGAGCAGTGGTTGTTTTTTTATGCTGCCGCTTTGGCTAACCTGGAGTCTGCCTCGGTCTATTTAGCGGCGATGGTTAAAGCGGTGCTTATTAGATCCCATCGTTATCCCCTTCACCCCTCAACTCTCTCCCATCGCATTCTTTCTCTCCCCTTCTCTTCCTTGCGTCCAACCAGAGAAAGGTCGACGGTCCGACGGAGAGCGTGGCGGCGGACGCGTGCACAACGTCAGTGGCCGGTTGGAGCTACAGTGGGCAAGCTTGAGGCAAGGAAACGGAGGAAGCCCACGCAGGACGTCGGAGCCAGACATGGTCGTCGCCGGAGGAGGGAGATGGCTTGAGATGTTCTAGGGCTGTCGGGAGCAATAGAGGAAATCGACTAGGTGGAAGTGGAGGATCTCGCGCAGCAACAAAAGGGGCCCATAGGGAAGGTATCCAAGGGGAGTTGGTGCTAGTGAAGGTAGGCGGCGGCGATCATCCTTCTATGCGCCTCCCACACAATTTTCTGCAGTGGTTCTAGCTGGCCGCCCTCGCTCTTCCCCAGTTGCCGCCGACCCCTCTCACTTCCCCTGAATTGTTCTGTCCCCTCTATGTTCATCACGTCTCCCTGTGAGGTGGGGCTAGGGCACTGCGGACGCCAGGCTAAATAGTCCTAACACTTGTGTAGTCCGTCCGACTTCTTGTAAAATAAGCTAGGTACCGCAGTCCCATAACTTGTACTTGTCATGCAAATCTGTTATTTTAGCTAAGAGGTCCCTACCTAATTTGTCTAGCACAAACGACTTCAAGTTGACTAACACGTGGATCCAGGGTCAGAATAGGAACTAAAAGATAGCGTTCATGAAGATTTTTTTAAATATGAAAAATAGACATTCAAACAGGGGCCCTCGTGCGATAGCTCGATTACTGCTTGCCAATGAACCAGACGACAATTCTTCTATAACTTAAGTTTACTAGAACGCAGCGCTTCTTTATTTGCCGGCCTAGCCGCACGAGCCGGTGGTTTTTTTTTGCTGCCGCTTTGGGTAACGTGTAGTCTGCATCGGTCTATTTAGCGGCGGTGGTCAAAGCGGTGCTTATTAGATCCCATCGTTATCCCCTTCACCCCTCAACTCTCTCCCATCGCATTCTTTCTCTCCCTTCTCTTCCTTGCGTCCGACCAGAGAAAGGTCAACGGTTCGACAGAGAGCGTGGCGGCGAACGTGTGTGTAGCGTCAGCGGCCGGTTGGAGCCGCAGTTGGCAAGCTCGAGGTGAGGAAACGGAGGAAGCCGACACAGGATGTCGGAGCCAGACGTGGTCGTCGCCGGAGGAGGGAGATGGCTTGAGATGTTCTAGGGCCAGCTACCAGGAGCCATAGGGGAGATCGACTAGGTGGAAGTGGAGGATCTCGCGCAGCAACAAAAGGGGCCCATGGGGAAGGTATCCAAGGGGAGTTGGTGCTAGTGAAGGTAGGCGGCAGCGATCATCCTTCTATGCGCCTCCCACACAATTTTCTGCAGTGGTTCTAGTCGGCCGCCCTCGCTCTTCCCCAGTTGCCACCAACCCCTCTCGCTTCCCCTGAATTATTCTGTCCCCTCTATGTTCATTGCGTCTCCCTGTGTCGTCGTTCCTACCAGCTCAGATGTGGTGGGGCTAGGGCACTGCGGACGCCAGGCTAACGGTCTAGAGGAGGTCGTAGCGGCGCATACGTGTTGGACGGAGGCAAAGGCTAGGGGATGGTGGCGATAGGCACCTAGGTGGGCCGGCATGGAGGGATAACTTTGTTGGTACTGAAGATGTTGCTGCTCATCTTAATAACTTTGTTGAACTTTGTGAGATGCAAAAACATAGGGATATAGATGGAGCTATTATTAAGCTTAAACTATTTCCTTTCTTTTTGAGAGGAAAAGCTAAAGAATGGTTGCTATCCCTAACTAGAAATAGTATTGATTCTTGGACTAAATGCAAAGATACTTTCATTGGAAAATACTATCATCCTGCTAAGATTATATCTATGAGAAGTGAAATAATGAAATTTAAACAATCTAATAATGAACATGTTGCTCTAGCTTGGGAAAGAATGAAATCTTTGGTAAAGAATTGTCCCACTCATGGACTGACTGCTTGGAATTATCCAAACCTTTTATACAGGACTGAATTATTCTTCAAGAAATCTACTAGATTCAGTTGCTGGAGGTACCTTTATGACTATTACTTTGGGTGCTACAACAAAGCTTCTGGATAATATGATGGTTAACTATTCTGAATGGCACACTGAGAGAGCTCCACAAGGTAAGAAGGTCAATTTTGTTGAAGAAACCTCCTCCTTGAGTGATAAATTGATGTTATTATGTCTATGCTTGTTAATGGGAAATCTCATATTGATCCAAATCATGTTCCCTTAGCTTTTTTGGTTGCTCAAGAAGAGCAAGTTGATGTGAACTTTATTAGAAATAACAATTTTAGCAACAATGCCTACAGAAATAATTTTGGTAATAAGAATTATAGGCCATATCCTTCCAATAATGGTAATTCTTATGGAAATTCCTACAACAATAATAGAAGTGCGCCCTCTGAACTTGAAGTCATACTTAAAGATTTCATTAGTAAACAAACTGCCTTCAATAAAACTATTGAGGAAAAACTCTCTAATGCTAAAAGAAATATAACATCATTGTCTGAAGCACAATCTTCTTTGAATAATACGGCTGCTAAACCTGAAACTATTGAAAATCCCTTTGCTGCTACTAATGCCATACAAGTTAGAATTGATGAAAATGTTAGACTATTAGCTGAATTGCATGTTAAGTGGGAAAGAGAAGATGAAATTGCTAGAAACATTAGTATTTCTACTATCACCACCACTAATGTTGATGCTAGCAAACCACATGAAGTCCCCATTCCTTTTGCAACAATGGCTAAAACCAATGGAACCTTTTCTAATAAAAATGCTGAAATTCTTCGAAATATGGGAAACAATAGCTCTACTACTTTAGATGATAATTATGATTTTGATCTTGATGGTTGCAATATCTCTGAAGTAATCATGTTCCTACAAAAGCTTGCTAAAAGTCCTAATGCTAGTGCTATGAATATGGCCTTTACAAAACACATTACTGATGCTCTCATTAAAATTAAAGAAGAAAAGTTGAAACATAAAGCTTCTATTCCTATGAAATTAGAAGATGGTTGGGAACCCATCATTAATATGAAAGTGAACGATTTTGATCTCAAAGCTCTATGTTATCTTGATAGTAGTGTTTCTATTATGCCTAGAAGTATTTATGAAATGCTTGATTTGCCACCATTGGAAGATTGTTATTTAAATGTCCAACTTGATGATAATGCTAAAAAGAAACTCATGGGGAGTATTAATGATGTTATTATTATGGTTAACAATGCCTATGTCCCTGTTGATTTCTATATTTTGGATGTTGAATGCAATGCTTCTTGTCATATTATTTTGGGAAAACCCTTTCTTAGAACTGTTGGTGCCATTATTGATATGAAAGAATGCACTATTAAATATCAATTCCCACTCAAGAAAGGTATAGAACACTTCCCTAAGAAGAGAGAGAGAGAAGATTCCTTTTGCCTCTCCTATTAAAACAAAATTTGCTCTTAATGCTTCTTCATTTGAGAATACTTGATTCTTGCTTCTTAAGCCTAGCTCAAAGGCGTTAAACAAAAGCACTTATTCGGAGATAACCCAAATTTCTTTAGGAATCTTTTGTTGAGTCTTGGAAGTTATTGCTTCAGTAATAACCTCTCCATATCATTTTTGTTTGGTTTTTGTGTCAAGAGTAACCTCTAATGAGAGAGAAATAATGCTTGGGAAAGTTGCTGTTCCGAAACAGATTTTTGTGCTTCCCTGTAAAAATTCGTGAAAAATCTCTGTATGTCCGTTTGGGCTATAATTTTTTTGCTTATGCCCCAGGTTGTTATCTAAATTTTGTTAGTTCAAAACTTTTCGATTTGAGCAACCGAAGGTCTTCGAAAAAAATCGGTTTTTTACCTGGTGGTCTATTTTGACAGATTTCTGCCATTATTTGCATTTGCCTCTTAATCTGTTTCTCTTTGAGTTCTCTTTGATCATTTGAACTTTTTAAAGGAAGTGCTACAGTAGCTTGTGTTTTAATGCAATTTTTACTTGTGTTAAGACTGAACCAAAAGACTTATTATGTTGAGTAAACTAATGTTGCTAATGAAGATTGTGTGAAGTTTTGTATGAAGAAATTTTTTAAGTGTAGGGAAGAACAATGTGATAAGATGAAGATGGACAAAAGCTCAAGCTTGGGGATGCCACCCGTGTCACCCCAAGAAATATTCAAGAAGTACAAGCGTTAAAGCTTGGGGATGCCCAAGGCATCCCCTTCTTCATCAATAATAATTTCAGGTTTCTTCCAAACACTTTATTTTTATTGTTTCATGCACAATTGTGTTGATTCTTGGAGCGTATTCGCTTTCGTCTTTTAGTTTTCTTTTGCTTAGTCTGCTTGAATAAATTGGCTGGACCCCCGAATTCATACATAGTTTCAAATATGTTGATTTGGATTGGAAAAGAGTAGGTGACGAGGGTTTAACTCATCAATGCCCATTGTTATGGACTTGGGTTTTGGAGAAGGAGGGAGCGCTGGAAGCATCAATTGGCTAGCAAACAAGCACACAGGGGACTCGAAGATTTACCCAGGTTCAGGCCTCGTAGAGGTCCCTACTCCTGTTTGTCTGCTCGTGGAATTAACAGAGGAATCGAAGATTACAATGGTGCGCAGATGCAATCTGGCGAGGGTTGTGGAAACTAGGATTGCGTGTGTCCTCCTCGACGCCCCTCCTAGCCTTTATATATATAGGCTAGGTCTCAGGTAGCAGGTCGAGTCGGTTACAGGTTAGGGTTTTCCCTTTTAACTTTCTACCTTTAGCTTCTTCTTGTTCTGCAAGCAATCAAGAGTCCATAGGTTACTCGAATTCTCCATTCGGGCCTTGGCAAGTCCGTGGGCTTTCGCCGTATTTAGGCCGTATATACCAAGCTCGAGTACCTGTAGGGTATACCCATGTCAGTAGCCCCCGAGTGTCCAGTGGAATCGCAGATTCGACTAGGGACTTTATGAAGCCTTTCGAGTGCATGGATGAGTATTTTTTCGATTGCTCTGTTTGTGTCATAGGTATTGTTGATGTGCGTGCCTGATTTGACCGATGTATCGGTATCATTTAACTACCTTAGGATAAAACAACACAATCTACTCAAACTCGAGTCCCCGGACTCGAATTCGGAAAAGTGCTGGCGTAATTCGACTTAGGCTGCGGAGGTCTTACAGGAGTCAAATTCCAGTATATAGGCACTCGACGCGTCCGTCAAGGCATGTTCATCGTACCTGTAGGCACGGATATAAATCTGGTAGTGCGTAGAGAATGCGTTGCCAGGCCTTATTTATGTCTTATCTTCACGCTGCAAGCGCGACATCCGAATTCTGTCATCACGGAGATGATTCGGGTGACCCAAGAGACGCAGTCTCTTTGTAGGGAAAAATCATGAGGCAGTGTCGCCATAAGCTTCGGGTGTGGATGTTATCGACACACAGTACGATGTACAAATAATCATAGGGTGCGCGACTAGCGCTCCGTATGGGAGTAGCCCCTGAGTGCCTGGTTGAGTCGAAGACTCAGGCAGGGACTAAAGAACTTTTGCGACTGCTGTTGTCTTTTGTTTGCTTGTTTCAATCGAATTTATTTCCAGCGCTCCCTATGGGAGTAGCCCATGTTCATAGTCGAATCACGGATTCAAATGATTGGGTATGCTTTGAATGTCCATGTTCCTGCAGAAGAGAGAAAGAAAAATCGTAGGGTGCGCGACCAGCGCTCCCTATGGGAGTAGCCCCCGAGTGCTTGGTGGAGTCGAAGATTCGAGCAAGGACTAAAGTAGTCGAAGTCTTCCGCTTCTCAATTTTGGATGACATCAGTGCTGATGATGTGATGACCTCAGTTGCTCGCGTGAGCGGGTTTGACGAGACGTGATGAATGGTGGGTCCCATTTTCTGACTCTGACTTGACCGGACGTGCATAATGTTTGTTTTAATTGCGCCTCCTCGATTTCCGCGCGTAATGGGGGTAGTGGGGGACGGTTCGCGCTTTGGGTCTTCCACGTGTCGATCACGATGAACGCCACGCGTCTGATAGGGTTTTTACTAGCCATTGGATTACATCTTCCAGGGGGGTTAAGTAGCAGTGCTGCGACGGTAATTTTCCCATCTGCTCTTTTCTCTGCCTTTGCCTCCGTCGCCATTGCTGCTGCTCCTCTGCTTCCTAGAGTTCATCTTTCTCGCAACACTGGACCAGCTCCGCGTATTCCCTAGTTACTTCCCCCGGTCGCATCGCCACCGCAAGATGGGGAAGAAGAAGGGAGGTGCCACGGCTGAATCCACCGCCGCCACTATTGATGCCAAGAAGAAGGGCGGCTCCACCGTTGCAGGCACTAGCACCGCCGTCGCCGGGAAGGCAAAAGGCGCGGGCACTCGCATCACCAATGGCGTGTGGCGCACGTCCGTGATCAAGTCATCCAAGCTCCGTCTCCTGCGCCAAGACGGAGTTCTGTCTTCCACGGTCGCTGACTCACGTGTCCTAGGTGGTGAGGTAACCCCTTGTCCTCCTGCCGGTTTTTGGGTGATGTTCCTAGCGTTCATCACCCGCGGTCTCTCGCTGCCCCTGCATCCTTTCTTCAGGGGCCTTCTTTGTTTCTATGGGCTCTAGCTGCACCGGCTGTCCCCCAACTCCATTCTCCATGTAGCTTGCTACATTACACTTTGCGAGTGCTGGCTCGGAATCGAGCCACACTTCGGTCTCTTCAAACGTCTCTTCAAGCTGAAGCGCAAGTCGGTGTCTAGCTCCATAGTCTACGATGTAGGAGGATGCGGTATCCACGTCGACTCCTCCGTCACGTACTTCGACATCAAACTCATGGCGTCAGTCCAAGGGTGGAGGGACAAGTGGTTCTACATCCGCGACCAGAAGGCTGACGGAGACCACTTCGGACTCGCGCCCTTCGATCCCACGATCCCGTGCAAGAGGAGGCGCTCCTGGAAGAACGTAGTGATGCCCGGCGAGTCCGCGGAGATAGATGTGCTGTACGAGCACGTCTGCGACCTCGAGATTCGCATGGGTAAAGAAGAGGGAGGCTGCACCCTCATTCGCACGTGGCTGCGCTGCCGCGTCCAGCCCCTGCAGGCCAGAGTCCACCCTATGTTCCAGTGGGCTGGCACGACGATGTCACTCGCCTATCTGCCGATGGAATTTCCGTGAGTGAGGTAGATAAAAGGGTGCGACTGGTCACCAAGTACACCGCCAAGGATGTGCTTCCCAGTGAACCAGTTGTACCTCCATTCGATGCTGCTAATCCTCCTCCTGAGGTAAGGTTGTGCTACGAAGTAGCTTTGTTTGTCGAATACTTATTTTTTCTTGACCTGTGCTAACTTGTTTCCTGTATGCAGGATTGGAGGGTGTCACCCTGTATGCCCCCTCTTCCTGAGGGGGTTATCCCTCATGAGGCCTTGGAAGAGGACGAGTCGGAGTCGACCGTCCCATCTGAGGGGGAGGAGGAAGCCCCCGAGTCGAGTAGTCCAGACACTCGCAAGCGTTCGCGCAGCAAGGATTCGGATGCATCATCTCCTTCGACTCCGGAAGATGCAGCTATTGGTGCAGAGTCGTCGATACCTGCCGTTCCTGTGAGTGATGTGGCGCCGTCTTCCCGCAAGAAGATGCGGCTGCCGAAGGAGTTGTCGTCAAAGTCGGGGGATCAAACCTTCGATTTTGACAAGTTTCATTGGTAAGTATACGAGTCCTCCTTTTGGTTCTTCTTTGGAGTTGCATTCGCTTGATGTTGGTTTTGTTCTGCAGTTAGCCGGCGTCGTCATCTTCTGGCGACGTCCAATTTTTGAAGGAATATGGAGTCGCGACCTCCAAGGCCAAGAAAGTGGATGAGCGCACTCCTTCTCTTCCATTGGCGGCCCACTCGAGGCATAATTCATCAAGTTCTCCACACGATGTGGAGCACCAGATGGTTATCTGGACGACTGCGCGTCAATCGACTTCGAAGTCATTGGAGGATCATGTATGTGTAGTGTTGCTTCTTCTGATTTTTGCAGTCGAATTTTTCATCCATACCATCTGCTGATTCTTTACTGTTTCTCTTGTCACAGCTCATTGTGAAGGAAGCTGCTCGCCTGGCAGAGCAGTTGCTTGCGATGGGTCGTCAGCATGCAATCCTGGACAATCGCCATCGCGTGGTTGAAAGTGAGCGTTTGTTGCTTCTTCTTCTTCATCCTTGTGATATATTCGACTGACAGTCTATATTTGTCTGTTTCACAGCTGAGCATAATGCACTCCTTCGTGACACCGCTTCCCTCGAAAACGCGCTCGCCGCAGCGGTGAAGAGTCGCGATGAGGCAATCACATCACATGACGAGTCGCGGAAATGCAAAGAGGATTTGCGTGCCTCCATCGTAGCTAGGGAGAAGTTGTTCGAAGAACAACTTTTTTGATTGCCAGGTCCCTCTCAGGTATTCCCTCATCTGAATTTTCGTCATGTCCCTTCTTTCGAATTTGTTGTTGTGCTAAGTTTTGTGCCAATGCTCGATTCTTGTGTAGATGTCAGCGGTCTGAGCTTCGACGCCCAGGCGCTCCGTCGTGATGATGCCCTGGGAGGTGCCATCTCGGCAGTCGAAGATCGCAGTGCTGCCGTTCAGGGGACGCTCACCAAGGCCAAGGGCGTGCTCGGCCGCCATCGAGAGGAGCTGGCGCCCAAGGCCGAGTTAATCGAAAATATGGATGATCTGGTGGAGTCCCTTGCTGGAGGCATTCCTGTAGGCTTCAAGAACTCACTCCGTGCGGCTGGCACTTTGATGTCACTCGTGATGGTTCAAGCCCATGGAGTCGAGGTTGATCCTGTTGCGGTCTCCAAGGCAATGCCTATCAGTGCGGATGGCCAACAGGTAGTCTTTGCTCCTTTCGCAGCTACCTATGGCAAGTACGGGCCGCAGCTAATCAATACAGTTGCGAAGTACTCTGAGGAACTGCAGTGAGCCAAGAAGGCGGCAAAGGCTGCGGCGTCAGGGGCCGGCGGGAAGTCTGTGGCGCCTGATACCGCCACAGACTCGATGAGGCCCCCAAAACCGAAGTCCAAGTCGAAGAAGCCAGTTGCTCCTCAGTAGTTGTGTTTGTAATAGTTAAATGGCCTGTCTCTTTTGTTTGGAACATGCCTTTGGCGAGTGTATCTGTTGATACTTTATTATGCTTGAATGCACTCGAGTCTTTTATCTATGCATCGCCTTAGTCGTCTTATTGTCTCTTGCTTGGCTTGTGATAGGGCACATCGAGTGGTCCTTCGAGTGAACCTCGGAATATGCCATCCGCTGATGATATTTTGGCGTAGTCGCGCTCAAGGGTGGATGAACTGTCTCTGCTCTCGCGACTCCGTGACCGCGTGAAGCAGTTGGAGCGCGAACTGCCTGTGCTCCGTGGTAACGCAGATGTATGGAAGTCGAGGGCGGAGAAGGCCGTCGCCCGAGAGAAATATCTGCTAGGGGAGGTGACGCAGCCGGGCGACCAATTCAAGTGTTAGCTTTCTTCTTCCTTATCTTTTTCTCGTAGTCACCCGCAGCAGTTCGTTGTCTTCATACTTTTTCCTTTGCTTGGTATAGTTGCTAGTGCACGCCATCGGCGGGATGAGAAGGACAGGATTGCCATTCGCATGAATGATCTGACCCAAGAGCAGCTTCAGGCGAGTGGATACTTCTGGGTGGATCATGATCGTGCAATCGCACTTGCGACCCTGCAGGATCGTGCTTCATGAGTGCTTCACTTCCTAAAGAAGTCGCAATCGTGCTTGAGGAATATTTATCAAACGATGTTCCCGCCGAACGTCATTCCATCGAGCCTGCTGGCCCTTCTTGCCAAATTCCAAGACTTGAGTGCAGTCCGGCAGTGTGTACGGCAACAGTTAGTGGCTAGTGCCAAGGCTGCTCTGTCGCTGGTGCGACTGCACATGCCTGATGTGGATGTTGCAGCAATTGCGACCGGACTGCCAGCGCCGCCAGCAGGTTCGACTTGGAATATGGTTCCTCACTACCAGGCGGTGGATCGCCCAGCGGAGGAAATTGTCGACTTCTTCGAGGAGCAGACCAACGTTCCTTTGTTGCAACAGTAGTTTAGTTTGTATCCTGCATATAGTTGCACCAGTGTTGTAAAGTTCATATATATATGCTGTGTATAATTAATTGACATTGATGTATATAAAGAGCTTGTTAGCGTGTATGTTTTGCGAGTGTGTTGCACTATGCGATTCCTTTTTGTTAGCCTGACTTGTGTTTATCTCAGCACCTTGCCAACCTGTCAGGTGCGTTGCAACTGGGTTGGTGTTTGTCAAGGGTTTCGATTAGCACGTCAGCTACTCAGGATATTGCGTTAGTTCGTAGAACAGATGTGTATAGGGTGGCGCAGCCCCCGAGTGGATAATTTGTAAAAAATAAAAGGAACATAGATTTAAGCTTTATTTATTCGCAGGATAGTACGGGGTACAATGTGTGGCTGAGTAGCCTTATTTGCAATGTAAAAAAATAAAAGACGACTAAGGGTAGAAGTGTCACAGCTGCGTGACGTTCCAGGGGTTGGAGTATGCGACTCCTGTTTCGAAATCTTTAAGGCGATATGCGCTACCTGGGATTACTTCTGCAATCACGTCTGGTCCCTCCCAGGGGGACTCGAGCTTTAGATACCCTTGCTGTTTCAGTCGCAGGACTAGGTCTCCTTCGACGAAGGACCTGGGGCGTAGCCTTCTACTGTGGTAGTTGCGCAGGTTCTGCTGGTAGATCGTTGATCTTTTCGTGGTGATTTCCCGTGCCTTGTCAAGGAGGTCGACAGAGTCTTCGAGTGCAAGAGTTGACTCCTGCTCGCTGTAAGAGACCACTCGCGGTGCGTTGTATCGTACCTCTGCGGGTAGCACTGCTTTAGCACCGTGCACCATGAAGAACAAGGTATAGCCCATGGCACTGTTTGAAGTTGTGCGTAGGATCCAGAGTACCGATTGCAGCTCATCTGGCCAGCAGCCCACGGCTTGTTCGAGTGGCCTAAGGAGTCGCTTCTTGATGCCGCCGCAGACGAGCCCATTGGCTTTTTCGACCTGACCGTTGGTCTGTGGATGTGCTATGGAGGCATAGCTTATGTTGATTCCCAGATTCTCGCAGAATTCTTGGAACTCCTTGGATGTGAAGTTCTTCCCATTGTCCGTGATGATGCTGTGTGGTACTCCGAAGCGATAGCGATGGACTCGAAGAACTTGACTGCACTGTATCCTGACTGGTTAGTCACTGGCATGGCCTCTATCCACTTGGTGAATTTGTCGACTGCGACCAGGAGGTAGATGTAGCCTCCTTGTGAGGACTTTGGGAGCTTGCCGACTATGTCGAGTCCCCATTGTGCGAAAGGCCAGGCCAATGGGATCGGCCGGAGCTCTGCACCAGGTGCGTTTGGGTTGTCCGCGAATCGCTGGAAAGCGTTGCATTTTTGGAGGATGTCCTTGGTGTCGTGCATGGCGGTGGGCCAGTAGAATCCAGCTCGTAGAGCTTTGGCGACGAGGGCACGACTGCCGGCGTGGTGACCGCAAGTCCCTTCATGGATGTCGAGAACGGCTCTTCCATCAGCATTTGAGATGCATTGTTGGAGTACTCCTGTGATGATGCGCTTGTATAGTTCACCGTTGATAACGGAGAATGCCTTGGATCGCCGCGCAATGTGTCGTGCGTCAGTTGGATCGTCCGGCAACCTCTTGCTGAGAAGGTATGTGATGTACGGTTGAGTCCAAGATGGCTCGATTATCATGACGCTCATCGGTCCTTCGAGTCCTGTGTCAAGTTCCAAGTCGTCGAGTGCCATTGGCTCATTGGGCGGCATAGCCCCCGAGTCTGTTGTTGGCTTGTTTTCTTCTCTGTGGCCTTTAACTTCATGGAGCGTTCGCAGATGCGCTCGAGAAATACCCCAGGTGGTATGGGGACGCAAGTAGAGCCAATGTTGGCTAGTGCGTCCGCCTCTTCATTGCTTTCGTGGCCTATGTGCTGCAGCTCGCAACCGTCGAAGTCCCCTTCGAGTGTGTCATAGAGGTTGCGGTAGGCGATCATATTGTCGTTCAGTGCGTCGCACTCGTGCATTGTCTGGTTGACGACCAGCTTGGAGTCTCCGTATATTATGAGCCTCTTAGCGCCGCAGGCTTTTGCCATCCTCATCCCGTTTAGTAGGGCCTCGTATTCAACTTCATTGTTGGAGGCGGTGAACTGCATTCGCAGAATATATTTCAGCTTGTCTCCCTGGGGCAATGTCAGTATGACACCTGCGCCGGCTCCATCCTTTCGTTTGGATCCGTCAAAGTGCATTGTCCAGAGGTAGGGCATATCTGGTTTTTTAGGGAGCTGGTTCTCCATCCAGTGCACGAGGAAGTCAGGGAGAACTTGCGACTTGATTGCGTCGCGTTTTTCATATGTAATGTCTCGTGGAGACAGTTTGATCCCCCAAAGCGCGACTCGTCCAGTGGCATCAGGATTGTTGAGGATATGCCCAAGCGGGGCGTCGTTGACTACCACGATTGGGTGTTCCTAGAAGTGGTGGCGCAGTCGCCGGGCTGTCATGAAGACGCCGTACGCCAGCTTCTGGTAGTGCGGGTACCGCTGCTTTGTTGGCGCGAGTACCTCGCTGAGGTAGTAGACTGGGCGCTGTACCCCATGGACCTTGTTTTCCTCGGCTCGTTCTACCACAAGCACTGTGCTGACCACCTGGTTGGTGGCAGAGATGTATAGCGACAATGGTTCCCTTTCGCGTGGGATCACCAGTACTGGCGAGGTGGACAGTAGACGCTTGAGGTCTTCGAATGCTTCTTGTGCCTCATTGGTCCGCTCGAACTTATCAACTTTTCGGAGAAGTTGGTAGAAGGGCAGTGCCTTTTCGCCCATTCGACTGATGAATCGACTAAACGCCGCGATTCATCCAGCCAGCTGCTGGACGCCTCTTATGTTCTTCGGCTTCTCCATGGCCAATATGGCTTTTATTTTCTTCGGGTTCACCTCAATCCCTCTCGCGGAGATGAGATACCCGAGTAGTTGCCCAGAGGGTACGCCAAAGGCGCACTTGTCCGGATTGAGCTTGATCCGGTAGCGGTCGAGGTTGGCAAAGGTTTCGCGTAAATTGTCGATTAGTGAAGCTTCCGCTTTGGTCTTGATTATGATGTCGTCAACATAGACTTGGATGTTGCGACCAAGCTAGTTCTTGAGGCAAGCCTGCATGCACCGCTGGTAGGTGGCTCCTGCGTCTTTTAGCCCGAAGGGCATTGTGTTATAGCAGAACACACTAGAAGGCGTTGTAAACGTTGTTTTCTCTTGATCCTCCTCCTTCATTCGAATCTGATTGTAGCCTAAGTAGGCATCGAGGAAGCAGAGGCGCTCACATCCCGCGGTGGAGTCGATGATCTGGTCGATTCGTGGAAGCGGGAAGTGGTCCTTTGGGCAGTGCTTATTCAGAGAGGTGAAGTCTACGCACATCCGCAGGATATCCGTGTCCTTTTTGGTACTAGCATCGTGTTGGCGAGCCAAGTTCTTTCCTTGATCTCGCGTATGAATTTGGCATCGAGGAGTCTGTTGATCTCCATTCCGACTGCCTTTGCTCTTGGTTCAGACAGTCGCTGAATTGTTTGTTTGACTGGCCTTGCGTTTGGGTTGACATTGAGTGCGTGCTCGGCGAATTCCCTAGGAACTCCTGGCATGTCCACTGGACACCAGGCGAAGATTTCCCAGTGCTCACAGAGGAATTTGACGAGCGCGAGTTCCTATGCAAGACTCAAGTTATTGGCGATGAGGCCCGTCTTGGTGGGATCCGATGGGTGGACCTGAACTTTCTTCGTGTGCACTGTTGTCTGTCGACTCCTTCAGTCTTGCGAGTTCTTCCTGCATGCCGAAGGACTGGGAAAATCTGTTGAACTCCCTGTCGCAACAGTCGGACCTCTCGAAGCTCCCATTGATTGTGATGACACCATCAGGGCCTGGCATTTTCATTTGCAGATAGGCATAGTGCGGCACTGCCATGAACCTAGCGAACGCGACATGTCTGAGGATGCAGTGGTACTGTGAGGGCCAGTCGACGACTTCAAAGTCCATGCGCTCGCGTCGAAAGTTTTTCGGCGTGCCAAAGATGACGTCGAGGTTGATTTTGCGAAGGGGATATACGCCCTTGCCTAGGACGATGCCATGGGATGTTGTGTCCGAGGCCTCTAGGCAGGTCAGAGGGATCCTCATTGCTCGCAAGGTACTCGCGAACATAAGGTTGATGCCGCTTCTACCGTCCATGAAGACACGGCTCATGTCGAAGCCTCCAATTTGTGCCTCGAGTACGAGGGGACAGTGGCCTGGACGAGGTACTTGGCGTGGATGGTCGCGCTTGTCGAAGGTGATGTAGGAGTCGCTTCCACTGAGGTACTCAGTCGTGGATGGTGGTGAGTTTGTCGCCAGATTCACTTGGCGAGTGATGGCCTTTTGCACCCGATTAGAGGGGCGGCCCTTTTGGATCATCATAGTACCCATGGCTCGTGGGTACGGCTCACCTCCGTGGTGTTGATCAGGCGCAGCTGCGTTTGGTGGTGGTCCGGGTGGTGGTGGAGGAGCTCCATGTGCCACATTGCCTGGGGCAGCTCCGTAGCCCCTATTGACTGCGCCGCGATTCATCCGAGCCAAACCCTCATAGAGTTTGAGGAACTCGCGGCAATCTTTGAGGAGGTGGCTGGATTTCTTTTTGCCGTCATGCTTGTCGATGTAGAAGTGCACAGTGCATGCCCTGGACAGCTTATCTTCAATGGATGCTGTGGGTGCCTCATCGCGAGTGTGGCGCTGCCATACTTGCGTGGTTTTCCCGAAGTCGCGGTGTCCACCGCTGAGGTAGCCGCTATTGGGGTTGTCGTCACGTCCGTCGGCGTAGCCGGCTGCGACCATGTTGACATCGTCGCGGTCATCATAGATGCGCATTCGACGTTTGCTTCGGCGATCACGTCTATGTTCGAGTTATGCTTCATCGTCTGAGTGAACACGATTCTTCACCGAATCTTCTCCATCTTCTCCATCTTCCCACCGATTTGCGATTTCCATCAGGTGGTCAATGCTTTTGGGCTTCGAGCGGCCCAGCTCCTCCCTGAGCTCTATGCGGCGAACACCGCCGTTGAATGCATCGATTGCATGATCCTCCGAGATATTTTCTATGGATTTCTTGATGATGGACCACCTCTGGATGTACGAGCATAGTGATTCGCCCGACCTTTGTTGGCAGCACCTCAGCTCTTCGATTGACGCGGGCCTTTTGTAGGTTCCCTTGAAGTTGCGCACAAAGCTGTAGACCAGCTCTTCCCAATGCGAATGGATCCGCGTGGGAGGTTGTTGAGCCATGCCCGGGCGGCGCCCTATAGCTGTAGCTGCGGGCATTGCATAGCCGTGCTACAACTCCCACCGTGGAGCCTGACGGAGGAGATATGGTCCTCTAACCAGATTTTCGGGCCCTGCAGACCGTCAAACTTTAGGTTCTCTGATGGGAGCTTGAACCCCTTGGGCATTCGCTTTTGCCTGATGGCCCTGCTGAAGCACCTAGCGCCATAGAGCTCCACATCTTTGTCTTCTGAGTCAGTCGATCGGGCACGTCGCGCCCTTGAATTGTCAATCTTGCATCACACGTCATAGTCGTGGTCGTGTCGCCGGGAGCGACAGCGTCGAGACATATTGTGGTTGTCATCACTGGATGAGGGCGAGGAATAGCATTTTGCCAGAGCCTTGCCTTTCTTTGGCTCCGGTGTCGGCTCTTTGTTGAGAGCGGCCTCGATTAACCCCAAGCCTGCGATCATAAATCGGTGCATGGCAGCTCGAGGATCTCGAGCTGGCGGCTGGTTGTTGAGGAGATACATGGTGGCTGCCATTACCGCAGCTTGCGGCATTTTTGGAAGCATGTTGCCATGCGTATCCACCGTCATGGAGCCGAAGTCGAGGACCTTTGCGGCTTCTACATGCTCTTGTTCAGTGAGGTGGGCCTGTCGAGATCGCCTCTTGTTAGCGATTTATTCGTTGCACTTGGAGGAGGATCCTCCATGGGAAGAGAGCCCAGCTCATCGGAGGCTCGACTCGTATGCCGCCTTTTTACGTGCCTCGAGTTGCACGATTGTTTGTAGTTGGCGTTTGTATTCCTCCTTCAGGAGCCAATGGTAACCCATCAGCAGTTCTTGCAGGGAGCCGAAGGGTAGAGGGTGGCCTCGTAGATCTTCACGGCAACGAGCACACTCGAGATCGTTGAGCCTGATCACGACGCGTTCGCCAGTTTGCTCATTCACCATGGTGGGGAGTTCGGCTGCCCCTCCGTTGTTGACGGGGGCGCCGTTAGTGGGGCCAATGTTGGGTGGTCTGCCATTAGGTATGCCGTCGTTTGGCGGGTCGGTTCCATTGCCACTGTTGCCCGTGTTGTCGCGATTGGCGGAGGAATCGCCCGCGTTGATGACGACGCACATGAAGTGGTTGGGGAAGCTGCTGCTCCTGCAACTTTCAGATCCGGAGCCGTAGACTCCATCTTCAGTTGCTAGATCACCCAGATCGGATTTGCGACTGCTGTCATTGGCCATATTCTCGACTGTTGTCGAGGCATTGAGCTCACTGAGGGTGTCGATCGACGGAGGGAACCATGATGCTGGAGCAATTGATGGTGTTGTCGGCTGGTCAGGCATGCGAAGCGTGCCCATCTGACCAACTTGGAAGCAGAAGCTCCCGATCGCCAGGCTAATTCTGTCGCCCACGGAATCGAAAGACGGGTGAGTGGCCGGCGTGTGGACGGTGAAGTCGAACGCGCCGAAGAGCTGGTGATTCTCCGCTGTTGCGGAGTTGTAGATCGCAGTTGATGGGGCCGAAGAAGCCGCAACATCAGCACTGCCAAGCTCCCACAGACGGCGCCAGTTGACGAGGGTTTAACTCATCAATGCCCATTGTTATGGACTTGGGTTTTGGAGAAGGAGGGAACGCTGGAAGCATCAATCGGCTAGCAAAAAAGCACACATGGACTCGAAAATTTACCCAGGTTCAGGCCTCGTAGAGGTCCCTACTCCTGCTTGTCTGCTCGTGGAATTAATAGAGGAATCGAATATTACAATGGTGCACAGATGCAATCTGGCGAGGGTTGTGGAAACTAGGGTTGCGTGTGTCCTACTCGCCGCCCCTCCTAGCCTTTATATAGATAGGCTAGGTCTCAGGTAGCAGGTCGAGTCGGTTACAGGTTAGGGTTTTCCCTTTTAACTTTCTATCTTTAGTTTCTTCTTGTTTCGCAAGCAATCGAGAGTCCGTAGGTTATTCGAATTCTCCATTTGGGCCTTGGCAAGTCCGTGGGCTTCCGCCATATTTAGGCTGTATATACCAAGCTCGAGTACCTGTAGGGTATACCCATGTTAGTAGGAAAGTTCATGCTTATAAGTGGTATAAAAGGAGCTTGTTTTTGACTGTGACTTAGACTTTATCATGTCATGCTTGATATTGTTTTGACTTTATGCTTAATTGCTTAGTGATCTTTGTTGTAGCATGACTTGTTACAAACAATTGAGATTGCTTAATGTGCCTTGAAATAATCATGCGTAGTTTTAGTATATAAAAGCATAATATTATGGTATTCTCCTTTGACGCTTTATTTGGGTTGACTTGGCGCATGATCACACCATGTTAAGACTATACCAAGTCACCATAGCCCCTATGATCATTTAGTTTTCATCTTGTAATATCACTTTGTGCTTTAATTAATAATGTTTTGTCGCTTTGAATGATTATGGCCATTATTGCTCTCTCAGTTGGTCGCTCCTTGTCTTTTGCTAGCCTCCATACCAAGTATGAGTTCCACTCATGCATCCAACTCCAAATAAAACCAAGTTATTCCAAAGAGTCCACCATACCTACCTATTAGCATTTGCTATTCCAAGTATATTCATGTTTTATCTACCTTCCGAATTAAACTTGTTATGTGAAAATTAGTGATTAAAGCTCTCACGAACATGATGGCACACTTTAGTTTTCTTGCACTTAATAAACTTGAACCATTGTGCCCATCTATGTTGCGTATATGCTTGCGTTTTGTAAGTTGAGAATTAGCAGAACCATATTATCATGGGGAACATTTTCAATATTGCACTTTATTTAGTCGATATCATGTTCTTTTGCTTATGGATCCCGACGGTGTGAAATAAAAGGGGAGCTTGTAAGCTCATGGAGTTTGTATATGTGTTAGAGAAACACCTGGGCGGCTAGCCTAAGCCATGCCTAATCATGGTGGAAACTTGCAGCATAACCTTAGTGAGTAATCTGTGAAGCATCCTCAATAAAAATCTGTGCAAATAGCAAATAAAAAGATCGCTAAGATGCTCATTGTCTGCTTGCCTTGTCATTTTGATATGGGAAAGCTCCTGTATCATGGGGCAAGGGGTACCCCGTTGGCGGTTCTCTATGATACACATGTACTTACAATGACAAGAACTTACTCGTGACTAAAGTTGAGTAGCATGAGGTTCGGTACTCGTAAGCAAGGGGCATGAGATTTTCAGCTTATAACTTGTCAAGCATATCCTCATATTTGTTCACTTTAACCTTAACCACCTAAAGATACTTATGATAGGGGCAATGAGAGCTGAAGATAATAAGTACCATAATTTTTGGAAGCTCTTTATGAGACTTGAATCCCTGCTTCCTTCTATGAAGGGCCTTTCTTTTTTACTTTTATGTTGAGTCTCCATCTTCTATCTTTATGCACCTATTGAGAGAGCATAGTGGCCATTCTTAGTTTAATGTGCAGTGTCCGAAGACTTTTTGATTGATTCATAACCTTGATATTGCTTGTTCTTAAACTATTTGTATCTAGTCACCCTTATGAACTTTGAAGGTGTCCTATGCATTTATGTTTTGCTACACTATGAGGGACAAGCTGAATACCATTCTCATTATGTTTTATATATGTGAAACAAACAAACGTCTTTCAAAGCATTGTTATTCATGAATCTTTTGTTTTGTACCTTTTCATGTTACAACATAGTTGCTATGTCTTATTGTTAGAACTATATCTTTCATGCTATATTAAAGTACTATGATTCCAGCTATCAATGTTTTACAAATACCTTCATCAAGATTATGATGGTGCATATCATCTCAAAAATTATTCTTTTTTATCACTTACCTACTCGAGGACGAACAGGAGTTCATCTTGGGGATGTTGATACGTTGAAAACGTATCTATAATTTTTTATGTTGCATGCTTGTTTTATATCTACTTTCTTATGTTTTGTCCACACTTTGGAGTATTTTTACAAATTTTCTGGAACTAACCTATTAACAAGATACCACAGTGCCGGTTGCCTGTTTTCTCCTGTTTTTGGTTTCAGAAAAGCTAGTAAGGAAATATTCTCGGAATTGGACCAGACAAAAGCCAAAGTCAATATTTTACCCGAAACAACACGGAGTCCGGAGGGGAGACAAAGAGGGGAACCAGCCCTAGGCGCGCCGCCACCTGGTGCTCCACCAACCTTGCCCCTTCGCCTATAAAAGTCTCCCGGGATGAAAACCCTAAGGAACCAATCAAAATTCCACGAAAGAGTCTATAGCCGCCGCCATCTCCATCCCTAGATCGGGAGGGATCTGAAGATCTTCCCGGCACCCTGCCAGAGGGGAGAGTTCACCCTAGGGGCCTTCTTCATCACCTTGTCTGCCTCCGATGTGATGCGTGAGTAGTTCATCCCTGGACTATGGGTCCTTGTAATAGCTAGATGGTTGGTTCTCCTCCTTCGTGCTACCATGTTTAGATCTTGTGAGATCCATTCATGATCAAGATCATCTATTTGTAATCCTACATGTTGTGTTTGCGGGGATCCGATGGATATTGAGATGCTATTTCAGATTGATTATTGATTCTATCATGTCTATGTTATTTGTGATCTTGCATGCTTTTCGTTGTTAGTAGCTATCTTGGCCGATTAGATGCTAGCAACTCCAAGAGGGAGTATTTATGCTCGACAGTGGGTTCATGCCTCTAGGAATCTAGGGAAGTGGCAGAAATCTCTAAGGTACTAGATGTGCTATTGCTACTAGGGAGAAAACAACAATCCTTTGTTCATGGAGCAATCGTATTGTTTACTTTACACACAATGCTTAATGCAATTATCTTTTGCTTGCAACTTAATATTGGAGGGGGTTCGGATGATAACCTGAAGGTGGATTATTAGTCATAGATGCAGTTGGATTATGGTCTATGTATAATGTCGTAATGCCCAATCAAATCTCGTAGGAGTCAAGATGATTAGTATATGCATGTATGCTTTCTTGGTGTCTGTCAATTGCCCCGCTGTAATTTGTTCTCCCAACATGTCATCTATCTTAAGGAGAATCACCTCTAGTGAACTATGGACCCCGGTCGATTCTTTTACCATCAATCTACAAGCTATTTACTATTTTCTGTTTACTTTCTGCAAGCAATTACTATCTTCCACACAATTCGTTTAATTCTTTGTTTTCAGCAAAACCGGTGAGATTTACAACCTCACTGTAAGTTGGGGCAAATTTCTGTGGTTGTGTTCTGCAGGATTCCAAGTTGGAAACAACACCTTGGAGGTGTTTCCTTGCTCCTACTGGTTCGATAACCTTGGTTTCATAACTAAGGGAAAAACTTGCTGCTGTGCTCATCATACCTTCCTCTTGGGGTTCCCCAATGAGCTCGATACATTTTTGAGCCATCAGCGTGCCATGGATGTCTGCTCGTCTTTCTTTGCCGATGACGCTCATGCTAGCGGGCGCACTGCCGAGGGACGCCAAGGCCGGTCTGCACTGTCTAGGATGAGCCCAAGAATCAGATAACACCGGTCATCACTGCTAGCGCGGCCACCACTGGGGACTCTTCCCTGCCCCTTCTGCCACCGCCAGTCCCCAACCAAGATCAAGATTGACGAGCGCACCAGAAATCCCGAGCTCCCAAGAAAACGGAGGTTTGTTTCACATGAGAATGGGAAGGAATAACTAGAGTTAATTGGAAAGCGGGTTTTTCGTGGCTGCCCGCCAAATTAACATGTTTTGCCCGTGGTTATCCACTAACATGATTGAGCAGGCATAGGTGCACCGTGGGCAGTTTGTGCCCAATTATACCCTGAAGTGTGAACCCGGTGTGCCCACATGTTGGTGTTCTCAGCGGTGTGGTTGGATTTTTTGTCGATGTTTGGCATGTTTATTTGGTGGCCCTTGATGGCCTGCAAGTGCACATGTTTGTCAGAGAATGTTTTCATGGAAGTATTAATTTCAGTTTTTATATCGATCCTGATAAGGAGCCCAGGTAAGTGTTTTTATGCGGTGTTTCTGTCGCACTCAAGGTGTCACAGGTCTTGAGCGAATTGACTGCAAAAGCTGACGGTGGAAGTGGTGAGTATAAGATAGAGGAAACTTGCTTAGAAAATAAATAAGGATTGAATTGCATAAAAGTAAAAATGCGAAAGGTGTGTAAAGGTCCTGCAAATGCGAAGTTAGGCGCGGAGAGAAATAGTTCATGGTGATAGTGAAAGTTCCAAATGGATAAAGTGGAATAAGTGATAGTGATATTTCTTATTTATAAGTGAGTAGGCAAGCAACCCATATACCGACTAGGAGTCCTCATGGCCAATTCTTTCTAGTCCCAATGATCCGGCTGCCTGTTATCACGACAATGGTCAACACATTAATTAAGGTATTGCGATCGGATCAAGGCTTTAATCTTGATGGTTCCTTGTTGCCCTCGAGTAGTGCTAGCTCCTTATTGATACTGGTTGTGTCACTCGGGGGTCGCCGAATCGCTAGCATACAAGCTCATACCTATGAGATCTTTGGATCATGTTACCTGGACCCTTAAATTAGATAACAAGCATTAGGGAAACATAGATAATCATTCCCACTATTTAATAAACACTACAACAATCACAAATGGATGGATTAAAGGAGGCACAACAAATCTCACTAATCCCCTACATCTCCCACGCATATGGGGATTTACTCAGACATGAGAGGAAGATAAATCAAAAGCATAATTATATTGCAAATAGGAATCATCTCAAAGTTATTGTATCAAACCACAGTAGCGATCAAAGATCAAATCAAAATACAAACCAAAGGTAGATCAAAGTATCAAACCCTAATCTTATAATTGCCAATCTCTCTCTCTCTAATTAATGATGAGAATGATGGTGGAGTGTGTGGTTGAGGAGTTGAAGATCGTCGAGGAAAAAGGTGAAGTTCTTCTCCTCTTCCAGATCTGATCTAACCCTCTCTAGATGGTTTGCAACGACTGTGATTTATTTTATGTCATCCTTTTCATCGCCCTTCCTTTATGAAAGTTACTTGTATTGATATAATGAAGTTGTCAGCGTGTAGTACGGGCAAAGGGTACGGGCGCATCCCAACCGTACCGCTGGTCGTTAAGCGTTCTGAATGCCTCCAATGAAAGGGGCTCCAATTGGGGGTTTATTTCTTTGGATGCAATTAGCCCATAAATGCTATTAGATCTTCAATAAATATTCATTACCTGAAAACCATCACAAGAAACCAAGGATTCGCTAATTGCGATATTAACATTAGTAGAAAGGGGTAATCTTCAGCTAAATATGGTAACAAACAAGAGGAAAATCAATAGTAAAAGTGATGAAATTTGGAGCTATCAACATCCCCAAGCTTAGCGGTTACCCGACCTCGAGTGACAAAGCTATAATGAGTAATAGCGAGGAATTGAATCAAGACAAAAACTTACAAGTTCAAGTTTGTATTGTATTTCATTGTCTCAAATCCTACAACCTTGAACATGAGCATAATATATCTGAACAATTGCACTTAAGTTCAATTCCTAAACGCAAGTAACTCGCTAGCTAATAGTTCTTATAACTCAAATGAGATTGTTAAAAATTTGGCTAGGCTTGCAAAGCAATTTCTTTTAGCGCCTCTCTGATTATGAGAGTGAAAATGGTTTAGGCGAGGTCGCTTGAGTCAAAATTAAGGGTGCACAAGTAAATGTCAAAAGAAGGATAAACTTAGAGCTTTTTCATTAACACCCACTTTGATAATCGTGGCTATCAAACACCTCTTCTTTTACTTGCCTTTCGAGAACACTAATTGCTCAATTTAAGTAGTGAGGTGATGCTAAAGATCTCAATAATATTGAATATTTTTAGCTCAAACCTTGACAGTATTTTTTTTCCTTTTGCAAGGATCAACGAATGTTTCTTTTTGTAAAACCTTACACAACCTTTTGATAATACCAATAATTTTTCCCATATAGTGACACGTATGCCACTCATGCCATCAACTCATAGCCGAAATCTGGGGTTATACCATAGATCGTTCAAAGGCTAGCGGAGTTGTTGGCATCCCAAAGGTGTGTATTAGAAACATAGAACTTTTATTTCTTTCTTCTCTTTCTTTTTTTACAGTAGGTCAAAACAGGTTTTGGCATCTTCCTCTCCCATCATAAAAAGTGCATTCTATAAAACAAGTCTTTTTCAGAAGGTATCATCAAGTTAACGATCAGTATGTGGGGTTGAGCGCTACTTATATTAAGCCCTTAAGACAAAAATATGGCACCAAAGTTGTCGAGAGACACTTTCTCTTATTCTTAAAAGTTTAGAATTTAATCCAAGGGGTTGTTTTTCAAACTGATATTAATTGTCTAAAGTCTTAACCAAAGTAATGAAAAAAACCTTTGAGCTCAAGTCCTAAAAGATAACGAGTTAAGCGCGAAGTCGAACTCAAGTGCAACTGAACAGACATAAAATGTTCATGAATAAGCTTACATGAAGAAGGAAAACAGGAATGTGGTACCTCCTCTTGCTTGCTCATCTCCTACTTGATCCAACTCTTTGTGTTCGTCTCCATAGCTCAATCACTAGAAGTGAGTATCCTGCAGAAAAATCAACGAGAGCCGAGAGAAATTCACACAAATAAAATTAAAAGCTAGTCTAATATTATTTGGTTTTATTTTTATCAAATGCAAAACTGAAAGTAAACATGCACTGAAATGAAAACAAAATAAATCAAAGGAAGAACAAAAAATATGAATGCAAAGAGGTGTGAGGAGTTTAACCTCCCCAAGCTTAGGCTCTTGGCCTATTTGGAATCAAAAGTCGCCACCGTCAAGCGGCGGCTGCTGGTATGGGAAGTTCGGGTAGTGGTTTGGAAAGTCGGTCATGAAAGATGTGAAGTATTGGGTGAGGTTGACTATGTTGGTGTTCGCATCATACAACGTGTTTTCTATATTGTCAATGTGACGCACTGATACGTTGCAAACATATCCATAATTTTTGATGTTCCATGCTTGGTTTTATCTACTTTCGGATGTTTTGTCCACACTTTGGAGTAATTTTCATATGATTTCTTGGACTAACCTATTAACAAGAGCCACAGTGCCAATTGCCTGTTTTCTGCTATTTTTGGTTCCAGAAAGTCAGAAAATGAATATTCTCGGAATTGGACCGGACAAAAGCCAAAGTCGTTATTTTCCCGGAAGATTCACGGAGCCAGAAGGAGAGACGAAGGGAGGCCACAGGGTGGCCAAACCACCCCTAGGCGAGGGTCCCCCCAGGCTGCGCCAGGGCATGGTGTGGGCCCCCTGGCTGGCCACCGACCTCGCCCCCTTCGCCTATATATTCCTCCCGATACAAAAACCCTAAATCGTCAAGCCTCCAGCCACGAAAAGTTCCGCAGCACCGCCGCCACCAAAGAGGAGATTCGAGGGACAGAAAGTCTCTGTTCTGGCACCCTGCCGGGACGGAGAAGTGCCCCCGGAGCCATCTCCATCAATCTCCACCGCCATCTCCATCACCATTGCTGATTCCTATGATGAGGAGGGAGTAGTTCTCTCTCAAGGCTAAGGGTTCTACCGGTAGCTATGTGTTTATCTCTCTCTCTATGCGTGATAATATTGTGATCATGAGCTTGTAATCTATAGATCTACCTTGCTACTCAAGTGCTTTAATAGATCTCTGCTCTCCCCATGTGTGTGAAGTTGACAGTGTGCACACCATGGTGGCACTTAGGCTAGAGATTATAAATACATGTTATGAGTTATATTTGGAGTTGGATGTCTTTATGAAATTGTGGTGTTTGTTTGAACCATCTAGTGCTCAAGGTGATAGTGTGGGGTTATCTAGATGGGGAAAGTGAACTTTGAGGTGTGCTGTTATAGCCCTACCATGGATTAGAGTGTCCAACCGGAGAGTAGTTCAGATTAGTATAAAAAAGAGAAGATATTTATATGAGAGTGTTCACTAGTGAAAGTATGATCCCTAGGCCTTCTTTATAAGCATTGGACCGTTTGCAACTAGATCTGTTACATGTTTGCTTGCTTCCATATTTATTTCAGTTTGCCTTTAGTCTCTTCCACGCCTTCAAGCTATTTTCTGGTACCGTTGTCTTATATCCATACCACTTGTATTTTACTATCTCTTCGCCAAACTAGTGCACCTATACACCTGACAAGTGTATTGGGTGTGTTGGGGACACAAGAGACTTCTTGTATCTTGATTGCAGGGTTGCTTGAGAGGGGATACCTTTGACCACTTCCTCCCTGAGTTCGATAAACCTTGGGTGATCCACTTAAGGGAAAACTTGCTGCTGTTCTACAAACCTCTGCACTTGGAGGCCCAAAACTGTCTACAAAAATAGAAGTGCGTAGACATCATGCACCACCTGGTCAAATTCACCCCTTGGGACATAGTTGAATCCTGGCTGTGGTGGAGGCATTCCTTGCTATTGGTGCTGAGGGAAAGGTTGGTTGGTGATGGTGTTGTTGACTGTAGTCATCCCAGCCTTGATCCAATTGTTGTTGGCCACCTGCTGTATTTTCCCAGTTGGGGTGATCTCCTTGTGGCGCAATCCTCCCTGAGAGGATCAGTGCTTGCCAGAAGTCCTCCTCAGTATGGACCCAACTCTGTTTACCTGGTAAACCAAAAGCTTGGACAAAAGGAAGCAAAACTTGGTGGAGATCACCGTTAGGCTCAAAATAAAGATGATAAGCACGAATGGAGCATTCGGGTCTATAGACCTCCATGAATTTGGTGCTAGCCATATGGATATCATCCAGGATCTTACTGCCAGCCACATCCCTTTCCTGTGGCAGGACAAACTTGTTTCTGTAGGAGATCTGTGTGATCAACCCACCACCGCGAATGTCCCCAATAGAAGACGATCTTTGGTGGTGAAAGTGTTGGATGATCAAAGCACCTAAGTTTACCTTGGGTTCCATCTCTGGATGCAAGGCCATATGAATTACGCTCATCTTGGGGCCTACCATTGCCCGGACATCTCCTTTCCCAAAAATAGAATTCACTAGGAAGGTATGAAAATAACGATAGTGGGATTCTGGATTGTGGCTCGCTTCTTGCGCAAATAATCAGTGTTCCTGTCGACAAAAATCTGCTCCCAAGAATGCATTGCCTCCATGTGCATATTGTCATTAATATCGAGCTCCCCCTCATGGGAGAATCCAAAACTATCACAAAATTCATAAAAGGAAAGGTTGTGGAGCTACTTATTGAGTACAAAACTTACAGTGCAATCATGCTCTTGGGCTTCGATATCATCATGGAATGATGACAGGAACTCATACGTGGTGAGCTTGTAAGTGTCGACAGAGAGGTAGGAAAAGTTGACCATGCCAGCTTGCACAACCATCTTCTCGAAGTCCTCCAAAAGACCTTAGCGGGAGAGGAACTCACGGTCTACCCACATGGTGGGCAAAACCTTGCGGTTGCTCACCCTCTCATAATCTCGGATCATGGCGGCCCTTGAGCTATCCGCCTCCGAATGCCTCTTCTTCGAATCCGGTGGCTTGGTGGAACCCGAGGCTCCTGTCGTACTTGAGCACTTTCAAGAGTGGAAGATATTTATATGAGAGTGTTCACTAGTGAAAGTATGATCCCTAGGCCTTGTTTCTAAGCATTGAAACACGGTTTGCAACTAGATATGTTACATGTTTTCTTGCTTCCATCTTTATTTCAGTTTGCCTTTAGTCTCTTCCACGCCTTCAAGCTATTTTCTGGAACCGTTGTCTTATATCCATACCACTTGTATTTTACTATCTCTTCGCTCAACTAGTGCACCTATACACCCGAAAAGTGTATTGGGTGTGTTGCGGACACAAGAGACTTCTTGTATCTTGATTGCAGGGTTGCTTGAGAGGGGATACCTTTGACCACTTCCTCCCTAAGTTCGATAAACCTTGGGTGATCCACTTAAGGGAAAACTTGCTGCTGTTCTACAAACCTCTGCACTTGGAGGCCCAACAACTGTCTACAAGAATAGAAGTGCATAGACATGAAGCTATTTTCTAGCGCCGTTGCCGGGGAGGTAAGGTAAAAGGTACTCACGTCCTCCGGTGTGAGTGCTCGAAGTTATTTCCTTTAGATTCTGCAATTATTTCTTTTTGTTTCTCTTTTTTTATTTTCACTAGTTAGACTTAATGGAAAACAACAAAAAAATTAGAGAGCTTTATAGCATTTATCTTGAGTTAGGACATGAAGTGTTTGAAGAGAAAATTAAAAAACCTATGGAACTTTATTTGCATGCTAATAGCAATGTTGTTAGTATGAATTCTTTGGACACAATTATTGCTAATGCTATGGAAAATTCTAAGCTTGGGGAAGCTAGTTTTGATGAGCATGATATTTTTAGTCCCCCAAGCATGGAGGAGAAAATTTACTTTGATGATACTATGCCTCCAATATATGATGATTACAATGATGGATATGATATTTTTAGTCCACCTACTATTGAGGAGAAAATTAATTATGATTACAATATGCCTCCTATATTTGATGATTATGGTGATGAGAATAATAATGATAGCTATTTTGTTGAATTTTCTCCCAGTATAATTAATAAGAATGACTATGTTTATGTGGAGAGTATTAATTCTTATATGCATGTGGCTCATGATAAGAATGTTTTATGTGATAGTTATATTTTTAATCTTGTTCATGATGCTACTGAAACTTATTAGGAGAGAGGTAAACATGGTTTTATGTATTTCAACAATATTAAGTTTCCGCTCTTTATGTTGAAAGTCTTGAAGTTGCACTTGTTTTGCTTTACTATGCTTGCTGCTTTGTGCTTTCATGACTTGTTTCCTTACAAGATTCCTATGCATAGGAAGTGGGTTAGACTTAAATGTGCTTTGAATTTGCTTCTTGATGCTCTCTTTTACTTCAATTCATATTTCTTATGTGAGCATCTTCTCAAACTATCAAGCCTAACTTAAAGGCGTTAAAGAAAAGTACTTATTGGGAGATAACCAAAAGTTTTATATGAGTCTTGAAAGTTATTACTTAAATAATAACCTCTCCTTATCCTTTCTATTTGCTTTTTGTGCCAAGAGTAACCTCTAATGAGACAGAAGTAATGATTGGGAAAGTTGTTGTCCCGAAACAGATTTGTGTGCTTCACCGTAAAAATTCATGTAAAATCTCTGTACGTCGTTTTGAGGCGTGAATTTTTGTTCTTCTGTCCCAGGTCGTTATCTAAGTTTAGTTAGTTCAACACTTTTCGATTTGAGCAACATAAGGTCTTCAAAAAAATTCGTCTTTACCTGCTGGTCTGTTTTGACAGATTTCTGCCATTATTTGCATTTGCTTCTTGTTGGTTCTTTTTTGAGTTCTTTTGGGGAATTGAGCTTTTTGAGGGAAGTGCTACAATATCTTGTGTTTTAATGGAAGTTTTATTGGTGTTGAAACTGAACCCAAAGACTTATTATCTTGAGTACACTAATGTTGCTAATAAAGATTGTGTGAAGTTTTGTATGAATGAAAAATTTCAGGTGTATGGAGAGAATGATGAGATGAAGAATGGACTAAAGCTCGATCTTGGGGATGCCACCCCGTGTCACCCCAAGAAATATTCAAGAGGTACAAGCGTCAAAGCTTGGGGATGCCCAAGGCATCCCCTTCTTCATCAATAAAAATTCTAGGTTTCTTCCAAACACTTCATTTTTATTGTTTCATGCACAGTTGTGTTGTTCTTGGAGCGTCTTCTTTTTCGTTTTGGTTTTGGTTTTTTGTTTGCTTTGTTTTCTTAGTTTGCTGAATAAATTGGTTGGACCCCCTATTTCATACATTGGTTTTCAAATAGTTTGGTTTGGATTGGAAAAGAGTAGGAAAAGTTCATGCTTAATTGGTAAAGAGAGCTTGTTTTTGACTGTGGCCTATGCTTTGTCATGCCATGCTCGATATTGTTTTGTCTTTATGCTTAGTATTCTTTGTTGTAGCATGAATTGTTATAAACATTTGAGATTGCTTAATGTGCCTTTGAAGAATCATGCATTGTTTTAGCATATTAAAGCATAGTATTGTGGTATTCTCCTTTGATGCTTTATTTGGGTTGACTTGACGCATGCTCACACCATGTTATGACTATCCCAAGTCACCATAAGCCTTTATGATCCTTTAGTTTTCAACTTGTAGTATCACTTTATGCTTTAATCAATGATGTTTTGTCGCTCTGCATGATTGTGGCCATTATTGCTCTCTTAGTTGGTCGCTCCCAGTCTTTTGCTAGCCTCCATAACCAAGTATGAGTTCCACTCATGCATCCAACTACAAATAAAACCAAGTTATTCCCAAGAGTCCACCATACCTACCTATTATCATTTGCTATTCCAAGTATATACATGTTTTTATCTACCTTCCGAATTAAACTTGCTATGAGAAAACTAGTGATTAAAGCTCTCACGAACTTGATGGCACACTTTAGTTTTCTTGCCCTTAATAAACTTGAACCATTGTGTCGTCTATGTTGTATATGCTTGCACTCATTTGATGGGGATGAGCAGAACCATGCTGTCATGGGGAACGCTTTCAACATTGCACTTGTACTTTGTACCTAGTTGATATCATGCTCTTTTGTCTATGGATATCGTCGGTGTGAAATGAAAGGGGAGCTTGTAAGTCCATGGAGTTATGTATATGTGTTAGAGAAACGCCTGGGCCGCTGGTCTAATCCATGCCGTCATGGTGGAAACCTGCAGCATAACCATAATGAGCTGTCTATGAAGCATTCTTCTTATAAAAAAAGAGTCAGATATTGAGAAAAAGGAGAAAAAGAAAAAAAATAGATTATGAAAAGAGGAAAGAGAGAAAAAGCACCATATTCCCATGGTAAATAAGAAGATTGCTGAGATGCTCGTTGTCTGCTTGCCTTGTCATTTTGATATGGGGATTCTTACGTATCATCGGGCAAGGGGTACCCCGTTGGCTGTTCTCTATGATACACATGTACTTACAATGATAAGAACTTACTTGTGACTAAACTTGAGTAGCATGAGGAGCGGCCCTCGTATTCAAGAGACATGATATTTCCAACTTATACTTCGTCAAGCATATACACCATAGTTTGTTCACTTTAACCTTAATCACTTCAAGATGCTTATGATAGGGGCAATGAGAGCTGAAAGCTAATAAGTACCATAATTTTTGGAAGATCTTTATGAAACTTGAATCCCTACTTCCTTCTATGAAGGCGTTTCTTTTACTTTTATGTTGAGTCTCCACCTTCTATCTTTATGCACCTACTTTGAGAGCATAGTGGCCATTCTTAGTTCTATGTGCATTGTCCCAAGACTTGTTGATTGATGCATAACTTTGATATTGCTTGTTTTAAAACTATTTGTATCTAGTCACTCTTATGAACTTTGAAGGTGTCCTATGCATTTATGTTTTCTACTCTATGAGGGACAAGCTGAATGCCACTATGTTATGTTTTCTTTATGTGAAACAAACAAACGTCTTGCAAAGCATTGTTATTCATGAATCTTTTGTTTGTGCCTTTTCATGTTGCATCTTAGTTGCTTTGTCTTATTGCTAGAACTTTGTCTTTCATGTTTTGATTGAAGTACTATGATCCTAGCTATCAATGTTTTACAAATACTTTGATCAAGTTTATGATGGTTCATGTCACCTCAAAAATTATCTTTCTTTTTTATCACTTACCTACTCGAGGATGAGCAGGAGTTAAGCTTGGGGATGTTGATACGTTGCAAACGTATCCATAATTTTTGATGTTCCATGCTTGGCTTTATCTACTTTCTTATGTTTTGTCCACACTTTGGAGTACTTTTCATATGATTTCTTGGACTAACCTATTAACAAGAGCCACAATGCTAGTTGCCTATTTTCTGCTGTTTTTGGTTCTAGAAAGTCAGAAAATGAATATTATCGGAATTGGACCGGACCAAAGCCAAAGTCGTTATTTTCCTGGAAGATTCACAGAGCCAGAAGGAGAGACGAAGGGGGGCCACGGGGTGGCCAAACCACCCCTAGGCGCGGTCCCCCCAGGCCACGCTAGGGCATGGTGTGGGCCCCCTCGCTGGCCACCGACCTCGCCCTTCACCTATATATTCCTCCAAGATACAGAAACCCTAAATCATCAAGCCTCCAGCCATGAAAAGTTCCGCAGCGCCACCGCCACCGAATAGGAGATCTGGGGGATAGAAAGTCTCTATTCCGGCACCCTGCCGGGACAGGGAAGTGCCCCCGGAGCCATCTCCATCGATCTCGACCGCCATCTCCATCACTGATGACCCACAAGCATAGGGGGTGTATCGCAGTATTTTCGAGGGAAGTGAAACCCAATTTATTGATTCGACACAAGGGGAGCCAAAGAATATTTATAAGCCTTAACAACTGAGTTGTCAATTCAGCTACACCTGGAAACAATCTTGCTCACAACAGTTTATCAGTAGCAACAGTTTTGTAGTAGGAGTAGTGAAGTAATAGCAGTAGTAAAAGTAAAGACAGTAGTAAAAATAGCAGTAAACAATATCAGTATAACAACATCTTTTGTCTTGCCAGCCCGTTTGCAGTGGGGCCTCAAGGGAACTACTAGCAATTAAGGTACTCCTTTTAATAGAGCACTAGAGCAAAGCATTAACACTCCGTGAACACATGTGATCCTCACATCAAAGCCATTCCCTCCGGTTATCCCGATTTCTGTCACTTCAGGGCCATTGGTTCCGGACAACAACGTGTGTATACAACTTGCTAAGACCATAAACAATACTATCATAATGAATCAATAACATGTTCAGATCTGAAATCATGGCACTCGGGCCCTAGTGACAAGCATGAAGCATAACAAGTCACAACAAAGTCATAAAGCACTAATAAAAGATACTAGGCACCATGCCTAACAATCTGATGCCATTACATGAACGATATCATCCAATCCCTACCATCCCCATAGCCTACAGCGGGGGATTACTCACTCATAGATGGGGGAAACATGGGTGGTCGATGGAGAAGCGATGGTGATGATGATGGCGATGATCTCCTCCAATTCCCCGTCCCGGCAGGGTGCCAGAACGGAGTTTCTGGTGCTGTTTCATGGAATCTGGTGGTGGCGGCAGAGCGGAACTCCTTCTGGAAAAACGTCGACCCCCCCTGAGTTTTTAGGTCAGAAGGCATCTTATAGGCGAAGAGGGAGACCGAGGGGGTGTCTGGGGCGGCCAGACCACCCCCTGGCGCGGCCTGGGATAGCCCGCACGGCCAGGTGGTGTGGCCTGGGCCTAGCCCTCCTCCGTCTTGTATTCTGGCTCCGGGACACTTCTGGTGAAATAGGATTTTTGGCATATTTTCCGAGATTTTTCCTAATAGTTGATTTTCTGCACAAAAACTAGACACCAAGGCAATTCTGCTAAAAACAACGTTAGTCCGTGTTAGTTGCATCCAAATCACATAAGTTTAGAGGAGAAACAATAGCAAAAGTGTTCGGGAAAGTAGATACGTTTTGGACGTATCAACTCCCCCCAAGCTAAGCTTATTGCTTGTCCTCAAGCAATTCAGTTGAAAACTGAGTGCGATAAAAGAACTTTCACGAACACATTTGCTTCATATGATGTATATATTCTCAGCATGTGATCAACTACTTAGATAATTCATAATAAGGAGTATGCAACTAAGTTTACTTCATAGGCATTGCAAGCTATGAAGAGATTCCAACTCAAGAATAATAAGTAGCATGAAACATAAACATAAGCAACATTACAATGCTCATAACAAGGTATGATAGAGTGGTATCTCACTTGCCTTTGATTATGAATGCCAAGGCACCTCTGAAGTTCAGGTGGAGACTAGAAGTAAAGATATCAAAGATACAAGCATCAAAGTCATAACACAAATAATCAAGTTTTGAGACAAGCACATTACACTAAGAATGACAAGTATGCTCTGAAGAAGGTGCCCATAGAATAAGTGGAGACTCAACAAGGAAATGAAAAGGTTTTTAATAATTTGAAAGGCTTCCAAATGCTGAAAGTATGGTACTCATTAGCTTTGAGCTCTCATTGCCCCTATCATAAGCATCTTTAACGTGGTTAAGGTGAAAGTGAGGTCCAATCTGAGTTATATGCTTGACAGACTATAAACTAGAAATCCCATGTCCCTTGAGTACGAGGGCCTCTCCTCATGATACTCAACTTTAGTTACCGGTAAGTTCTTGTCATTGTAAATACGTGCGTATCATAGAGAACCGCCAACGGGGTACCCCTTGCCCGATGATACGGAAGAATCCCCATATCAAAATGACAAGGCAAGCAGACAATGAGTATCTCAGCAATCTTCTTATTTACCATGGGAAAATGGTGCTTTTTTCTCTCTTTCCTCTTTCCTCAAATCTCTTTTTTTCTCAATAGCTATCTCTCTTTTTTTATAAGAAGAATGCTTCATAGATACTTATTATGGTTACGCTGCAGGTTTCCACCATGACGGCATGGATTAGACCGGCGACCCAGGCGTTTCTCTAACACACATACATAACTCCATGGACTTAAAAGCTCCCCTTTTATTTCACACCGATGACATCCGCAAACAAAAGAGCATGGTATCAACTGGGTATATATTTACAGGTGTTGAAAGCGTTCCCCGTGACAACACGGTTCTACTAATCCCCAGCCTATAATTTGCAAGCATATAACTTTCATGGACAGTCACAATGGTTCAAGTTTATTAAGTGCAGGAAATAAAGTGTGCCATCAAGTTCGTGAGAGCTTTACTAACTAACTTTCTCATAACAAGCAAACATTTTATTCAGAAGAAAACAAGGCATATTGAATATGCACGGAAATAGCAAATGATGCTAATAGGTAGGTATGGTGGACACTTTTGGCAATATTTGGGTTTAGGGAATTGGAAACACGAGTAAAACATACTCAGTGTAAGTGAAGGCTAGCAATAGTAAGGGAGCGACAAACGAGAGAGCAATAACTGTCATAATCATGCTTGCAACAAAACATGACTAATCATGGCATGAAAGTGATTCAAGACCCTCAAGGCAAAATAATCCATCGAGGCTTAACTGATTATTTCAGTCATATGCATGCATGAGCATGTGCCAAGTAAATTCAAATGAAACATTCAGAGGAGGATACCACGGTGTCATACCAAGTTATAGATAGAGTAATGCAAGCAAACATTCATATGTCATGCTACAAACTATTAGCAAGCTGGGACTAATCATATGAAAGCAAGAACTACTAAGCATCCATGAATGACATACACCCTACATGAACAGACGAAGCATGCCCACAATGATGAGTATATGTACAAAAACGAAAACAAATAGAGTTCGTTACCAACCTCTTACCACACCTCAAGTTGTCATTAATCCTCATTATTGCTCTTCACTTGTGTGGCTTGAATAATAATATGAAACCAATATCCACTGAGGACTGCTGAACCCTGCAACAAACTCACAAAGCCAAAGAAGAACAACAATTTTTTTGTTTGGTGTTTTCGATTTTTTTAAAGCAAGAACCAAAAAGGAAGAACAAGCAAAGCGAAATCTTTTTGGGTTTTTTCGAGTAGTTCAAACAAAGCAAAAAGGGAAAAACAAATCAAGGCAAAAAGAAGAAGAAGCAAACAAAGAGAAACAACATAAATATTTTTGGTCTTTTTGTGTTTTAGAAGGCAAAAGCAAAGAAAGAACAAAAACTAAAAAGAGAGAACGAAACATGAATACACAAAGTACCGACGCAACATGATAAGGAGGTGAGTGCGATGTCAGCGTACCTCCCCCCAAGCTTAGGATTTTGGCCTAAGTGGGTATCAATCCCAAGCTGGCCAGGATGAAGTGTCACCATGGTACAATGAGGAGGTACCCTCGTCCTGGTGAGAACTCGAGTATGTCCATCAGTAGTGCGCAAAGTAATCGTAGGAGGGCACATCCTCCTGGTGATGCCCGTGGAAACCTAGCAAGCGGAGCTGCTCGTCCACCTCCTCCTTGGAGCGTGACCACGGTCTCCTGTGAACACTAAACAAAGTAGATTGCGGCAAAGGGATCTCCCTTTCATCCCCGTCAGTAAACAACATCCTATATACTAAACTGTCCAACTCAGAATCAGAAGTGACAAATTGATGTGTTTTCATAGCAGCAAGGTCAAGCCTTTGTGGTGCCAATATAGTATCATTGGGATCCACAGAAAGCTCTAATGCATTGACCATACATGAAGCGATTATGCCCCCATAGATAGGCCCCCTAGCAGCTAGGCGGCGAGCAATAAGCGAGCCAAGGTTGTACCGAGTATCATAGTTAAGCGCAGCAGCAAGGAAGGCTAAATGATAGTTGGAGATATTACTCGTATTCTCCCTACCAAGAACGCTAGTAGCAAGCTAATATGCAAAGTATCTAAGAGCAGGGAGTTGGATGTTTCTTATCTTTCCGCGCTGAGCCACGCGGTCATCATCATTGGTCACCCCTCGGTAAAGTTCCAACAAATCATCGGGTCGCCCTTGAATCTTTTTCACGGTCCCTGTCATGCTTACACCTACAACACTGCAAAATCTTTCCAATGACATGGTAAAGGGCAGATTATAAATTTTGAAAGAGACAGTTGACTGATAGGGCGTGTTAGTAAACACGAAGCTCTCGACAAAAGTTTTGGTGAGCATAGCGTATTGCTCACTCTCATCTTGCATATATGAGGTCAAACCAACCCTCTGAATCAGTAGCAAGAAATCATCAAGAATCCCTGCAGCTTGTAAGAAAGTAAAACAAGGAAAACTGGATGGGTGAGCATCCCATCATCTCCTTCATTACCAATGCGAGGTGCAATGAGTTCTTCGTTGTATGATGGCCTGAACTGAGAGACTGATCTTGAGGGCCTTGACCTCCTAGGTGCATCCCTCTCAAATATCTCTCCAAAAGTATGGTTGTTCATGCTTGATATTCTGAAATTTAGACATCTATTAAACAAGTGATTGCAAAGTGAATATAATGAAGAGCACTACTCATAGGGACTTGTAAAAGGCCTAAACATGCATCAAAACTATATCTCTAAGCATCAAACAAGCTTACAAGCTCTCATAACCTGTCACCTATAGCAGCAAAATACTCAAGATATAATCCACTAAACACAAATCTACTTGGACAAGCGGAGGAGTCACATACCGGAGAACAAATGCTCCAAATTTCAGCAGCAAAGATGGGCTGAGCAAGGAGATTGAAAAATTGAGGGCAAGCACAGCAAGAACATGATTTTGAGGAATGAACTGGAGTTTACTCAGGAGAGAGAAGAAAGTGGCAAGTGAGAGAGTGAGTGGAGGGCCAGGGGTGGCCCACACCATGGCATGGCGCCACCCAGGGCAGGCCGCGCCACCAGGTGGTGTGCCTTCCTGGTGGGCCCCCTGGTACCTTCTAGGCACTCCTCTGCCCCTTTTTTCACGTAAAAATTTAATATGAATTTTCTGAAAATTTTCGAGACACTTTATTTTTGGGCATTTTTCAGGCATAGATGAATGATTTTCTAACAAAAAAAAGAGTTTTTGTAAATGATGCAATGACAAAACAAGGCTAGAACTACAGAAGTTCTAAGACACTCTAACATGCAAGCAACCAACAATAGAAAATAAAACTAAACGAAAGCAAAAACTAAAATGGATAGAATAAAAGTAAACGGAGATAATCACGGTGAAAACATTGTTTTGTTCAATGAAATCCTTTTGTTAACAAGGTTGATCAGGTCTTGCTACCAAAACAATTTCATATGAGAAAAAACTTTGTATTTCACTAGTGATCATGTTACCTCAACTTTGATAGCAATGGTCCCAATCATAATTGTTTCAAATTTTTCTCTTGGTAGGGGACAATATATTTCTCCAACTTGAATGCCCTCAACATGTTCAATTGAATTTAAACCATAAGTCCTATCAATCTTCTTGGGGAAATAGATAGTATGTTCCTTGTCATTAACATTGAAAGTCACCTTTCCTTGATTACAATTAATAACAGCTCCTATAGTATTAAGAAAAGGTCTCCCAAGAATAATAGACATATTATCATCTTCAGGCATTTCAAGCACAACAAAATCAGTTAATATCAAGCAATTATGAGCCACTTGAACAGTTACATCCTCACATATACCAACATGAATAGTGGTAGATTTATCAGCCATTTGCAAAGATATATTAGTTGGTTTTAATTTTTCTAGTTGAAGTCTCTTATAGAGAGAGAAAGGCATAACACTAACTCTAGCTCCCAAATCACACAAAGCAGTTCTAACATAACTATTCTTAATAGAGCAAGGGATAGTTGGAATCCCTGGGTCTCCAAGTTTCTTTGGAACCTTACCATCAAAGGAATAATTAGCAAGCAAAGTATAAATTTCTTCATTAGGGATCTTCCTTTTATTCGAGACAATATCCTTGATATACTTTGAGTAAGGAGGTAATTTAATAGCATCAGTCAAAGGAATTTGCAGGAATAAAGGTTTCATCCACTCACAAAACTTATTATAGTGTTCATCTTCCTTTGACTTGTGTTTCTTATCAGGGAAAGGAATAGGTTTTTGGACCCAAGGCTCTCTTTCACTACCATGTTTCTTAGCAATAAAATCTTCTTTAGTGTATTTAGTATTCTTAGTGTGCTTTTCAGGTTCTTCTTCAACTTTTTCTTCATTTGGAGCTTCATTTTCTTCATTACCACTTTCAGTTTCAGCATCAGAGACAGATATACTATTAGGATCTATAGCAGGTTCAGAGGGTTCTACAATAGTTTTATGTTTCTTTTTCCTTTTCTTACGTGTAGAGCCACTATTTTCAGCTTGTTGAGAATCCTGCTCAATTCTTTGGGATGCCCCTCAGGATATAGAGGATCCTGGGTAGTAGCACCACTTCTAGTTCTAATTTCATAAGAATGTTTTTCTTTAGCAGCGTTAACTAGCAAGTCTTTTTGCACTTTAATGAGTTGATCTATTTGAGTTTGAACCATTTGAAAGTGTTTAACAATCATTTTAACATCATTAGAGGTTCTTTCCACAATATCTTTTAACTCAACAATAGCTCTAGAGTTTTCCATTAGATGATTTTGCACCCTTTTATTAAAATTATCCTGCTTAACAATAAAGATATCGAATTCTTCTAAGCATTGACCAGGAGGTTTAGAGTAAGGGATATCACCTTGATCAAAGTGTTGGAGAGAGTGTACCTCAATGGTGGATGAGTAGGGAATAGGCTTACATAATTCTTCTATAGGAGGTAAATTCTTGACATCTGCAGCTTTAATTCCCTTCTCCTTAAGACATTTCTTAGCTTCCTTCATCACTTCATCATTTAATTCAATAACTCCCCTCTTCTTTGATTTTGGAATAGGCACAGGAATAGTTGGTTCAGGTATAATTATTGCAGGTATAGCTGGTTCAGGAGGAGTCCAACTTCATAATTCTTTCTTATTTTAGCCATTAATTCCTCAGCTTCCTTGGGAGTCCTATTCTTGAAAACACAATCAGCACAACTATCTTGGAATGTCCTAGATTCTTTAGTTAGTCCATTATAAAATATATCAAGAAGCTCATTCTTAGGTAATGGACTTCCAGCCTGTGCATGAATCAAAGCACAAAACCTTGCCCAAGATTCGGGCAATATCTCTTTTTCTCCCTGTTTAAAATCAAAATATTCCTGCAAAATAGCATGTCTAGCACTAGGAGGAAAATATTTCTGCAGGAAAGTACTAATCAAGCAATCTGGGCTATCAATAGATCCAGGAGGTAAATTACTAAACCAAGTTTTAGCTTCTCCTTTTAATGAAAAGGGGAAAATCTTAGCAACAAAGTAAGTACGCATCTTAATATCATCAGAAAACAAGCCACTCATGGTAGAAAGCTCATTCATCTGTGCTACCGCACTTTCATTCTTAGTCCCACAAAAAGGTTCTTTCTCAACAATAGCTATGTAAGCTAGATCAAGAGAGAAATCATAATCTTTATCTTTAATGTTTATGGGAGAAGCAACAAACTTAGCAATAGGAGACAATTTGGGTCTAATAGTACGCCTCTCAAGGAGACTCTTAGCAGTGCTCCTATCATGGGTGTTTTTACATTCTTTAATAAATTCATCGGTCATCTCAACATAACCGTCTTCAATATCATAACTCTCACTAGACTCAGGTGAACTAACGGGTGTAGTAGCGGCTTCATTAGGAGTTTCAGTATTTCCAGCTATAGTTCTAGCAATCATAGCATCCAGGAAAGGACCTAATGAACCACTCTTATCAAGAACAGTAGAAGCAACATCATAAGTATTAGAAGTTTCAGATTCAGCAGTAGTAGCAGTGTGTGTAGCATGTGTATGTGGTGGTGTAACGAGCTTACTCATAACATATGGTGAATGAAGAGAAACAGTGGTGTTCATAACCGTACCTCTTCTTGTAGTGGATGGTAAAATAGGAACCTTGCCATCACGAGACTTACCCATGATGGATGGATAGCAGCGAACAATAGAGAATCCAAGTGAACTTGATAAATAGAGCTATGCTCCTCGACAACGGCGCCAGAAAATATTCTTGATGACCCACAAGTATAGGGGGTGTATCGCAGTATTTTCGAGGGAAGTGAAACCCAATTTATTGATTCGACACAAGGGGAGCCAAAGAATATTTATAAGCCTTAACAACTGAGTTGTCAATTCAGCTGCACCTGGAAACAATCTTGCTCACAACAGTTTATCAGTAGCAAGAGTTTTGTAGTAGGAGTAGTGAAGTAATAGCAGTAGTAAAAGTAAAGACAGTAGTAACAATAGCAGTAAACAGTAGGATTCGAGTGCGGTAGGCATAGGGATGGATGGACGGGCGTTGCATGGACAAGACAATTCACATAGCAATCAGAACATAGGGCAATTGCAGATAAATAAGATAAAGCATCCAAGTACTAGATAATCCTAGGCATGTGTTCCATATATAGTCATACGTTCTCGCAATGATAACTTGCACAACATCTTTTGTCCTGCTAGCCCGTTTGCAGCAGGGCCTCAAGGGAACTACTGGCAATTAAGGTACTCCTTTTAATAGAGCACGGGAGCAAAGCATTAACACTCCATGAACACATGTGATCCTCACATCAAAGCCATTCCCTCCGGTTATCCCGATTTCTGTCACTTTGGGGCCATTGGTTCCGGACAACATGTGTATACAACTTGCAGGTAAGACCATAAACAATACTATCATAATGAATCAATAACATGTTCAGATGTAAAATCATGGCACTCGGGCCCTAGTGACAAGCATTAAGCATAACAAGTCGCAACAAAGTCATAAAGCACTAATAGAAGATACTAGGCACCATGCCCTAACAATCTGATGCCATTACATGAATGCTCTCATCCAATCCCTACCATCCCCATAGCCTACAGCGGGGGATTACTCACTCATAGGTGGGGGAAACATGGATGGTCGATGGAGAAGCGATGGTGATGATGATGGCGATGATCTCCTCTAATTCCCCGTCCCAGCAGGGTGCCAGAATGGAATTTCTGGTGCTGTTTCATGGAATCTGGTGGTGGCGGCGAAGCGGAACTCCTTCTGGAAAAACGTCGAACCCCTCCTGAGTTTTTAGGTCAGAAGGCATCTTATAGGCAAAGAGGGAGACCAAGGGGGTGTCTGGGGAGGCCAGACCACCCCCTGGCGCGGGCTGGGCTAGCCCACGCGGCCAGGTGGTGTGGCCTGGGCCTAGCCCTCCTCCGTCTTGTATTCTGGCTCCGGGAGTCTTCTCGTGAAATAGGATTTTTGGCATATTTTCCGGGATTTTTCCTGATAGTTGATTTTCTGCACAAAAACTAGACACCAAGGCAATTCTGCTAAAAACAGCGTCAGTCCGTGTTGGTTGCATCCAAATCACACAAGTTTAGAGGAGAAACAATAGCAAAAGTGTTCGGGAAAGTAGATACGTTTTGGACGTATCAATCACCGTTGTTGATTCCTATGATGAGGAGGGAGTAGTTCTCTCTCGAGGCTAAGGGTTCTACCGGTAGCTATGTGTTCATCTCTCTCTCTAGGCGTGATCATATTGTGATCATGAGCTTGTAATCTATAGATCTAACTTGCTACTCAAGTGCTTTAATAGATCTCTGCTCTCCCCATGTGTGTGAAATTGACAGTGTGCACACCATGGTGGCACTTAGGCTAGAGAATACAAATACTTGTTATGAGTTATATTTGGAGTTGGATATCTTTATGAAATTGTGGTGTTTGTTTGAACCATCTAGTGCTCAAGGTGATAGCGTGGGGTTATCTAGATGGGGAAAGTGAACTTTGAGGTGTGCTGTTATAGCCCAACCATTGATTAGAGTGTCCAACCGGAGAGTAGTTCAGATTAGTATCATAAAGAGAAGATATTTATATGAGAGTGTTCACTAGTGAAAGTATGATCCCTAGGCCTTGTTTCTAAGCATTGAAACACCATTTGCAACTAGATCTGTTACATGTTTGCTTGCTTCCATCTTTATTTCAGTTTGCCTTTAGTCTCTTCCACGCCTTCAAGCTATTTTCTGGCACCGTTGTCTTATATCCATACCACTTGTATTTTACTATCTCTTCGCCAAACTAGTGCACCTATAGACCTGACAAGTGTATTGGGTGTGTTGGGGACACAAGAGACTTCTTGTATCTTGATTGCAGGGTTGCTTGAGAGGGGATACCTTTGACCACTTCTTCCCGAGTTCGATAAACCTTGGGTGATCCACTTAAGGGAAAACTTGTTGTTGTTCTACAAACCTCTACACTTGGAGGCTCAACAACTGTCTACAAGAATAGAAGTGCGTAGACATCACGCACCACCTGGTCAAATTCACCCCTTGGGACATAGTTGCATCCCGACTGTGGTGGAGGCATTCCTTGCTATTGGTGCTGAGGGAAAGGTTGTTGGTGATGGTGTTGTTGACTGTAGTCATCCCAGCCTTGATCCTGTTGTTGTTGGCCACCTACTGTATTTTCCCAGTTGGGGTGACCTCCTTGCGGCGCAATCCTCCTTGAGAGGATCAGTGCTTGCCGGAAGTCCTCCTCAGTAAGGACCCAACTCTGTTTACCTGGTAAACCAAAAGCTTGGACAAAAGGAAGCAAAACTTGGTGGAGATCACCGTTAGACTCAAAATAAAGATGATAAGCACAAATGGAGCGTTCGGGTCTATAGACCCCCATGAATTTGGTGCTAGCCATATGGATATCATCCAGGATCTTACTGCCAGCCACATCCCTTTCCTGTGGAAGGACAAACTCGTTTCCTTAGGAGATCTGTGTGATCAACCCACCACCGCGAATGTCCCCTACGGAAGACGACCTTTGGCGGTGAAAGTGTTGGATGATCAAAGCACCTAAGTTTACCTTGGGTTCCATCTCTGGATGCAAGGCCATATGAATTACGCTCATCTCGGGGCCTGCCATTGCCCGGACATCTCCTTTCCCAAAAATATAATTCACTAGGAAGGTATGAAAATAACGAATAGTGAGATTCTGGATTGTGGCGCTCTTCTTGCGCAAATAATCAGTGTTCCTGTCGACAAAAATCTGCTCCCAAGAATGCATTGCCTCCATGTGCATATTGTCATTAATATCGAGCTCCCCCTCATGGGAGAATCTGAAACTATCACAAAATTCATAATGCCGTGTTTGGATGTAGGAATTTAGCCTTGGAATTGAATTAGAGTGAAAATTCCAAATCCAAGATGGAAAGGAAACAGCTACCAATTCAAATTCTGTTGTTTGGGTGTGCTTAGAATTTACTATTGGAATCAAAGAGTGGATCCAATTTGAATTCATCTTTGGATGTATAAACCATGGAATTGAATGTTAGGAGAACATGGGCATATTTTTATGCTAGATAAATAATAATGAGCTATTTCTTATTCTTTGTTGGCAGAACAGAGCATAGATTCAATTTATACACATGTGAAGAACACCGACATATCTCATGTAGACATTCCAGATCATGAAGACAAACATACATATCCGCAGCTACCTTAGTATTTTTGAATCATGAACTAGAGATGCTCATGGGGACATTCCAGATGATGAACTAGAGATGCTCTAATTTGATATTTCTGTGACTACGAACATATGCACTAGATGATTTGCATCCCGGAATTGTCCATTCTGGTAGTAATCCGTTTCTGCTGCTGCCGGCGGTGAGCAGCAGCTAGCCGGCACCCTCAAGCAGCCGGGCCAGAGGAGCCGCAGGGCGCTAGGCGGAAGTATCTTCACGACACTGGCCGGCAACGATGAGGGACAACGGCGGTGGTGCTGCTGCTTGGGTGCCGCGACAGTTCAAACAAATCAAAAAATTAGGAAAAATTCGAACGGGAATATGCTACTAATTCTCCAGGGAAGGGAGGATTGGGATGGGAAGAGTAGTTGCAAGCTTAGGGAGGGAAAGGGAGAAACTGCCTCCCCCTCCTACCGTTGTTCTCCTACCGCTGTTCTCCTCTGTCCGTCGATATAGGGTTAGGGGACTAGTGAGGGACGGCCGAGGAAGTGGTCACGAAAACTGAGGTAGGAGGTTGGAGGAGGACGGCCAGGGAGGAGGGCTAGAGGAGGTCGATAGGGAGTGGACAGGGGAATCGAGCTTACCAGCGCCGCCACCGCTGGCTCCTTGTCCGGTGCGAGGAAGATCCCTGCTTCGCTCCGGTTCTGTTCGTGCGAGGAGGAAGCGTACCACTTCGACAAATTCCATCAGTTTCCGAGCGTGGAGGCTCGGAATCATTCGCGGGTGAGCGCACACGTGCGGAGGCAGGCCTCGGAATTTCCTCCGAATTCTAGGCCTAGATTCCACGGACATCCAAACAGCGGAATTCAGCCTTCCAGATTCCAGATGCCCAATTCCGAGGCACAATTCGTCAATCCAAACACAACCTAAAAGGAAAGGTTGTGGAGCTGCCAATTGAGTACAAAACTTACAGTGCAATTACGCTCTTGGGCTTCGAGATCATCATGGAATGATGACAGGAACTCATATGTGGTGAGCTTCTAAGTGTCGACAGAGAGGTAGGAAAAGTTGACCAAGCCAGCTTGCATAGCCATATGCTTGAAGTCCTCCAAAAGACCTTAGCGGGAGAGGAACTCATGGTCTACCCACATGGTGGGCAAAACCTTGCGGTTGCTCACCCTCTCATAATCTCGGATCATGGCGGCCCTCAAGGTGTCCGCCTCCGAACGCCTCTTCTTCGAACCCGGCGGCTTGGTGGAACCCGAGGCTCCTGTCGTACCTGAGCACTTGCCAGAGCGGAAAATCCTTCCAATGTTATGCATTGTGCTGCAATTTTTTAAACAAAATATATATGACAAGGGTTTAACTCATCAATGCCCATTGTTATGGACTTGGGTTTTGGAGAAGGAGGGAGCGCTGGAAGCATCAATCGGCTAGCAAACAAGCACATAGGGGACTCGAAGATTTACCCAGGTTCAGGCCTCGTAGAGGTCCCTACTCCTGTTTGTCTACTCATGGAATTAATAGAGGAATCGAAGATTACAATGGTGCGCAGATGCAATATGACGAGGGTTGTGGAAACTAGGGTTGCGTGTGTCCTCCTCGCCGCCCCCTCCTAGCCTTTATATAGATAGGCTAGGTCTCAGGTAGCAGGTCGAGTCGGTTATAGGTTAGGGTTTTCCCTTTTAACTTTCTATCTTTAGCTTCTTCTTGTTCCGCAAGCAATCGAGAGTCCATAGGTTACTCGAATTCTCCATTTGGGCCTTGGCTGGTCCGTGGGCTTCCGCCGTATTCAGGCCGTATATACCAAGCTTGAGTACCTGTAGGGTATACCCATGTCAGTAGCCCCCGAGTGTCCAGTGGAATCGCAGATTCGACTGGGGACTTTATGAAGCCTTTCGAGTGCATGAATGAGTATATTTTCGACTACTCTGTTTGTGTCATACGGATTGTTGATGTGCGTGCCTGATTTGACCGATGTATCGGTATCAGTTAACTAGCTTAGGGTAAGACAACGCAATCTACTCGAACTCGAGTCCCTGGACTCGAATTCGGAAAAGTGCTAGCGTAATTCGACTCAGGCCGTGGAGGTCTTACAGGAGTCGAATTCCAGTATATGGGTGTGAGCACTCGACGGGTCCGTTAAGGCATGTTCATCGTACCTGTAGGCACGGATATAAATCTGGTAGTGCGTAGAGAATGCGTTGCCAGGCCTTATTTATGTCTTATCTTCACGCTGCAAGCGCGACATCCAAATTCTGTCATCGCGGAGATGATTCGGGTGACCCAAGAGACGCAGTCTCTTTGTAGGGGAAAATCATGAGGCAGTGTCGCCATAAGCTTCGGGTGTGGATGTTATCAACACACAGTACGATGTACAAATAATCATAGGGTGCGCGACCAGCGCTCCGTATGGGAGTAGCCCCTGAGTGCCTGGTTGAGTCGAAGACTCAGGCAGGGACTAAATAACTTTTGCGACTACTGTCGTCTTTTGTTTGCTTGTTTTGAATCAAATTTATTTCCAGCGCTCCCTATGGGAGTAGCCCATGTTCATAGTCGAATCACGGATTCGAATGATTGGGTATGCTTTGAATGTCCATGTTCCTGCAGAAGAGAGAAAGAAAAATCGTAGGGTGCGCGACCAGCGCTCCCTATGGGAGTAGCCCCCAAGTGCTTGGTGGAGTCGAAGATTCGAGCAAGGACTAAAGTAGTCGAAGTCTTCCGCTTCTCAATTTTGGATGACATCAGTGCTGATGATGTGATGACCTCAGTTGCCCGCGTGAGCGGGTTTGACGGGACGTGACGAATGGTGGGTCCCATTTTCTGACTCTGACTTGACCGGGCGTGCGTAATCTTTTTTTTAACTGCGCCTCCTCGATTTCCGCGTGTAATGGGGGTAGTGGGGGACGGTTTGCGCTTCGGGTCTTCCATGTGTCGATCACGATGAACGCCACGCGTCTGATAGGGTTTTTACCGGCCGTTGGATTACATCTTCCAGGGGGTTAAGTAGCAGTGTTGCGACGGTAATTTTCCCATCTGCTCTTTTATCTGCCTTTGCCTGTGTAGCCATTGCTGCTGCTCCTCTGCTTCCTAGAGTTCATCTTTCTCGCGGCACTGGACCAGCTCCGCGTATTCCCTAGTTACTTCCTCCGGTCGCATCGCCACCGCAAGATGGGGAAGAAGAAGGGAGGTGCCGCGGCTGATTCCGCTGCCGCCACTATTACTGCGAAGAATAAGGGCGGCTCCGCCGTTGCGGGCACTAGCACCGCCGTCGCCGGGAAGAATAAAAGCAAGGGCACTCACGTCACCAATGGAGCGTGGCATGCGTCCGTGATCAAGTCATCTGAGCTCCGTCTTCTGCGCCAAGACGGAGTTCTGTCTTCTGTGGTCGTTGACTCGCGTGTCCCAGGTGGTGAGGTAACCCCTTGTCCTCCTGCCGGTTTTCGGGTAATGTTCCTAGCGTTCATCATCCGTGGTCTCTCGGTGCTCCTACATCCTTTCTTCAGGGGCCTTCTTTGTTTCTATGGGCTCCAGCTGCACCAGCTGTCCCCCAACTCCATCCTCCATGTAGCTTGCTACATTACACTTTGCGAGTGCTGGCTCAGAATCAAGCCACACTTCAGTCTCTTCAAACGTCTCTTCAAGCTTAAGCGCTAGTCGGCGTCTGGCTCCGTAGTCTACGATGTAGGAGGCTGCGGTATCCACGTCGACTCCTCCGTCACGTACTTCGACATCAAACTCATTGTGTCAGTCCAAGGGTGGAGGGACAAGTGGTTCTACATCTGCGACCAGAAGGCCGACGGAGACCACTTCGGACTCGCACCCTTCGATCCCGTGATGCCGTGCAAGAGGAGGCGCTCCTGGAAGAACGTAGTGATGCCCGACGAGTCCGCGGAGAAAGATGTGCTGTACGAGCGTGTCTGCGACCTCGAGAGTCGCATGGGTAAATAAGAGGGAGGTTACGCCCTTATTCGCACGTGGCTGCGCCGCCGCGTCCAGCCCCTGTAGGCTAGAGTCCACCCTATGTTCAAGTGGGCTGGCGCGGACGATGTCACTCGCGTATCTACCGATGGCATTTCTGCCAGTGAGGTAGATAAAAGGGCGCGACTGGTCACCAAGTACACCGCCAAGGATGTGCTTCCCAGTGAACCAGTCGTACCTCCATTCGATGCTACTAATCCTCCTCCCGAGGTACGGTTGTGCTACGAAGTAGCTTTGTTTGTCGAATGCTTCTTTTTTCTTGACCTGTGCTAACTTGTTTCCTGTATGCAGGATTGGAGGGTGTCACCCTGTATGCCCCCTCTTCCTGAGGGGGTTATTCCTCGTGAGGCCTTGGAAGAGGACGAGTCGGAGTCGACCGTCCCATCTGAGGGGGAGGAGGAAGCCCCCGAGTCGAGTAGTCCGGACACTCGCAGGCATTCGCGCAGCGAGGATTCGGATGCATCATCTCCTTCGACTTCAGAAGATGCAGCTATTGGTGCAGAGTCGTCGATACCTGCCGTTCCTGTGAGTGCTGTGGCGCCATCTTCCCGCAAGAAGATGCGGCTACCGAAGGAGTCATCGTCAGAGTCGGGGGATCAAACCTTCGATTTTGACAAGTTTGATTGGTAAGTATACGAGTCCTCCTTTTGGTTCTTCTTTGGAGTTGCATTCGCTTGATGTTGGTTTTGTTCTGTAGTCAGCCGGCGTCGTCATCTTCTGGCGACGTCCAATATTTGAAGGAATCTGGAGTCGCGACCTCCAAGGCCAAGAAAGTGGCTGAGCGCAGTCCTTCTCCTCCATTGGCGGCCCACTCCGGGCATAATTCATCAAGTTCTCCACATGATGTGGACCACCAGATAGTTATCCGGACGACTGCGCGTCAATCGACTTCAGAGTCATTGGAGGATCATGTATGTGTAGTGTTGCTTCTTTTGATTTTTTTGCAGTCAAATTTTTCATCATTACCATCTACTAATCCTTTACTGTTTCTCTTGTCGTAGCTCATTGTGAAGGAAGTTTCTCGCCTGGCGGAGCAGGTGCTTGCGATGGGTCGCCAGCATGCAATGTTGGACAATTGCCATCGCGTGGTTGAAAGTGAACGTTTGTTGCTTCTTCTTCTTCTTCTTCTTCTTCTTCTTCATCCTTGTGATATATTCGACTGACAGTCTATCTTTGTTTGTTTCATAGCTGAGCATAATGCACTCCTTCGCAATGCCGCTTCCCTCGAAAATGCGCTCGCCACGGTGGTGAAGAGTCGCGATGAGATAGTCGCAGCACATGATGAGTCGCGGAAATGCGATGATGATTTGTGTGCCTCCATCGTAGCTAGGAAGAAGTTGTTCGAAGAACAGCTTTTTTCGATTGCCAGGTCCCTCTCAGGTATTACCTCGTCTGAATTTTCGTCATGTCCCTTCTTTTGAATTTGTTGCCGTGCTGACTTTTGTGCCAATGCTCGATTCTTGTGTAGATGTCAGCGGTCTAAGCTTCGACGCCTAGGCGCTCCGTCGTGATGATGCCCTGGCAGGTGCCATCTCGGCAGTCGAAGACCACAGTGTTGCCGTTCAGGGGACGCTCACCAAGGCCAAGGGCATGCTTAGTCACCTCCGTGAGGAGCTGGAGCCCAAGGCTGAGTTAATCAAAAATATGGATGATCTTGTGGAGTCCCTTGCTGGAGGCATTCCTGCAGGCTTCAAGAACTCACTCCATGCGGCTAGGCTTCGATGTCACTCGCGATGGTTCAAGCCCATGGAGTCGAGGTTGATCCTGCTGCGGTCTCCAAGGCAATGCCTATCAGCGCGGATGGCCAACAGATAGTCTTTGCTCCTTTCGTAGCTGTCTCTGGTAAGTACAGGCCGCAGCTGATCAATATAGTTGCGAAGTACTCTGAGGAACTACAGCGAGGCAAAAAGGTGACGAAGGCTGCGGCATCAGGGGACGGCGGGAAGTCTGTGGCGTCTGATACCGCCATAGACTCGATGAGGCCCCCAAAACCGAAGTCCAAGTCGAAGAAGCCAGTTGCTCCTCAGTAGTTGTGTCTGTAAGAGTTAAATGGCCTGCCTCTTTTGTCTAGAACATGCCTTTGGCGAGTGTATCTGTTGATACTTTATTATGCTTGAATGCACTCGAGTCTTTTATCTATGCATCGCCTTAGTCTTCTTATTGTCTCTTGCTTGGCTTGTGATAGGGCACAACGAGTGGTCCTTCGAGTGGACCTTGGAATATGCCATCCGCTGATGATATTTTGGCGCAGTCATGCTCAAGGGTGGATGAACTGTCTTTGCTCTCGCGTCTCCATGACCGCGTGAAGCAGTTGGAGCGTGAACTGCCTGTGCTCCGTGGTAACGCAGATGTATGGAAGTCAAGGAGCAGTTTTGCGAGTGCGCTGCACTATGCGATTCCTTTTCGTTATCCTGACTTGTGTTTATCTCAACACCTTTCCAACCTGTCAGGTGCGTTGCAACTGGGTTGGTGGTTGTCAAGGGTTTTGATTAGTACGCCAGCTACTCAGGATATCGCGTTAGTTCGTAGAACAGATGTGTATAGGGTGGCGCAGCCCCCCGAGTGGATAATTTGCAAAAAATAAAGGGAACACAGAGTTTTGGGGCACTTATCTTTATTTATTCGTAGGATAGTACGGGGTACAATGTGTGGCTAAGTAGCCTTGGCTGAGTAGCCTTATTTGCAATGTAAAAAATAAAAGACGACTAAGGGTAGAAGCGTCACGGCTGCACGACGCTCCAGGGGTTGGAGTATGCGACTCCTGTCTCGAAATCTTTAAGGCGATAGGCGCCACCTGGGATTACTTATGTAATCACGTATGGTCCCTCCCAAGGGGACTCGAGCTTGAGATGCCCTTGTTGTTTCAGTCGCAGGACCAGGTCTCCTTCGACGAAGGACCTGGGGCGTAGCCTTTTGCTGTGGTAGTTGCGCAGGTTCTGCTGGTAGATCGTTGATCTTTCTGTGGCGATTTCCCGTGCCTCGTCAAGGAGGTCGACGGAGTCTTCGAGTGCAAGAGTTGACTCCTGCTTGCTGTAAGCGACCACTCGCGGTGCTTTGTATCGTACCTCTGCGGGTAGCACTGCTTCAGCACCGTGCACCATGAAGAACGGGGTATAGCCCGTGGCACTGTTTGAAGCTGTGCGCAGGCTCTAGAGTACCGATTGCAGCTCGTATGGCCAGCAGCCTGCGGCTTGTTCGAGTGGCCTGAGGAGTCGCTTCTTGATGCCGCTGCAGATGAGCCCGTTGGCTTTTTCGACCTAATCGTTGGTCTGTGGATGTGCTACGGAGGCATAGCTTATGTTGATTCTTAGATTCTCGCAGAATTCTTGGAACTCCTTGGATGTGAAGTCCATCCCATTGTCCGTGATGATGCTGTGTGGTACTCCGAAGGGATAGACGATGGACTCAAAGAACTTGACTGCGTTGTATCCTGACTGGTTAGTCACTGGCATGGCCTCTATCCACTTGGTGAATTTGTCGACTGCGACCAGGAGGTAGACGTAGCCTCCTCGTGAGGACTTTGGGAGCTTGCCGACCATGTCGAGTCCCCATTGTGTGAAGGGCCAGGCCAATGGGATTGGCCGGAGCTCCGCGCCAGGTGCATGTGGCTTGTCCGCGGATCGCTGGCAAGCATTGCATTTTTGGACGATGTCCTTGGCATCGCGCATGGCCGTAGGCCAGTAGAATCTAGCTCGTAGAGCTTTGGTGACGAGGGCGCGACTGCCGGCGTGGTGACCGCAAGTCCCTTCATGGATGTCGAGGAGAAGGCTCTTCCATCAGTGTTTGAGACGCATCGTTGGAGTACTCCTGTGATGCTGCGCTTGTATAGTTTGTCGTTGATAACGGCGAATGCATTGGATCGCCGTGCACTGTGTCGTGTGTCAGTTGGATCATCCGGTAGCCTCTTGCTGAGAAGGTATGTGATGTACGGTTGAGTCCAAGATGGCTCGATTATCATGATGCTCATCGGTCCTTCGAGTCCTGTGTCAAGTTCGAAGTCGTCGAGTGCCATTGGCTCATTGGGCGGTGCAGTCCCCGAGTCAGTTGTTGCACTTGTTTTCTTGTCTGCGGCCTTTGGCTTTATGGAACGTTCACAGATGCGCTCGAGAAATACCCCAGGTGGTATGGAGGCGCAAGTAGAGCCAATGTTGGCGAGTGCGTCCGCCTCTTCATTGCTTTCGCGGCCTATGTGCCGCAGCTCGCAACCGTCGAAGTCCCCTTCGAGTGTGTCGCAGAGGTCGCGGTAGGCGATCATATTGTCGTTCAGTGTGTCGCACTCGTGCATTGTCTGGTTGACGACCAGCTTGGAGTCGCCGTATATTATGAGCCTCTTGGCGCCGCATGCTTTTGCCATCCTCATCCCGTGCAGCAGGGCCTCGTATTCAGCTTCATTGTTGGAGGCGGTGAACTGCATTCGTAGAATATATTTCAGCTTGTCTCCCTGGGACGATGTTAGTATGACACCTGCGCTGGCTCCATCCTTTCGTTTGGATCCGTCGAAGTGCATTATCCAGAGGTAGGACATATCTGGTTTTTTAGGGATCTGGTTCTCCATCCAGTATACGAGGAAGTCAGGGAGAACTTGCGACTTGATTGCGTCGCGTTTTTCATATGTAATGTCTCATGGAGACAGTTCGATCCCCCAAAGCGCGACTCGTCCGGTGGCGTCGGGATTGTTGAGGATATGCCCAAGCGGGGCGTCATTGACTACCACGAATGGGTGTTCTTGTAAGTAGTGGCGCAGTCGCCGGGCTGTCATGAAGACGCTGTACTCCAGCTTCTAGTAGTGTGGGTACCGCTGCTTTGTTGGCGTGAGTACCTCGCTGAGGTAGTAGACTGGGCGCTGTACCCCGTGGACCTTGTTTTCCTCGGATCGTTCTACCACGAGCACTGTGCTGACCACCTGGTTGGTGGCGAGATGTATAGCAACAATGGTTCCCTTTCGCATGGGGTCACCAGTACTGGCGAGGTGGAAAGTAGACGCTTGAGGTCTTCGAATGCTTCCTGTGCCTCATTGGTCCACTCGAACTTGTCAGCTTTGCAGAGAAGTTGGTAGAAGGGCAGTGCCTTTTCGCCCATTCGACTGATGAATCGACTGAGCACCGCAATTCGTCCAGCCAGCTGCTGGACACCTCTTATGTTCATCGGCTTCTCCATGGCCAGTATGGCTTTTATTTTCTTCGGGTTCGCCTCAATCCCTCTCGCGGAGATGAGATACCCGAGTAGTTGCCCAGAGGGTACGCCGAAGGTTCACTTGTCCGGATTGATCTTGATCTGGTAGTGGTCGAGGTTGGCGAAGGTTTCGCGTAAATCGTCGATTAGTCAAGCTTCCTCTTTGGTCTTGATTACAATGTTGTCAACATAGACTTGGATGTTGCGACCAAGCTGGTTCTTGAGGCAAGCCTGCATGCACCGCTGGTAGGTGGCTCCTGCGTTTTTTAGCCCGAAGGGCATTGTGTTATAGCAGAACACACCAAAAGGCATTGTAAACGCCATTTTCTCTTGATCCTCCTCCTTCATTCGAATCTGATTGTATCCTCAGTAGGCGTCAAGGAAGCAGAAGCGCTCACATCCCGCTATGGAGTCGATGATCTGGTTGATTCGTGGTAGCGGGCAGTGGTCCTTTGGGAAGTGCTTATTCAGAGAGGTGAAGTCTACGCACATCCGCGGGATATCCGTGTCCTTTTTTGGTACTAGCACCGTGTTGGCGAGCCAAGTGCTTTTCTTGATCTCGCGTATGAATTTGGCATCGAGGAGTCTGTTGATCTGCATTCCGACTGCCTTTGCTCTTGGTTCAGACAGTCGCCGAATTGTTTGTTTGACTGGCCTTGCGTTTGGGTTGACATTGAGTGCGTGCTCGGCGAATTCCCTGGGAACTCCTGGCATGTCCGCTGGACACCAAGCGAAGATTTCCCAGTGCTCACGGAGGAATTCGACGAGCGCGAGTTCCTATGCGGGACTCAAGTTGTTGGCGATGAGGGCCGTCTTGGCGGGATCCGATGGGTGGACCTGAACTTTCTTCGTGTGCACCGATGAGTCGAAGGATAGGTCAGGTGAACTTGGCCGGCTTAGGGGAGACAGACTGTTGTCTGTCGACTCCTTCAGTCTTGCGAGTTCTTCCTGCATGCCGAAGGACTGGGAAATTCTGTTGAACTCCCTATCGCAACTGTCGGACCTCTCGAAGCTCCCGTTGATTATGATGACACTATTAGGGCCTGGCATTTTCATTTGCAGATAGGCGTAGTGCGGCACTGCCATGAACCTAGCGAACGCGACACGTCCGAGGATGCAGTGGTACTATGAGGGCCAGTCGACGACTTCAAAGTCGATGCGCTCGCGTTGAAAGTTTTTTGGCATGCCAAAGATGACGTCGAGGTTGATTTTGCCAAGGGGATATATGCCCTTGCCTGGGACGATGCCATGGAATGTTGTGTCCGAGGCCTCTAGGCAGGTCAGAGGGATCCTCATTGCTTGCAAGGTACTCGTGAACATAAGGTTGATGCCGCTTCCGCCGTCCATGAAGACGCGACTAATGTCGAAGCCTCCAATTTGTGCCTCGAGTACGAGGGGACAGTGGCCTAGACGAGGTACTTGGCGCGGATGGTCGCGCTTGTCCAAGGTGATGCAGGAGTCGCTTCCACTGAGGTACTCAGTGGTGGATGGTGGTGAGTTTGTCGCCAGATTCACTTGGCGAGTGATGGCCTTTTTCACCCGATTAGAGGGGCGACCCTTTTGGATCATCATAGTACCCATGGATCGTGGGTACGGCTCGCCTCTGTGGTGCTGATCTGGTGCAGCTGCGTTTGGCGGTGGTCCGGGTGGTGGTGGAGGAGCTCCATGTGCCACCGCGCCTGGGGCGGCTCCGTAGCCCCTATTGACTGCGTCGCGATTCATCCGAGCCAAATCCTCATGGAGTTTGAAGAACTCGCGGCAATCTTTGAGGAGGTGGCTGGATTTTTTTTTGCCGTCATGCTTGTCGATGTAGAAGTTCACAGTGCATGGCCCGGACAACTTATCTTCAATGGATGCTGCGGGTGCCTCATCGCAAGTGCGGCGCTGCCATACTTGCGTTGTTTTCCCGGAGTCGCAGTGCCCACCGCTGCGGTAGCCGCTATTGCGGTTGTCGTCGCGTGTGTCGGCGTAGTCGTCTGCGACCATGTTGACGTCGTCGCGGTCATCGTAGATGCGCATTCGACGTTTGCTTCGGCGATCAAGTCTGCGTTCGAGTTCTGCTTCATCATCTGAGTGAATGCGATTCTTCACCGAATCTTCTCCATCTGCCCACCGATTTGCGATTTTCATCAGGTGGTCAATGGTTTTGGGCTTCGAGCGGCCCAGCTCCTCCCTGAGCTCTATGCGGCGAACGCCGCCGTTGAAAGCGTCGATTGCGCGATCCTCCGAGATATTTTCTATGGAGTTCTAGATGATGGACCACCTCTGGTTGTACGAGCGTAGCGATTCGCCCGACCTTTGCTGGCAGCACCTCAGCTCTTCGATTGACACGAGCCTTTTGTAGGTTCCCTTGAAGTTGCGCACAAAACTGTAGACCAGCTCTTCCCAACTATGAATGGATCCACGTGGGAGGTTGTTGAGCCATGCCTGGGCGGCGCCCTGTAGCTGTAGCTGCAGGCATTGCATAGCCGTGCTTCGACTCCCGCAGTGGAGCCTGATAGAGGAGATATGGTCCTCTAACTAGATTTTCGGGTCCTGCAGACCGTCAAACTTTGGGTTCTCTGATGGGAGCTTAAACCCCTTGGGCATTCGGTTTTGCCTGATGGCCCTGCTAAAGCATCTAGCGCCACAGAGCTCCACATCTTCGTCTTCTGAGTCAGTCGATTGGGCACATCACGCCCTTGACTTGTCGATCTTGCGCTGCGTGATGTCATCACGCACGTCGTAGTCGTGGTCGTGTCGCCGGGAGCGGCGGCGTCGAGACAAATCGTGGCTGTCATCGCTGGATGAGGGCGAGGAATAGCGTTTTGCCAGAGCCTTGCCTTTCTTCGGCTCCGGTGTCGGCTCTTTGTCAAGAGCGGTCTCGATGAGCCCCAAGCCTGAGATCGTAGATCGGTGCATGGCAGCTCGAGGATCTCCAGCTGGCGGCTGGTTGTTGAGGAGATACATGGTGGCTGCCGTTACCGCAGCTTGCGACGTTTTTGGAAGCACATTGCCACGCGTATCCACCATCATGGAGCCGAAGTCGAGGACCTTTGAGCTTCTACACGCTCTTGTTCAGTGAGGTGGGCTAGTCGAGATCGCCTCTTGTTAGCGATGTATTCATTGCACTTAGAGGAGGATCCTCCGTGGGAGGAGAGCCTAGCTCGTCGGAGGCTCGACTCGTCTGCCGCCTTTTTACACGCCTCGAGTTGCGCAGTTGTTTGCAGTTGGCGTTTGTGTTCCTCCTTCAGGAGCCAATGGTAACCCATCAGCAGTTCTTGCGGGAAGCCGAAGGGTAGAGGGTGGCCTCGTAGAGCTTCACGGCAACGAGCCCACTCGAGATCGTTGAGCCTGATCACGGCGCGTTCGCCAGTTTGCTCATTCACCATGGTGGGGAGTTCGGCTGCCCCTCCGTTGTTGACGGGGGCTCCGTTAGTAGGGCCGCCGTTGGGTGGTTTCCCATTAGGTATGCCGCCGTTTGGTATGCCGCCATTTGGCGGGTCGATTCCATTGCCACCGTTGCCCGTGTTGTCGCGATTGGCGGAGGAATCGCCCACGTTGATGACGGCGCACATGAAGTGGTTGGGGAAGCTGCTGCTCCTGCAACTTTTAGATCCGGAGCCGTAGACTCCATCTTCAGTTGCTAGATCACCCAGATCGGATTCGCGACTGCTGTCGCTGGCCATAATCTCGACTGTTGTCGAGGCATTGAGCTCACTAAGGGTGTCGATCGGCGGAGGGAACCACGATGCTGGAGCAATCGGTGGTGTTGTCGGCTGGTCAGGCATGCGAAGCGTGCCCATCTGACCAACTTGGAAGCGGAAGCTCCCGATCGCTAGGCTAATTCCGTCGCCCACGGACTCGAAAGTCGGGCGAGTGGCCAACATGTGGATGGTGAAGTCGAACATGCCGAAGATCTGGCGTATCTCCACTGTTGCGGAGTTTTAGATCGTAGTTGATGGGGCCGAAGAGCCGCAACATCAGCACTCCCAATTCCCACAGATAGCGCCAATTGACGAGGGTTTAACTCATCAATGCCCATTGTTATGGACTTGGATTTTGGAGGAGGGAGCGCTGGAAGCATCAATCGGCTAGCAAACAAGCACACAGGGGACTCGAAGATTTACCCAGGTTCAGGCCTCGTAGAGGTCCCTACTCCTGCTTGTCTGCTCGTGGAATTAATAGAGGAATTGAAGATTACAATGGTGCAAGATGCAATCTGGCGAGTGTTGTGGAAACTAGGGTTGCGTGTGTCCTCCTCGCTGCCCCCTCCTAGCCTTTATATAGATAGGCTAGGTCTCAGGTAGCATGTCGAGTCAGTTACAGGTTAGGGTTTTCCCTTTTAACTTTCTATCTTTAGCTTCTTCTTGTTTCGCAAGCAATCAATAGTCCGTAGGTTACTCGAATTCTCCATTTGGGCCTTAGCAAGTCCGTGGGCTTCCGCCATATTCAGGTCGTATATACCAAGCTCGAGTACCTTTAGGGTATACCCATGTCAATATGCATCAAATTTTTATCACATGAACAAACGATTATAGGTAGAAGTTACAAATCCTAACGTAAGGAATCAACAATAATCTCAAAATATGATGAACTCATCTAGATGGCCAATGTGATGAATTCAATCATGGATTTAAAAAATAGAGTATGGATCAGATGAGAAACTTACTGATGTGAAGATTCCCCAACTCAAAAACATGAAATCAATGAGGAATTAAAGGTTCTAGGAGACTAGGGTTTGAGGTGAAGAGAGAAATAACAAGAAAGAAAGAGGAAGAAGAAGGAGGAGGCTGGCTGGGACCCTACCGCTGCCGGCCTTTACCTAGTGATGCAGTCGGTACGGGCAGGCGGTATAGGCCGCCCATACCGGTAATCATCACCGTTGGATCAATGTTAGGGTTCGAGATCAAACCTGGTCGGTCTGGTATGGGCGCGTGGTACGGGCACATTCCGGCCGTACCGTTGCTCGTTACCGATACTGTGAACTATGGTCGTCTTTGTTGAGGTTTGGTATGGGCGCGTGGTATGGGCACGTCCGGCCATACCACTGCTCGTTATCGGTACGGCGCCCCTCGGTGAAGTTGCCGTAGTTCAGTACATGCGCGCGGTATGGGCACACCAGACCATACCGGTGCTCGTTATGCGATCTGAACCTCTTATTTTATTTCTTCTCTTCATTTTTCCCTTGCTTCTTAACTTCTCTATGATAAATTCTCTGAACAACTCAAGACTTGAAATAAATTTATTATTACACACAAATAAATAAAATAATAAAAACTAAAACTTAATTTATTGACAATGGGTTAACTCCCATTAAGTATCTTATTCTAGAGTTTCGATTCTATCCAAACTCCATACCAATGGTGTTTACCTCAAGCCGCTCTTCATCTTTGTTTCTTGCTTCTTGAACATGCTTAGGCGGTGGAACGTATTTTCCATTATGTTCTAGTTTCTTTGGAAAGTATCGAACAATCTGATCACCATATACATTAAAGACAATCTTACTGCTAGAGCAGTCTACGTTAGCTCCAGCTTTGCAAAGAAAAGGTCTTCCAAGGATGATAGAGAGTTTGTCATCCTCAGAAAGATCAAGAATAATAAAATCGGTAGATATAACATGTTGATCTATTCTAAGTAGAACATCTTCGATCATACCAATAGGTTGTTTAGTTGTTTTCTCTGCCATTTGTAAGGTGATTGAAGTAGGGAGAGTACTCTCCAAGGTTCAATTTTTTAAATAGGAAATAAGGCATAACACTAATACCTGCTACTAAATCACAAAGAGCGTTAAATATTTTAGTTTTCCCAATTACGCAAGAGATGGTTGGTATACCTGGGTCCCCATGCTTATCACCAAAGCTTGTCATTACTGCTACAGTCTTAGTTACCTTCTTTTTTTATTAAGAATATCTCGCATAAACTTTTATAAGTAGGAACTTTAATAGCATCAGTTAAAGGAAGGTATAAGTGTAAGCTTCCCAGCGCCTCAACAAAAGAGCATAAATAGCTTTATCTGGTTCATATTGAACACGATTAGGATAATAACTTTTCTTTTTGGTAGGTATTACCATCTCCTTTACCTTTGCTACTAGTTTAACATTCTTTTTGGTTTTCCTTGTGGCTGATTTTTGCTTATCGGCGTGTTCTTCATGCGGGATGATAACTTGTTCTTCTTGTTCTTTTCTGAGATCGGCTTCTCCCCTTGAATTGATTGTCTCCGAGTTTGAATCATATAGTTTATGTTTGTCTCCTGCTTCCTCTTCTTCTCTGGCTTTGGAAGCTTCATGCTCCCTCTTCTGGGTCTCATAATCAATGTCATCTTGAGGATGCACTAAATCTTCTTCTTCTTGAGTCTCCCTTGCCTTGTGAGCTTGTTCTTCTTGATACCAAGGTGGTCCTTATGGTTCCTACGTTTCTGTACCACGTCTAGTAACAATGTTAGTAGAAACAGTATTGAAATTTCCTTGGTTCAAAATTAAAGTTTGGGTTTCAATTATTTACTCACATTGAGTTTTAACCATACTTAGATATCTATCTAAATGTTTTGTAGCATGATCCAAGTCATCAAAGACTTCTGTTAGGTCTCTAATATTCTTTTCTTGTGCCATAAGACGTTTATAGTTTTTCTCATGGAACCGATTTTGTTGATATCTAAACTTTTGCATTACAAGATTTATATCATCCTCCATTACATAAGTTTGAAGAATGTGTACTTTATTCTCTTTAAAAAGTTCTGAGGCTATACCTTATTCTTCCATGGACTTTTTAACTTCGGGTATAAGATTTGGTGGTATGAGAATCATACGTTTGCACACCTTGCTTGAGGTGGGATCCAGCAAGGGTGGATCATTTTCCCTTCGACCTTTGTTGCTTGGCCATCACTCGAGGCAACTGAAAGGTCACGAAGGTAGCTTTGAATGAAGAGATGGGTAGGTAGAGGTGATTGGAATTCCTCGGCATGGATGAACTTCCTCCTCGCGCACCACATGGCCCAGAGGGTAACCGCGGCTTTAGCAAATTCATCACGCGGCATAGATTCCATCATTGTAAACATCCAATTCCTTGCTGATGGATTTTCATTGGCATAGACATGTTCTGTTATTTCTTCTTCTGCCAAAGCCCAAACAAAACGAGTTATCGAGCACTTAAGTAAAGAGTGCCTCCAGGAGTCCTCTTCCCCGCAGATAGAGCATGCATTCGACACCGCCATCTACCTGTGGTAGCGAACATCGCCTGTATGTAGTGATTGGTGGGCAAGGCGCCAGAGGAAGACTCGTAGTTTTGAGGGAACCTGGAGCTTCCACATCCGGCACCACGCCTTACCCTCACCTTTAGTGTTAGATCCTTTAGCTCTACCCTCCAGCCAGTACTCTCTCCTTTTTTTAATTTGGACCATCATACGATAGACCGACTTCACTGTCAATAATCCATTCTTCTCATACTGCCATGCCCAGAAATCATTCATCCTCCTGGTACTCAGTGGTATCGAGCATATGGCATCAACATCCATGGGGATGAACCATTCCTTCAACAAAACCACCCTCCACGATGCTGAGGTAGTGTCAATAAAAGAAGCCACCAACATCGGTGGATTATCCTTCAAGCATGCCAAAGGCCTCATCATAGTCTCTCGGAATCCAATTCTAGTTCCAAGCATTAGTGGTAGATATAGTACCAATTCTATGCACCAGGCCCTGTTTCATAGCATCGCGTCCCTCCACAAGTGCACGCCGGACCTAGGATGGAGACGAACCCAACGTGGCATCCATGAGATCTGAGTTCAGGTAATAGATAGCTTTAAGCATCCTTGCACTCAATGATTCAGGGTTTTTCAGAATTCTCAATGATTATGTGACTGTTATAATTCAATAATAAAGCCCTATGATTATACGGCCCAAGTACACCGAATCCCAACACAAATCCCGCGAGCCCGTCAGTTCCCCTTCCATCCCCGCACAGCCGCCGCCCCGAGCCCCAGACCAACACAACCGCCACTCAGACTACCGATGTGACGCCGCCGGCTGCAGGCCTCCTTCGCCTCCGCCGCTCCTGCCGCCGCTCCCAGTCGCTGGATGCCAAAGACACTACTCTGTGCGCCACATACGTACGCGCCTTAAAACTGCAGAAAGACTAGAAGCACAAGCAGGCGCTACAGGCTATCAACAACGTGAAGATTCAGCAGAGCCACGGCCAAGTCCGTGCACTTCAGATGCATGCTAGATCATTGTTACATGACCTGGAGTTCGAAGCCAATTTCAGGCGCCATAGACAGGAGCGAGAGAAGGCACTGGCTGCTTGTTGTGAGGCTACGGACTGCGCGCCTAATTCAGTAGAGCTCACTCGATTCTACATGAGCCTTATGTGCAAATACGGTGAAACCGGTCCCGATTTCGACGAGGTCGAAGCTGAGTGCAGCCGCATAAAAGGTATAGAGCACCCATCCGAGCCAAGGATTCATTCATTTGAGGAAATCGCTGACACCGTGCAGCAAGTCAGAGGGAAGATCACCGAGTTACTAATGCTTGCGTATAGCAAGAAGATGATAGTGAAGTCTGCAAACAATGCCGCTGCCACCGGCTCGAATTCACGCCCCCGTATTCAGGCCGTATATACCAAGCTCGAGTACCTGTAGGGTATACCCATGTCAATATGCATCAAAATTTGATCACATGAACAAACGATTATAGGTAGAAGTTACAAATCCTAACGTAAGGAATCAACAATAATATCAAAATATGATGAACTCATCTAGATGGCCAATGTGATGAATTCAACCATGGATTTTAAAAAATAGAGTATGGATCAGATGAGAAACTTACTGATGTGAAGATTCCCCAACTCAAAAACATGAAATCAATGAGGAATTAAAGGTTCTAGGAGACTAGGGTTTGAGGTGAAGAGAGAAATAACAAGAAAGAAAGAGGAAGAAGAAGGAGGAGGCTAGCTGGGACCCTACCGCTGCCGGCCTTTACCTGGCGATGCAGTCGGTACGGGAAGGCGGTATAGGCCGCCCATACCGGTAATCATCACCGTTGGATCAATGTTAGGGTTCGAGATCAAACCTGGTCGGTCTAGTATGGGCGCGTGGTACGGGCACATTCCGGCCGTACCGTTGCTCGTTACCGATACTGTGAACTATGGTCGTCTTCGTTGAGGTTTGGTATGGGCGCGTGGTATGGGCGCGTGGTATGGGCGCGTCCGGCCATACCGCTGCTCGTTATCGGTACGGCGCCCCTCGGTGAAGTTGCCGTAGTTCAGTACGGGCGCGCGGTATGGGCACACCAGACCATACCGGTGCTCGTTATGCGATCTGAAGCTCTTATTTTATTTCTTCTCTTCATTTTTCCCTTGCTTCTTAACTTCTCTATGATAAATTCTCTGAACAACTCAAGACTTGAAAGAAATTTATTATTACACTCAAATAAATAAAATAATAAAAACTAAAACTTAATTTATTGACAATGGGTTAACTCCCATTAAGTATCTTATTCTAGAGTTTCGATTCTAGCCAAACTCCATACCAATGGTGTTTACCTCAAGCTGCTCTTCATCTTTGTTTCTTGCTTCTTGAACATGCTTAGGCGGTGGAACGTATTTTCCATTATATTCTAGTTTCTTTGGAAAGTATCGAACAATCTAATCATCATATGTATTAAAGACAATCTTACTGCTAGAGCAGTCTACGTTAGCTCCAGCTTTGCAAAGAAAAGGTCTTCCAAGGATGATAGAAAGTTTGTCATCCTCAGAAAGATCAAGAATAATAAAATCAGTAGATATAACATGTTGATCTATTCTAAGTAGAACATCTTCGATCACACCGATAGGTTGTTTAGTTGTTTTCTCCGCCATTTGTAAGGTGATTGAAGTAGGGAGAGTACTCTCCAAGGTTCAATTTTTTAAATAGGAAATAAGGCATAACACTAATACCTGCTACTAAATCACAAAGAGCGTTAAATATTTTAGTTTTCCCAATTACGCAAGAGATGGTTGGTATACCTGGGTCCCCATGCTTATCACCAAAGCTTGTCATTACTGCTACAGTCTTAGTTACCTTCTTTTTTATTAAGAATATCTTGCATAAACTTTTATAAGTAGGAACTTTAATAGCATCAGTTAAAGGAAGTTCTAAGTGTAAGCTTCCCAACGCCTCAACAAAAGAGTCATAAATAGCTTTATCTGGTTCATATTGAACACGATTAGGATAATAACTTTTCTTTTTGGTAGGTATTACCATCTCCTTTACCTTTGCTACTAGTTTAACATTCTTTTTGGTTTTCCTTGCGGCTGATTTTTGCTTATTGGTGTGTTCTTCATGCGGGATGATAACTTGCTCTTCTTGTTCTTTTCGGAGATCGGCTTCTCCCCTTGAATCGATTGTCTCCGAGTCTGAATCATATAGTTTATGTTTGTCTCCTGCTTCCTCTTCTTCTCTAGTTTTGGAAGCTTCATGCTCCCTCTTCTGGGTCTCATAATCAATGTCATCTTGAGGATCCACTAAATCTTCTTCTTCTTGAGTCTCTCTTGCCTTGCGAGCTTGTTCTTCTTGATACCAAGGTGGTCCTTGTGGTTCCTACGTTTCTGTACCACGTCTAGTAACAATGTTAGTAGAAACAGTATTGAAATTTCCTTGGTTCAAAATTAAAGTTTGGGTTTCAATTATTTACTCACATTGAGTTTTAACCATACTTAGATATCTATCGAAATGTTTTGTAGCATGATCCAAGTCATCAAAGACTTCTATTAGGTCTCTAATATTCTTTTCTTGTGCCATAAGACGTTTATAGTTTTTCTCACGGAACCGATTTTGTTGATATCTAAACTTTTGCATTACAAGATTTATATCATCCTCCATTACATAAGTTTGAAGAATGTGTACTTTATTCTCTTTAAAAAGTTCTGAGGCTATACCTTATTCTTCCATGGACTTTTTAACTTCGGGTATAAGATTTGGTGGTATGTGAATCATACCTTTGCACACCCTGCTTGAGGTGGGATCCAGCAAGGGTGGATCATTTTCCCTTCGACCTTTGTTGCTTGGCCATCACTCGAGGCAACTGAAAGGTCACGAAGGTAGCTTTGAATGAAGAGATGGGTAGGTAGAGGTGATTGGAATTCCTCGGCATGGATGAACTTCCTCCTCGCGCACCACATGGCCCAGAGGGTAACCGCGGCTTTAGCAAATTCATCACGCGGCATAGATTCCATCATTGTAAACATCCAATTCCTTGCTGATGGATTTTCATTGGCATAGACATGTTCTGTTATTTCTTCTTCTGCCAAAGCCCAAACAAAACGAGTTATCGAGCACTTAAGTAAAGAGTGCCTCCAGGAGTCCTCTTCCCCGCAGATAGAGCATGCATTCGACACCGCCATCTACCTGTGGTAGCGAACATCGCCTGTATGTAGTGATTTGTGGGCAAGGCGCCAGAGGAAGACTCGTAGTTTTGAGGGAACCTGGAGCTTCCACATCCGGCACCACGCCTTACCCTCACCTTTAGTGTTAGATCCTTTAGCTCTACCCTCCAGCCAGTACTCTCTCCTTTTTTTAATTTGGACCATCATACGATAGACCGACTTCACTGTCAATAATCCATTCTTCTCATACTGCCATGCCCAGAAATCATTCATCCTCCTGGTACTCAGTGGTATCGAGCATATGGCATCAACATCCATGGGGATGAACCATTCCTTCAACAAAACCACCCTCCACGATGCTGAGGTAGTGTCAATAAAAGAAGCCACCAACATCGGTGGATTATCCTTCAAGCATGCCAAAGGCCTCATCATAGTCTCTCGGAATCCAATTCTAGTTCCAAGCATTAGTGGTAGATACAGTACCAATTCTATGCACCAGGCCCTGTTTCATAGCATCGCGTCCCTCCACAAGTGCACGCCGGACCTAGGATGGAGACGAACCCAACGTGGCATCCATGAGATCTGAGTTCAGGTAATAGATAGCTTTAAGCATCCTTGCACTCAATGATTCAGGGTTTTTCAGAATTCTCAATGATTATGTGACTGTTATAATTCAATAATAAAGCCCTATGATTATACGGCCCAAGTACACCGAATCCCAACACAAATCCCGCGAGCCCGTCAGTTCCCCTTCCATCCCCGTACAGCCGCCGCCCCGAGCCCCAGACCAACACAACCGCCACTCAGACTACCGATGTGACGCCGCCGGCTGCAGGCCTCCTTCGCCTCCGCCGCTCCTGCCGCCGCTCCCAGTCGCTGGATGCCAAAGACACTACTCTGTGCGCCACATACGTACGCGCCTTAAAACTGCAGAAAGATTAGAAGCACAAGCAGGCGCTACAGGCTATCAACAACGTGAAGATTCAGCAGAGCCACGGCCAAGTCCGTGCACTTCAGATGCATGCTAGATCATTGTTACATGAAGCCAATTTCAGGCGCCATAGACAGGAGCGAGAGAAGGCACTGGCTGCTTGTCGTGAGGCTAGGGACTGCGCGCCTAATTCAGTAGAGCTCACTCGATTCTACATGATCCTTATGTGCAAATACGGTGAAACCAGTCCGGATTTCGACGAGGTCGAAGCTAAGTGCAGCCGCGTAAAAGGTATAGAGCACCGATCCGAGCCAAGGATTCATTCATTTGAGGAACTCGCTGACACTATGGAGCAAGTCAGAGGGAAGATCACCGAGTTACTAATGCTTGCGTATAGCAAGAAGATGATAGTGCAGTCTGCAAACAATGTCGCTGCCACCGGCTCGAATTCGGTTGTACCGAGTGGTCCAAGGATTGATAGTCCAACAAAACGACCGTAAGTATATACTATATTTGAAAAGAGACATTGTTTTATCTATTAATCTCAATTGTGATCAACTTGGGAAATGAAATGAATCACTTTGCAGGAACGTACTTGTTGACTGCCTTCCTTTTTAGTTTTTGGTGATGTTAGCGTCCATTTGGCCCAACCCAGCACACTAGTAGAAAAAGGGTCTTTGGTCCAGCCCCAAAAGCCATTGATCCCGGTTCTAATAACAATTCAGGGCCAATGCCAGACATCGGTCCCGGTTCATGCCGCCAAGACATTGGTCCCGGTTCATCTCGAGGTATTGGTCCCGGTTCATGGCATAAACCGGGACCAATGGTTAGCGGAGCATTGGTCCCGGTTCATGCCATGAATCGGGACCAAAGGGTCCCTTTTTAGTCTCGGTTCGGGACATAAACCGGGATAAAAAAATTCAGAAATTCTCTGCCACCTTCTCTGCCGCGGCAGGAAAAAGGCCCAAAATCCTGCCGCGGCAGGAGAAAATCCCACCCCTGAATCGCCTTCTAGTTTCAAAAACATGTCGCAGAAAATTGTAAAAAAATCAAAAAATAAAATCCTTTCAACTGTAGTTGTATTTAGTGATACACTTGTCATGAAAATTAACAAACTTGAATTTGGACTTATTTTGCAAAAAAAATTATAAAAACTTCAGATGGCCGCCATTTGTGCATACAATTTCGGAAAAAAAACGTATAATATATCAAAATGATTGGAAAAAATTAGGATACCGATGGCAACTGCCTTAGGCCGTTTGCAATTTTTATAGATTTTTGAAATTCCAAAAGAGTCAAAATTCAGATTTTTATTTTTTTAAAAAAATAATTCAAAAAAGTAAAAAAATGACATATTTGGATTCCTCACATTTTTCTGATAATAATGGACATATTATTTGTGGAATTTTGATTTATGGATTTAAAGATATGAATTATGCCATATTAAATGAATTAATGCAAAAATAATAATAAAACATATTTTATTTCTATATTTATTCAATATTAGTATTACTTAGTCATTTTTGTACATTAAAATCATGTTTGTAACTCAAATTATAAGAATGTGTGACTCACAAGATGCATGGGTTAATGTCATTAATAGCATACCATAAACATAAGGTTACAAGTGGTACATAGGAAGGGGGATGGGAAGGAACCAAGATGTTAAGCGTGCTAGGGGTGGAGTAGTGTTAGGATGGGTGACTGACCGGGAAGTTGAACCAAAGGTTGGAATTTGACCAAAAAATAAGTGTGATTGAGAGGCTTCGGGTGAGAGATTAACCATTCCAAATATTCATAGATTCAAAAAAATTCAAAAAAAATTTTTTTTCGAAAAAATATAGAAAAGACCTTTGTTCCCGGTTCATGCCACGAACCGGGACCAAAGGTCCTACGGCGAGCGCACGCGATGGCGGGCCACGTGGAGACCCATTGGTGCCGGTTCGTGCCAGAACCGGGACCAGCATTAGTCCCGAGTGATTGGTCCCGGATCAAAATCCGGGACCAATGGCCCTTATGAACCAGGACCAAAGGGGGTTTTTTCTACTAGTGGCACTCAACCTACGTTTTGAATGTTTATGCGCTCATGGCCCAACTATAAGAAGAGAGCCCACTCCATCCCAAAAGTCCGGACTGAAAGGAGGAAGGAATCTCTCCCTTATAAGTTGGGTGTGGCCTCCTCCCGTAGGCGAGGTGGGACTAAACTTCGTGTAGCCTCACCGGTCAACAGCAGCCTAACATCCCATCCTCCTGGGAAGCCCCTCAGGAAGACATGGCGATCGCTAGCTCTGATACCCCTGGGTAGGGTCACACCGGGGTATAAAGGCCAAGTTAGCCGAGGTTCGGCAAGATCAAAGCGTATGCTGGCCGGGTCACCTCAAGGCAGGCCGAATCACGGGGTAACCCGGAACTGGGGGCATTCGCCTAACTAAGTCTTATCCGACTTAAGCAGTAAGTCAGAAGTGCATGTTCTACTTGTATGCAGGAACAGGTGTGGCCGGATCAACCGTGATCCAGGTCACGGCAAGCTTCTAGGAGAAGGAAGGAATCTCGCTGGTCAAAAGGAGCCCCGGTACGCACTGCCTGAGCGAAGCAAGCAAGGACAGGACAACCGGGGCGTGGCCGACAAGGGTGACGACGCCCGTGTCGGCTGACGAGGGCGCCGCAGAGGCTCATGTAGCTAAAGCATGTATGAAGCGGGGGAAAAAGCACCCCGGTCGGCTTACCACTTTGGGAGGAGGCATATTCTTAGAAGGGGGGCAGAAACCGAGCCTCCACTATAAAAGGGGGGCTGGGGCTTCTGTAGAAGGGGTTGGTCTTTCTACTATTCTGTTTTGGCTAGGGTTTCAGGTGTGATCTGTGGGTGAGAGTAAGAGAGCTCCTTCTTCCTCCTTTCGCCAACACAGCTCAAGGAGCGCTTGTAATCTTGGAAGGAAATAAATACTTACTTCTGGGTGGAGAATCACTCCACTATCCCTCCCCGGATTCCCCTAGCGTGTATTAGTCCCCACCTTTAGCCTATCCATGGCATCTGCCGTGACACCACCACGACAGTTGGCGCCCACCGTGGGGCTGGCAGCGCTAGCAGGGGTCAAGATCCGAAGGGGAAACATCATCGGCACCGGCGAACGCATCGTCTCCGGGCTCGTTCAGCGCTTTGGAGCGTGGGATTTTGTCAGCGACAACGCTGGCTGCTTCGGCACGCGCCCTCTTCCGCGCAACGGCCTCTTCGTCAAGCTCGGCACGCACAAGGTCTACGTCGCTGTGGACGTGTCATGTGTTCATCCGCGTCACGTCGTCGATGCGGGGGAGCCACCCCTCACCGTGGTTCTCGGGACGTGTATCGCTCGCTCCCCGGACCATGTAGAGGTGATGATGACTGCGCCAGGTGCGGGCGCAAGCAAGGATCCGGCGCCAGATCCGGAGGTAACTCCTAAGGCACCGAGGAAAGGTAGAGGTCCTCCACAAGAGAGGCCAGAGAACGTGTTGAGGGAAGCAATGGATAGCTTGGCGAACCCTGTAGTAGTAGCGGTAGATCCGGCTCGAGCGCAGGCCGAGCTGGAAGAAACTAGGCAGAAAATCCTAGAGGGCGGAACAAAGATAGCCACGGCACAACAGTCTTTGAATATGACGTTGCGTGAGTACGCAAAGGCGAACAAAGTTGACACTGTAAAAGTGAAGGGGAGAAATCTCATGAGCAAGATGAACAGAGAGGGTGATACTGGAATTGAGGTATCAGAAAACTATTTGTCCGTGGGGCTGCCGAGGTACAGTACCCCGGCAAAGAACCTCAGAGCAGCGGATGCAGCAGCATCCGAGTTAGAGGGTCTGACAGGTGAAGCCCGACAAAGACAACAAGATAGGGTTAACGAGCTGGTTCGGATTGCGAACAGGCAAAACGAGGAACTACTCAGGGCTAACCCGGAGAGAGCTGGAGCCTCCAATATCGTCCATTCGGCGGTGGGTAACCCGGAGAAATCCGCTAGAGCCGCATTGTCTCCTCATGGTGGTCCAAGGAGAGAAGAGGTGGTAACCTCGGCTAGACAGAACAAACAAATCGTCCCGTATGACCCGACGCGGGCAGGGAAAGGAAAAGAAACTCAAAAAAATGATGATCGACGGAGTGTGAGCCGAGGTGAAGCTGGCCGAGGTAATCGTGACCAAGGCAAGGTCGGTCAAGGGAATGTTGTCAACGGCAATGCCGGACAGCGAAACTCGGCTGGAGCAGGACAACCACAGCAGCGGAATATACCAAGGCAAGAGCAAAGTGCCGGCCGAGGTATGCAACAGAAAGGCGCTCCAAGAGAGCAAGACAGGTATAATGACGGAGACTCGGAAATGGCAAACGCGGGATACGCAAGCCCGGACTATCATGTGATAGGATCAAGACTGGGAAGCAGGGATTTGATGCCGGATGATGCCAGGTTGAAACTGGATCGACTGTATAGGTCGGAACAAATTGAATGTCAAGGTCCACCGGGCCCAGCATGTTTTGGACCCCGGATCATGAAGGAGCCACCGGTACCGAACTTTTAGCTACCCAGGGGCACGAAGACATATGACGGCAGTACGAAGCCAGAGGATTGGCTGATAAATTATGCTACAACAGTGAAAATTGCCACTAGCAACCTGAGATGGGCTGTACGATATGTACCCCAGATGTTGGAAGGCCCGACAAGGGTATGGCTGAACAATTTGCCACCAGGAAGCATCAACTGCTGGATAGATTTCGAGGAGATGTTCATCAGCAATTTTTCGAGTACGTATCAGAGGCCAAATAGGCCACATACCCTAGCTATGTGCAAGCAAAGGATAAATGAGACGGATCAGGAGTTTTTAACCCGGTGGTGCACTATGAGAAATTCGTGTGAGGGCGTGATTGAATCACAGGCCATAGCATGGTTTGCACAAGGGTGTAGGTATGGAAGCGAGCTGTGGATGAAGTTGCAAAGGAAAATGCCAACCACATTGGCAGAAATGAGCCGGATTGCAGATTCGTATGCACTGGGTGATCCGACTCAACCTAGGCTCGTATCAAACGATGAGTAATATCAGAGAGATGGGGCCGGATCATCCCGGAGGAATGAATACAGAGGAAAAAGGAGAGATGATAGACTGGATCATAGATACGGTTCGCACCAAGTTGCAGCTGTAAATCAAGATCAGCCCGGAGCAGGGGGCAGTCAACGCCAAAAAACTGGAGGGCAGTGGACTCCGAGAAATGATGGCAAGAAGACTTGGACACCAGAGCAAAAGAAGCAGTGGCAAGAAAGGAAAGACCGTCCGAGGTTTACTTATGAGTCGATGTTGGATCAGCCGTGTAAGTTTCATACACCAAATCCAAACAACCCAGCGGGTCATACGACAAGGCAATGTGAGTGGATGCGCAAGATCGAACAAGGTGGTTCGGGGAATGCTCAGGCACCCCGGAATGATCAGCCTCGGCAGGAGTTACCCCGGCAGCAACTGCTCTCCAGAGCGAACACGCAACAGCTAATGTTGCCTCCCCCTCCGCCGAGGTATGATAACAATGAGAGAAGGGATGCAGTACATCAAGTGGACAATCAGCATCAGCCGGATCAGAGGTACCCCGGAAATGAGGGGAGAAATGAGTATAGGGAGCACCATCAGAGCTATTGTGTATTCACCACTGAGGAAACAGATAGAAAGAGCTTGCAGCGTAGGCATATGGAGGTGAATGCAGTGATGCCTGCGGTGACGAGGTACATGCGTTGGTCCGATCAAGAAATCACCTGGAGCATTAGGGATCATCCCAAGCTCATGCCAAGCCCTGGTTCGTATGCGTTGGTGCTGGATCCGACATTCATTGGACCTAGCATTAACATAAGATTCTCAAAGGTGTTGATCGACAATGGCAGTAGCATTAATATCATGTATGCGGATACAATGCGCAAGTTGGGTATCTCGGAGAACATGCTGCAGACCACGAGGACAACTTTTCATGGCATTGTGCCCGGCATTTCTTGTGAGCCCATTGGCAAGGTCCGGGTTGACGTGTTGTTCGGCACAAGAGACAACTGCCGAACTGAAAATCTGGAGTTCGAAGTGGTGAACTTAGAAAGCGCGTATCACGCATTACTCGGAAGGCCAGCCCTGAGCAAGTTCATGGCAAGCTGTCATGTTAGCTACTTCAAGATGAAGTTGCCTGGACCAAACGGGGTGATTACCATTGTAGGGGATTTCCGACGTTCGATGGAGTGTGCGTCGGCCGGGTCAAACTTAGCCGAGTCACTTGTGATTGCGCAGGAAAAAAGGAAAATTCAAGAAGTGGCGACATTGGCTCAGTCCGCGCAGCAGTATATGTCGGCGCTGAGTAACCCGCATGGAAGTGTCTCTTTCCAGGCCACGAAAGATACCGAGAAGGTTCCTATTGATGACATGTTCCCAGAGCGCACCGTAACAATTGGTGCCGGGTTAAATGATAAATAGGAAAGCGAGCTCGTCAGCTTCCTCCGTGAGAATCGGGACATTTTTGCTTGGTCCACACAGGACTTGCAAGGTGTTCCGAGGGAGTTGGCCCAGCACTCTTTGAATGTGAGACCCGGAGCTAAGCCGGTGAAGCAACCTCTCTGCCGCTTCGCCAAAGATAGGAGGAAAGTCATTGGAGATGAGATAGCTCGGTTGCTAGCTGCAGGATTTATCATGGAGGTTCTTTACCCGGATTGGCTGTCTAATCCGGTGCTGGTGGAAAAGAAGAAGGATGATCCGAACGTGGCAGTGGTTTGGCGCATGTGTATCGATTACACGAACCTGAACAAGGCGTGTCCAAAAGATCCATTTCCGCTGCCAAGAATAGATCAGGTCATAGACTCAACTGCTGGGTGTGAATTGTTGTCATTCATTGATGCATACTCTGGTTTCCACCAGATACCTTTGAATCCGGATGATCAAATAAAGACTGCGTTTATTACCCCGTATGGGGCTTATTGCTATAGCACCATGCCGTTTGGTTTACGTAATGCAGGGGCAACGCACCAAAGATGTATGCAAAAATGTTTGCACGACCAAATAGGTCAAAATGTACAGGTGTACGTGGATGATGTGGTTATCAAGACCAAGGAAAGAAAAACGCTCCTTGACGATATCAGGCAAACGTTTGCAAACCTAAGGAGGTTCCGGATGAAACTTAACCGGGAAAAATGTACCTTTGGTGTCCCGGCTGGAAAATTGCTCGGTTTTCTTGTTTCCAGCCGAGGTATCGAGGTTAATCCAACCAAGATCCGGGCCATCGAACGAATGGAATTGCCGAAGTGTCTTAACGATGTCCAGAAGTTCACAGGTTGCCTGGCCTCGTTAAGTCGGTTTGTATGTCGGTTGGGAGAGAAGGCATTGCCTCTTTACCAACTCATGAAAAAGTCGGATAAGTTCGTTTGGACGCCACAGGCCGATGAAGCCTTTACCCGCCTGAAGAAAATGTTAGCCACGGCACCAGTGCTAGCCTCACCACTATCGAAGGAGCCAATGTTGCTCTATATAGCCGCAACCAACCGAGTTGTAAGTGCAGTGATAGTGGTGGAGCGCGACGAGGAAGGTAAGTCGGTGCAAAGGCCAGTGTATTACTTGAGCGAGGTGCTGTCAGCCTCAAACAGAACTATCCACACCATCAAAAGGTGGCATATGGCGTGTACATGGCCGCCAAGAAACTGAAGCACTACTTTGAGGAGCATCCTATCCTACTTTGAGGAGCATCCTATCCGAGATAATGAGTAACAAGGACGCGAGCGGCAAAATTGCAAAATGGGCAATTGAGCTAGCTCCTTATGCGCCGCAATACGACAGAAGAGAGGCCATCAAATCTCAAGCTGTGGCGGACTTTTTCGTGGATTGGGCCGAGGTACAATACGAACCGCCGCTTCCAGATCCGAACTATTGGCGAATGCACTTTGACGGATCAAAAACCAAAACCGGGCTAGGTGCCGGAGTTGTACTCACATCGCCAAAGAAGGACCAGTTGAAATATGTGCTGCAGATCCATTTCACCGCATCAAACAATGTCGCTGAGTATGAAGCACTTGTGCATGGGCTTAAGGTAGCAAAAGAAGTTGGGATACGTCGGATAGTATGTTTTGGCGACTCGGATTTGGTGGTGCAGCAAGTGTCGGGAGTGTGGGACGCCCTTGATCCAAACATGGCATTGTACAGATTTCATGTGCAGAAGATATCTGGTTACTTTGAGGGATGCAAATTTCACCATGTACCCCGGGTGGAAAATGAGGCTGCCGACATGCTGTCGAAGCTCGGGTCAACCCGATAAGCAATTCCACCGGGTGTAGCATTAGAGCACCTCAGGAAACCATCCATCAGGCCATCCCCAGAATCCGAGTCAATCTATGTCCCGGAGGACACAGAATCCGGAGCTGTGCCCATGGACATTGACACAGGAAGTGGTGCGCTGAACCCGGGAACTGCCTCGGCAAAACCGGGGACTACTTCGGTAAACCCGGGGACTGCTTCGCAAGACCCAGGGACTGCACAGGGTGATCCGGTTGAATTTATGCCGGTGGATCAAATGGAGATTGATGAGGATGTTTTCCCTGTGCGAACGATACCAGCTTGGGCATTACCTATATTTCAGTTCCTGAAGGACGGAACGTTACCCACTGAGGAAGTGTTGTCCATGCAAACACAGAGGAGGGCAAAGGCTTACACGATCATCAATTCCGAGCTATACAAAAGAAGTGTCATCAATGTCCTCCAGCGATGTGTTGACCCAGAAGAAGGACTTGAAATCATCCGAGATATACATCAGGGGGAATGCGGGCATCATGCCTCATCCCGAGCCTTGGTAGCAAAAGCTTTCCGGCACGGATTCTACTGGCCAAATGCCTTAGAGAAAGCAGAAGATCTGGTGAGAAAATGTAATGGTTGTCAGAGGTATGCTACCAAGACACATATGCCAATGTCGGAACTCAAGACCATACCAATCACTTGGCCATTTGCCGTATGGTGCTTGGATATGGTTGGCCCATTCAAACCAGCAAGGGGTAATATGACTCACATTCTGGTAATGGTGGACAAGTTTACGAAGTGGATTGAGGTAAAGCCTATAAGAAAATGTGATGGAGCTACGACCGTAACGTTTCTCAAAGATATCATCTTGAGGTAAGGTTATCCTCACAGTATCATAACTGACAATGGCACAAATTTTGCGGAAGGAGCATTTGCTCGTTTTTGTTGGGATAAGAGGATCCGGCTGGACGTAGCCTCGGTAGCCCACCCTGCATCAAATGGGCAAGTGGAAAGATCCAACGGATTAGTATTATCCGGGATAAAACCCCGGCTCATTGAGCCGCTACAAAGATCAGCAGGGTGCTGGATAGAAGAACTACCAGCGGTACTGTGGAGTTTAAGAACAACTCCAAATCGATCAACATGCTATACACCGTTCTTTCTGGTATATGGGGCAGAAGCTGTATTACCAGCCGACATAGAGCATGATTCGCCTAGGGCCACCCAATACACAGAAGCCGAAGTGCAAGAAGCCCGGAAAAATGATGTTGATCTACTAGAAGAAGCGAGAGAACTGGCACTGTCCAGATCCTCCATATATCAGCAAAATCTCCGACGCTATCATAGCCGGAAAGTGTGCCCCCGGGTCTTTCGGGAAGGCGATCTGGTGCTCCGGTTGGTACAACATACTACGGTCATGCATAAGTTATCCCCCCCATGGGAAGGGCCATTCATCATGAGCAAAGCATTGCACAATGATTCTTACTATCTTATAGATGCAAAGCCACAGGAAAAGAACAAGGCGAACATGTCCGGAGAGGAATCCAAGCGACCATGGAATATAGCTCTACTTCGGCCTTTCTACACTTAGCTAAAGGAGTGTATGTATCCGAGTCTTCTCATATGTCGGTATGTATGTCGGCAATGAGCTTATCAATGAAATGTTGGCACCTCGAGCAGTAACTCGGGGACTGCCTTAATAATGCTTGTTGTTTTTTGCGCGTCAGCTGGGATAAGTTGTTCTACTTAACTCGGATTAGTAATGTGTGAGCACCAAGAACCCAACTCTTCGACTTGCTGCTGTCCAACAAGAATTGGCTTCATGGCAAGCAAGAGAACAAGTTTGGAATTGCGTAGCACGTGAAAAACGACTAAGGAAAAGAATTTATTCGAGCCGACGTTTGTTTTTCGGACTAACCCAGTATTTCTTTTCAAGTTATTATGCTGTTTTATCTTTGAGCTAAGTCTAAAAGTTTCCCAGTACTATTAAAACAATTTTTGAAGCTCGGATTCGTAAGTCATAAAACCGAATCAAGGTAGACACGAACCGAGCCAAGAGATTGAACGAACAAGAAAAGAGACTCGGGGACTACGCCCAAGTTAATCCGGCATAAGAACTTGGTAGAAAAATATCACATGTGTTTAGAATACAACTCCACCCGGCATACCGGGGATCTGATAAATTTTTGAGTTTTTTCGCTCAAGGAGCAGCAGGAGGAAGTTTGGCATCATGTTCACCCTCTTCGAAATCCGAGGCATCGTCCTCCCCGTCCTCGTTTGAATCATCCTCAACATTCTCGACCTCTTCGTCGCCAGCGACTTCCAGGAAGCTCGGACCCTCATTCCATTCGTGAATGGGGGCATATTCGATGAGGCTGTGGGCGCAAGCCTGGCGCCGAGCTACCCACTCCGGGTCGTTTGTCCATTTGGATCCTGTGCGCAGGCGGGTGAGGAGGCTGAGATCTATCTTCTCATACCACGTCAGAATGTGGTGAAGGATGGTATCAGTCGCGGCACGTCCAACGGACTCTCTCCAGAGGTCGAGCTGGGTCTCGATTTCCGAAAGCTTTTCAGCGAGATGTGTAACTCTCTCCGGAGCGTCATCAGCGGGCCAGAACGTGTTGAAGATTCGGAATGAAACGTCAAGGAGATCTTTGTCGTAGTTCTTAATGATTTCCACGTGAGAGGACAGGCTGACCAATAGGTCCTGCATGTCGAAGGGAATGCTCTCACCGTCAGGAGCGACGGGAGTACCCCTCTCTCGGCAGAAATTGGCAATAGCAGCACTCGCAATGGCAGTACCCTCTGGAAAATGGCCTGAGAAACAAGGTAAAGGACGAAGCTGAGAAAACAAGACATATGGAGTAACCCGGAGAAATAAGGCGGATAAGGGAAAAGAAATTACGTGAGATGTGGCTATGAATCCGGGTCAGTTCCTTGGTACAATCATCGCGCCTCTCCCGAAGCTGCTCAAGCTCAGCATTCGCCGACTCAAGTTTGACCTCGGCTTCCTTGAGAAGATCCTGGTCCTTAGCGATCCGGATGTTGAGGCGCTCGCGCTCTTCTGTGAAATTTTGGCCAGCCTTTTGAAGTTCGGATTGGTGCTGGGCCTTCATCTTCTCCATCTCAGCCTTGAGCTTGGCAATCTCGGCGTCCTTGGTCCGGAGGAGGGCGAGCTCATCATCTTTTTTCTTCAGCTCGGCTTGATGCTGCCCTGCTTGTTCGAGAAAATGCAGCATCATATCAGGCACGGACACACTATCTTCAAGCGATGCTGAAATAGTGTGTTGGCCCGGCGGTGCCGAGGTATGAATGTTTGCCGAGCCAAGGAGGAAAGGAGATAGAAAGCACAGTGAAGTCAGACAAAAAGGACGTACCCTTGATCTGCTCCAAGTTCTTCCGCATTATCTTGTTCTCAGCCTCCACCCCAGCTGCGGAAATCGGACAATCAAATTAGTTCGGTAAAGGAGGTTGAAGGAAAATGAGGAAGTGATAAGGAAGAAATTTACCCCTTTTCTCGTACTCCGTGATGAGTGCAGCCTGCTTTGTGCATAAATTCTTGTGAGTATCCAGCAAGCGTTGGAATTCAGCACTCCGTCGGTTAGTGGTCACCTAAAAGAGATACAGAAAATTGAGTCAGCTTGATGCATATTCGAAGTGTACTAAAATCCGGGCCAAGTGGAACTTAACCCAGCTCTAGGTGTGTGCATATTCCAAGTGTACTAAAATCCGGGCCAAGTGGAACTTACCCCGGCTCTAGGTGTGTGCATATTCGAAGTGTACTAAAATCCGGGCCAAGTGGAACTTAACCCGGCTCTAGGTGTGTGCATATTCGAAGTGTACTAAAATCCGAGCCAAGTGGAACTTAACCCGGCTCTAGGTGTGTGCATATTCTAAGTGTACTAAAATACGGGCCTAGTAGAACTTAACCCGGCTCTAGGTGTGTGCATATTCGAAGTGTACTAAAATCCGGGCCAAGTGGAACTTAACCTGGCTCTAGGCGTGTGCATATTCGAAGTGTACTAAAATCCGGGCCAAGTGGAACTTAACTCGGCTCTAGGTGTGTGCATATTCGAAGTTCTGATGGAGCTACGTTAGTTTTCTAAAAGAGCATCCGGCCGAGTAACAAGTTACTCCCCCGGAGGCTCGGGGACTAATGGTTATTATCTACAACTTGTAAAGGAGAAGCGACGTACCTCCATCATTCGTCCAGCGAGGTTAATTGCCTTTGCGGCTGTGTTCATCTGAGCGGAAAACTCGGTAGGGCCGAACTTTTCTGGGAGATCAGAATCCTGAACTATCTCTGCCTTGTTCCAATTCATAACAAATTCCATCAGGCTCGGAGGGTACCGTTCACCGGTGGGCATATGAGGCGTCACCAAGCCCTTTTCATGCGTTTCTTTCCTCTCCACCAAGGCAAGGGCGGGGCTGGTGTGCAGAACCAACTGCTGGGCATCGGTTGGCTCGGCAGGGGCGTCCTTCGCCGCTGGTGTTTTCTTAGGAAGCATCGATACGAGGGTACGCTTCCCAGAATCGACGGCAGTGGGCTTGGCACGTCTGGAGCCTTCTTGCGCTTGGCTTGCCGAGGTTGAGAAGACTCGGAGGATGCGGAGGAACTAGGCGCTGGTACTCTCGTTGCTAGACTTGGTGCTGGCGCTGATGTTTTCGCAGCCGGAGTTGGTGCTGATGCTAGAGGTAGAGTTGGTGCTGGTCTGGTTGCTGGTACTGGAACTGGTGCTGGAGCCGAGGTAGCCTCAGAGGCTGCTGGTTGCGGCGTTGCCGAGGTGGTGGATGCCGTTGCTCTGGGTGGGCCGGTCTCCCCCGCTCCAAGGTTACCCTCCTTTTGCCGAGGTAGAGCTGAACCCGGAGCGGCCGTAGAGCCCTCCGAAATAGGGCTCAGCAGACGCGACTCGTCGTCGCGACGAGGAGAAGGGCTAGGCCGGAGAGGTGAAGAGATGTTGGATCCACTTTGAGGGACCTCCACCAGAGCCCTGCAAAATCAAACAATGTCAGAAGAAAAATTACAACGAAGTAAGGAGGAGCAAGTCGCAAAAGGAAGAAAGACTTACGCATCCGAGGTTTTGGCCTCCTTGGGTTTTCGAGCCCTTCGTGCTGGAGCCTTGCCTGCTGGCTTGGAGGCAGTCTTGTCCCTAGACTTCTTTCGCCTTTTAACGGGCTGAGAAGGTCTGGAGGAAGAACTTGAAGAAGCCCCCGCTTCTTCTTCGATGCCGCCGGGACAGGTTCGCCCGTAGCGAGAGGGGGATCCTCGTGGATATGACCGCCGGGGTGAGCTGATGGCGGAAAAGCAAAATAAAGGGGGATAACCTCAAAAGGTTCAATCACCTCGACATCCGAGACATCTTCATCATCGGACCAATCTCTAATAGAAGAGGATTTACCCGCGGGTCGTTTCGTGGCGTCGGTCATGGCGAGGAACATCTCCTGGTCCGGCTCTTCCTCATCCAGAGTCTCCCGGTCCGGCGCCCACTTAAGGGTCGGCTCGGTGCCATCCTCGAGGGTCTGCTGAAGGAATTGCTGAGGAAAAGAACGAACGAAAGAGTAAAAAATGCAACAATAACTGACATGTAATTAGTCCGGGGTAAGTTTGCAACATGAAACTTACCATGGCAGGAAGCCGGTCACGGCAGAAATGCTCAATCCCCCAAGTCCACTCAGAGGAGAAGTCATTGTGAGTGGTGAAGAGAGCCTTAACCCGGCGATAAATCTCCGTGTTGCTCAGCTCGAAGGATGAGGTCCGGTTAGGATCGCGGCCAAAGCTCATGTTGCACACCTTGTGGGTGCGCTTCTGGAGGGGTGAGATTCGGTTACGCACAAAAGTGATCGTGGCATCCTCGTTGCGTAGCCCGAGCTCCTTCAGCTCCGCGAACCTTTTGTTCACTTGGTTGGCCAAGGCCGTGGGCTTCCTGGGAACGACGTCCCACAGATCCGGGTTAGGTGCACCCGAAGTATAGGGGAGCAACCGGATCAAATCTTCGGTGCCTGTGTTCCGGACGTAAAAGAACGTCCGGGCCCACCCTTTGCAAGACTCTAAGCCGGTGACCCGGGGGAAAACAGAAAACCTCCAGGGAGAGATGGAGGCCGCTCCGAACTGAGTGAGCCGCTTGTCCTTCGGATCAGTGTGGACGTCGGGGATGACATTGCGACGAAGGCCGAAAAACCAGATCCACAGATCCTTCGTGGGCCACAGTCCAGCGTAGCCTTCGATCGTAGAAGCAAAGGCAGAGAGAGAAGTAATGGCATTGGCTGGAAGATGGTGCGGCTGGAGCTGGTAGGTACTGAGCCAATCCCGGAAGAAATCGCTCACCGGCAGCCCGAAGCCTCTTGAAAGTGAGACAAGAACACGACGATCTCCCCCGGATTGGGTGAGGGAGCTAGTTCGGCGGAGGCGAGGCGAGCGGCGACACGGCAGGGATGCGTCTGGTCTGGTAGAGCCAGTCCAGGTCGTCCTGGCAGACCCAGGAGCCGGCCCTCGCACCGTGGTCCGCCGCCGTAGCGTCCTCCTCCATCTCTTGTTCAGCAACGATGAGTTCTTCTTCTGTCATCTGGTCCTCGAGGCCCTCCCTGGCGCTAGAGGCGGCGGGGGACAGGGGCCGGGATTGACAAGGATCCGTGGCGAGAAATTTGCGTCGTGGTGGCGGCGACGTGGAGGTGCGACGGAGAAGCGCGGCGGCGACGCTGCTATTTGGCAGTGCTGGCGACGGCGCGGTCGTGAGGAAGACGAAGAAGAATAGCAACGGGCAGAGGGGTGTGGAGGGGGAAAAATCCTAAGGGACGCACCCCTCCGCTGTTTAATCAGTCCCACCAGGGGTGAGTGGGATCGCGTCCTGTGGACCGGCCACACGCCGTGGCCGTGTATCACTCGTCCGGACCAATCAGTGGGGAGCCACACAGAGGGCCATAGGGAGGAGAGAATCCCCTGACGTGACACTGTGATGCGAGAAACGAGGAGGCATGCATGACGTGACCCGCGCACAGTGATAACTGACAATTACTGCGGCGGTTACTGTGCAGGCCCTTAAAATAAGAAGACAAAATGATTACCCTTCACATGGGTTGGCGTACGAGAGAAGGAAACAAGACCCGGATGGAACTATGGTAATCCGGCCAGCAAGTGAAAACTTGGCATGTGCGAAGGGAAAGTAAAACCATGGGTTCCGAGTTAAAGTGGTAACCCAGCCGGCAAGTGAAAACTTGGAATGTGCGAAGGGAACGTAAATCCATAAAATCCAAGGTAACTCGGAAATAACGACTGGAGCTTGAAATTGAACCTGATGTGGCCTCAGCGGCCAAGGTAGCTAAGACCGCACCAGCTTCAGGGACTAATGTTGGGGGGATACCCCCGGGTAGGGTCACGCCGGGGTATAAAGGCCAAGTTAGCCGAGGTTCGGCAAGATCAAAGCGTATGCTGGCCGGGTCACCTCAAGGCAGGCCGAATCACGGGGTAACCCGGACCTGGGGGCATTCGCCTAACTAAGTCATATCCGACTTAAGCAGTATGTCAGAAGTGCATGTTCTACTTGTATGCAGGAACGGGTGTGGCCGGATCAACCGTGATCCGGGTCACGGCAAGCTTCTAGGAGAAGGAAGGAATCTCGCTGGTCAAAAGGAGCCCCGGTACGCACTGCCTGAGTGAAGCAAGCAAGGATAGGACCACCGGGGTGTGGCCGACAAGGGTGACGACGCCCGTGTCGGCTGCCGAGGGCGCCGCAGAGGCTCACGTAGCTAAAGCATGTATGACGCGGGGGAAAAAGCACCCCGGTCGGCTTACCACTATAAGAGGGGGGCTGGGGCTTCTGTAGAAGGGGTTGGTCTTTCTACTATTCTGTTTTGGCTAGGGTTTCAAGTGTGATCTGTGGGTGAGAGTAAGAGAGCTCCTTCTTCCTCCTTTCGCCAACACAGCTCAAGGAGCGCTTGTAATCTTGGAAGGAAATCAATACAAACTTCTGGGTGGAGAATCACTCCACTATCCCTCCCCGGATTCCCCTAGCGTGTATTAGTCGCCACCTTTAGCCTATCCATGGCATCTGCCGTGACACCACCACGACAAGGAAGGAATCTCTCCCTTATAAGGTGGGTGTGGCCTCCTTCCGTAGGCGAGGTGGGACTAAACTTCGTGTAGCCTCACCGGTTAACAACAGCCTAACATCCCATCCCCCTGAGAAGCCCCTCATAAAGGCATGGCGATCGCTAGCTCTGATACCAGATGTCAGCGTCCACTTGGCCTAGCCCAGCACTCAGCCTACGTTTTGGACGTTCATGCGCTCACGGCCCAACTATAAGAAGAGAGCCCACTCCATCCCAAAAGTCCGAACTGAAGGGAGGAAGGAATCTCTCCCTTATAAGATGAGTGTGGCCTCCTTCCGTAGGCAAGGTGGGACTAAACTTCGTGTAGCCTCACCGGTCAACAGCAGCCTAACTTCTGGTATCAGAGCTAGCGATCGCCATGCCTTCCTGAGGGGCTTCTCAGGGGGATGGGATGTTAGGATGCTGTTGACCGGTGAGGCTACACGAAGTTTAGTCCCACCTCGTCGACGGGAGGAGGCCACACCCAACTTATAAGGGAGAGATTCCTTCCTCCTTTCAGTCCGGGCTTTTGGGATGGAGTGGGCTCTCTTCTTATAGTTAGGCCGTGAGCGCATAAACATCCAGAACGTAGGCTGAGTGTTGGGCTGGGCCAAGTGGACGCTAACATCTGGTATCAGAGCTAGCGATCGTCATGCCTTCCTGAGGGGATTCTCAGGGGGATGGGATGTTAGACTGCTGTTGATCGGTGAAGCTACACGAAGTTTAGTCCCACCTCGCCTACGGAAGGAGGTCACACCCACCTTATAAGGGAGAGATTCCTTCCTCCTTTCAGTCCGGGATTTCGGGATGGAGTGGGCTCTCTTCTTATAGTTGGGCCGTGAGCGCATGAACGTCCAGAACGTAGGCTGAGTGCTGGGCTCGGCCAAGTGGATGCTGACATCTGGTGTCAGAGGTAGCGATTGCCATGCCTTCCTGAGGAGAATATCATTTTGCAGCCCGAAAGTTGGGGTGTACAGGCAACGCGGTACCCAAGTTCCCTGAAATCAGCCGGAATGACTACAGTTGGTGTGCCAAATACTTAGAGGGCCTTTTTCGGCACGAATTCAACTTTACGTTTCAATACAAAAAATCAGGCTAACGGGCGTCAAGTTGGGCCCCCCTGTCAGTTCGCTGTTATGTCGCTCCCGTCGCTTAGGCGGGGTGGCTGTCACGTAGGCTTGCAGCGTTGGCACAGTGGATAGGACAACACCACTACTCTGTGTATTGACGTGACAAAACAGGGCCCATGTATCGGTGTTATAATTATTTTTTGTTTACTGAGAAGCCGGAACGGCCACCGCCACGCGTCTCTCCTTGGACTTCCGTCCGAATCGTTAACCCCTACCATAAAAGCGCATTGACGGTTCCACCGTTCCCCTGCCTTGCAGAAACCACTCTTCTTCTTCCTGTCATCTACTATGTTCTTCCCGTCTTCTCCTTGCCGCCATGGAAAATCTACGCATTCTAGAGACAAGCTTCACTACCCATGACAACAAGAAGATAGACGTTGTCTACACCAACAAGGAGGAGACAGTGGTGCGTGTCCTGAGGATGTACGAGGGTTGGCTTGGGATAGACGAGTACAAGTTTGTGGGATTGGACCTCGAGTACACCCCGGAGCACCCATATGAAGAGAGTGAAGTCGCCGTCGTTCAACTTGCCATGCGGAAACACGTCCTCGTCTACCACCTCTCCCGGTTTGTAGATTTGCTCTCTGTAGCTAACCGCTTTTAGGGTTTTCTCCTCTTGTTCTTTATCCACTTTCTCATCTTGCAACTACTGGATTTAACTTAGGACCAAATAAATTAGGGTTTGCCTATGTCTCAATCGACTGAGATTTTCTTTAGTCTCAATCACCTAAGAAAAGTGCAACCATAGTTAAAATAAATGTGCAACTCGTCCAGTCAACTGAGAAATAGCAAAACCAAATAAGTTATGACAATACAATGTTAGAGTCTTGATCTTGCATTTACTAAACTTTTCAAAATTATATTGAGATGATGATCTTGCATTGAAAAAATATTTGTAGTTACAAATTTTGGTGATGACAAACTACATACTTTCAGGACTGACATGAAATGTCCAGCGCTGCTCCAGTTCCTTGTAAAAAAGGGAAATGTTTTCTGCACTACCGACACAACAACTGATTTTTCTAAATTGTATCAAGAGAAAATTATAATTCCTGCCCACAACTGGATCGATATTCAGCGTCTTGTCAAGATCCTAGGGGGCTCGAAGAAGGATGGAATGGCATCACTCGCTACTAGAATCCTCGATGAGTCGTACGACAAAATGAAGGAAGATTTCCTTACGGATAGGCATGATTTCTGGGACGAGTGGCCGCTGTCTGATATAAACCTGAAGTATGCAGCCATAGATGCTTACGTGACCTACCAGCTGTACAAGAAGATCCATTTTTCTACGTTACCTCGTGTTTTGCCCTATTTGCAAGAGGGAAGACGAGCTTAGGGGAGCCCTTTGTAGAAAATGCGGAATAGCTGAGTTTGAAGTTGAATATGCAAAGAAATTGGCTACATCTGAAGCAGCTGTCAGAGAGGCTGCAGAAGCAGGTGAAAGAGAGCTTGCAGCTGAAGAAGCAGCTGACAGAGAGGCTGCAGCTGAAGCGGCAAACAGAGAGGCGGCATCTTCTAGCGGCAACAATCAGGCCTGTGATGCACCGCTAATTGTGCCGCAGGACGCTGAAGATAGGAAAGCCAAGTCAGATGCCAATTGGGACAAAGCAGTTCGTGAGATGTGGAGTACCTGGAATGGTCGCAGTTCGTCGCCTAGGAACGATGGCAAGCGCCTCAAGTGGTCTGATGAGTGAATTAAATTTTACTTGTCAGTGTTATGTTTCTGTTTTGTGGAACGCAGTTAGCTTGCCAAGATGTCTAGCGCATCAAGTGATACTAGTAAAATAAATTTAACCCTCGGTGTGTTATGTTTATGTATGTGTCTTGTAGCTTGTCAAGATGGTAGCTCCTTAACTGGCAGTTTGAAAGAGTGCCCTTTTCCTCTCTCGCTAAACATATATGTTTCATTTTGCCCAAATTGGTAGCAAATCTAGAGAAGATTCTCACTTCGATATTTCGTTCCCTTTTGGACCTCTTTTGCCTCCGATCAAGTAGCAAATCTAGAGCAGCAAATCACAATAGGCAGAATACATTCATTCAGAAAACAAAACAAATGTAGATATAGCTGTGCGTAGTTAAGTAGGATATAGCGATAGAAAGTAGGTTACTTAACGAGGTTCGATGCATTCAGCCAAAAATAGGATATAGCTAGAAAGAAGCTGCTTAGCAGCAGGGGCAGCCGCCGCAGCTGCAGGCACATCCTGCAAGCGCCCGCGCCTCTGCCATCTCCCTTCGGTGCTTCCGCCACTTCTTGCTGCCCAATTTCTTAGACTTGGGGGCCTTGGGCCTGATTGGAGGCATGCGACCCTCTTTGATGGCCACCCGCTGGAGGTTTCGGAGGTGAATGCAGAGAGCCCGGTGTTCAGCGATGTAGGCGTTGATGTTCGCGGGCTCGGGCTTGACGCTTTTGTGGATGCCGGAGCCCGCGGCCTCTGCATGCTTCAATAAGGTGTTCAAGACGGTGCCGCCGGTGGCGCGACTCGTCGAGCAGTAGACGCCCCCCTTGCAGAAGGGGCAACTATAGTAGGGGCCCCTGAGGAAGCCATCGTACTTGCCGGCCCGCAGCCTCCTCAGCACCTGACGAGCCTTGGTGTGAATGGACTCATCATCGCTGCAGACGTCGCGGTCGGAAACCTATTGGAAGAAAGGGAAAATGGGGGAGTAGATGGTGTAAGAAGATCGAGCAATCAAAATGCGAACAAGCGAATCCTAATAAACCAAGATCTAGCATCCAACAATGGGAACGGTGTTCGATAATTAGGCACAATTTCCATGATTAATTCCAGAATATTAAACATGACAATACCAGCTAAATTTTAAATAGATTAGCCCATTATTTCTATCAAACGGTAGAAAAACCAGGGAAGGGGAGCAAACCTAAGGTACCTCCGACCATAGGTCGTCGATGCCGGTGTCGTAGGGGTTTAGCGGAGCGATGTACTTATCTAGACCGTAGGTGCCCAAGAAGTGCGTGATCTTCTTGTGACCGGCGGGGGCCTTCTCGCCGGCGGGGGGCTCCGTCGGTAGCTAGGACGGGGGCCTAGACGGGAATGGCGGCTGCCATCGATGCCTCTACTGGGGCCTAGACAGGGACAGCGGCTACTTTCAACGCGTCGAGGGGGACCGGCGAGGAGACGGGGGCCTCCTCGCCGGCGGCCACGGAGGCAACGATGGCCACCTTATCCTCCTCGGCCATCGCCGGCACGGACGGGGTATTATCGGGAGTTTGCGGATGCTGGTGGGATAGTGGAGAGGGTTGCGTGGGGATAGTGAAAAAGTGGGAGTGGGTGTGCGGAGAGGGGCTCCATAGTTAAGGTTGATAGAAGCAAGGCACGATTCGTTGCACCACCGTGCAACACGCCGCGCAGTCGACTGCACTGTGCACCGCGACACGCGCATGGTACGTCACGTTTTTTCCCGAGCCATGCATGACAGTTCTGTATTGAGCCGCATGCAAAGGGCGCACACACAATTTCTATGTACGAAGTTTGACACGGCCCTAAAATTGGCGATAGTTAAAAGTGGAAATGTAGAGGGGAAGGTAGGTGGCTGTACGGCGAGATTTGTGGGGTTGTGATAGATTCGGTAAAGGGATGTGTTGATGGCTGCGAGTGACTCGATGAACCGGAGACATTAGGTCTCGTCGAGCTCAGCTGTTCGGCCTCTGGCTAGTGCATCCAAGCTTTTTACGGTGGGCCCCAGTTGGAAGTGAGATTGAGAGCCGCTGCGTAAAAATGGGATGTGTCTTATTAAAATCAAGTGGCAATAAACTGCAGCTGTCCATCGACGACCGTGCACTCGATGACGCATGTGTAGTGGCGTAGTAGTAGTAGAAGTAGTAGGATTTTCCGACTTGATTAAACGTGACATGACCGCTCGACGACTTTTTCCACGGACGGCATCTTGTTCCTTCTTGTAGAGGGAGACGTCAAGATGGGGCCTCGTCAAGATGGTAGCTCGTTAACTGGCAGTTTGAAAGAGTACCCTTTTCCTCTCTCGCTAAACATATATGTTTCATTTTGCCCAAATTGGTAGCAAATCTAGAGAAGATTCTCTCTTCGATAATTCGTTCCCTTTTGGACCTCTTTTTGCCTCTGATCAGGTAGCAAATCTAAAGCAGCAAATCACACCAGGCCGAATACATTCATTCCGAAAACAAAACAAATGTAGATATAGCTGTGCGCAGCTAAATAGGATATAGCGATAGAAAGTAGTAGGTTGCTTAACGGGGTTCGATGCATTCAGCCAGAAATAGGATGCAAGCAAAATATAGAAAATCAAAAGAAGCTGTTAGCAGCAGCAGCCGTGGCAGATGCAGGTACATTCAAGGAGACATCCAACCCGTTCATTCGCCAGCGCCTCCATCTCCCTCTGGCGCTCCGCCACTTCTTGCTGCCCAATCCCTTGAACTTGGGGGCCTTGGGCCTGATTGGAGGCATGCGACCCTCTTTGATGGCCACCTGCTGGAGGTTTCGGAGGTTAATGCCGAGAGCCCGGTGTTCAGTGATGTAGGCGTTGATATTCACGATCTCGCGCTTGCCGCCGTTGTGGATTCCGGAGCCCGCGGCCTCTGCATGCTTCAGTAAGGCGTTGAAGTCGGTGCCGCCAGCGGCGCGACTCGTCAAGCAGTAGGCGATCCCCTTGCGGAAGGGGCAGCTATAGTAGGGGTCCGTGAGGTAGTCGTCGTACTGGCCGGCCCGCAGCCTCCTTAGCACCTGACGAGCCTTGGTGTGAATGGACTCGTCATCGCTGCAGACGTCGCTGCCGGAAACCTATTGGAAGAAAGGAAAATGGGGGAGTAGATGATGTAAGAAGATCGAGCAATCAAAATGCAAACAAGCGAATCCTAATAAACCAAGATCTAGCATCCAACGATGGGACGGTGTTGGATAATTAGGCACAATTTCCATGATTAATTCCAGAATATTAAACATGACAATACCAGCTAAATTTTAAATAGATTAGCCCATTATTTCTAACAAACGGTAGAAGAACCAGGGGAGGGAAGCAAACCCTAGTTACCTCCGACCATAGGTCGTCGATGCCAGTGTTGTATGGGTTCAGCGAAGCGATGTACTTATCTAGATCGTAGGTGCCCAAGAAGTGCGTGATCTGCTTGTGACCGGCGGGGGCCTCCTTGCCGGTGGGGGGCTCCTCTTCGGCGGCTCCGTCGCTAGCTGGGACGGGGGCCTGGACGGGAACGGCGGCTTCCATCGATGCGTCCACTGGGGCCTGGACAGGGACAGCGGCTGCTTTCAACGCGTCGAGGAGGACCGGCGAGGGGACGGGGGCCTCCTTATCCTCCGCGGCCATCGCCGGCGCAGACGGGGTATTCTCGAGAGTTTGTGGATGCTGGTGGGACAGTGGAGAGGGTTGCGTGGGGAGAATGAGCGAGAGTGGGCGTGGGTGTGCGGAGAGGGGCTCTATAGTTAAGGTGGATAGAAGCAAGGCACGTTTCGTTGCACCAACGTGCAACGTGCCGTGCAGTCGACTACACCGTGCATCGTGACACGCGCACGGTACATCACGTTTTTTCCCGGGCCATGCATGGCAGTTCTGTATTGAGCCGCATGCCAAGGGTGCACACACAATTTCTATGTACGAAGTTTGACACGGCCCTAAAATTGGCGATTGAGAGCCGCTGCGTAAAGAATGGGATATGTCTTATTAAATCAAGTGGCAATAAATTGCAGCTGTCCATCGATGACCGCACACTCGATGACGCATGCGTTGTGGCGTAGTAGTAGTAGTAGTAGTAGTAGTAGTAGGCTTTTCAGACTTGATTAAACATGACATGACCGCTCGACGACTTTTTCCATGGATGGCATCGTGTTCCTTCTTGTAGAAGTCTCGCGGAGGGAGATGTCCGTGTTGTCTCACGCTGTACTGTGAAGGGCACGACATGTGCAACGATCATCGTTGGATCGCACATAATCAACGGTTGGTGCGCACGATCCGCGTGACAACTGTGATAACCAATCAGGGAGTAGCAGACAGGGTGAGCATAGATTTGTGCTTCTACGAAAGATAGAGGGGGGGGCAAAACTGAGTAGTACCACATAAAACCAAGGGCGATACTGAGTAGTATAAAAATGGAAAGTGAGTGTCTTGTACAATGAAATACATCATGGCATACATCAAATTATGCCAAGATAGATCCACTAGAGTACATTGGATGTGTGTTCTTCTCATAAACCACTCATAAACCATGTAAGGATCGACTAGAGTCATTGCATGTCTGCTCTTTTCATGAACCACAGCTAGAGTCATTGGATGTGTGTTCTTCTCACAAACCACATATCACCAGTGTCATTGCATGTGTGTTCTTCCCACAGACCACACATGGATCCACCAGTGTCATTGCATGTGTGTTCTTCTCACAAACCATATCATGAACCACACCCAGTGTCATTGCATGTGTGTTCTTCTCATTAACCCGACATGGATCCACCAGTGTCATTGCATGTCTGCTCTTTTCATTAACCACAGCTAGAGTCATTGCATGTCTATTCTTTTCACAAACCACATATCACAAGAGTCATTGCATGTATGTTCTTCCCACAGACCACACATGGATCCACCAGTGTCATTGCATGTCTGCTCCTTTCATGAACCATAGCTAGAGTCATTGCATCCGTGTTCTTCTCACAAACCATATCATGAACCACACCCAGTGTCATTGCATGTGTGTTCTTCACATTAACCCCACATGGATCCACCGGTGTCATTGCATGTCTGCTCTTCTCATTAACCACAGCTAGATTCATTGCATGTCTGTTCTTTTCACAAACCCATATCACCAGTGTCATTGCATATGTGTTCTTCCCACAGACCACACGTGGATCCACCAGTGTCATTGCATGTGTGTTCTTCCCATGAACCACACATGGATCTACCAGTGCCATCGCATGTCTGCTCTTTTCATGAACCACAGCTAGAGTCATTGCATACGTGTTCTTCTCACATACCAGATATCACCTGTGTCATTGCATGTGTGTTCTTCCCACAGACCACACATGGATCCACCAGTGTCATTGCATGTGTGTTCTTCCCACAAACCACACATGGATCCACCTAGTGTCATTGCATGTGTGTTCTTCCCACAGACCACACATGGATCCACCAGAGTCATTGCATGTGTGTTCTTCCCATGAACCACACATGGATCCACCAGTGTCATTGCATGTCTGCTCTTTTCATGAACCATAACTAGAGTCATTGCATGTGTGTTCTTCTCACAAACCACATATCACTAGAGTCATTGCATGTGTGTTCTTCCCATGAACCACACATGGATCCACCAGTGTCATTGCATGTGTGTTCTTCCCATAGACCACACATGCATCCACCAGTGTCATTGCATGTGTGTTCTTCCCATAGATCACACATGGATCCACTAGTGTCATTGTATGTCTACTCTTCCCATGAACCACAGCTAGAGTCATCGCATGCGTGCTCTTTTCATGATCGACAGCTAGAGTCACTGCATGTGTGTTCTTCTTACAAACCATATCATGAACCACACCCAGTGTCATTGCATGTGTGTTCTTATCATTAACCACACATGGATCCACCGGTGTCATTGCATGTCTGCTCTTCTCATTAACCACAACTAGAGTCATTGCATGTCTGTTCTTTTCACAAACCACATATCACCAGTCATTGCATGTGTGTTCCTCCCATGAACCACACATGGATCCACCGGTGTCATTGCATGTGTGTTCTTCTCACAAACCACACATAGATCCACCTAGTGTTATTGCATGTGTGTTCTTCCCATGAACCACACATGGATCCACTAGTGTCATTGCATGTCTGCTCTTTTCATGAACCACAGCTAGAGTCATTGGATGTGTGTTCTTCTCACAGACCACATATCACCAGTGTCATTGCATGTGTGTTCTTCCCACAGACCACACATGCATCCACCAGTGTCATTGCATATGTGTTCTTCTCACAAACCATATCATGAACCACACCCAGTGTCATTGTATGTGTGTTCTTCTCATTAACCCCACATGGATCCACCGGTGTCATTGCATGTCTGCTCTTCTCATTAACCATAGCTAGAGTCATTGCATGTCTGTTCTTTACACAAACCACATATCACCAGAGTCATTGCATGTGTGTTCTTCCCACATACCACACATGGATCCACCAGTGTTATTGCATGTGTGCTCTTCCCATGAACCACAGCTAGAGTCATTGCATGTGTGTTCTTCTCACAGACCACATATCACCAGTGTCATTGCATGTGTGTTCTTCCCACAGACCACACATGGATGCACCAGTGTCATTGCATGTGTGTTTCTTCCCATGAACCACACATGGATCCACCAGTGTCATTGTATGTCTGCTCTTCTCATGAACCACACCTAGAGTCATTGCATGTGTGTTCTTCTTACAAACCATATCATGAACC
>OU342743.1:45756828-45914093 GCA_910589775.1 Avena eriantha
CGGTGTCATTGGATGTCTGCTCTTACCATTAACCACAACTAGAGTCATTGCATGTCTGTTCTTTTGACAAACCACATATCACCAGAGTCATTGCATGTGTGTTCTTCCCACAGACCACACATGGATCCACCAGTGTCATTGCATGTGTGCTCTTCCCATGAACCACAGCTAGAGTCATTGCATGTGTGTTCTTCTCACAGACCACATATCACCAGTGTCATTGCATGTGTGTTCTTCCCACAGACCACACATGGATCCACCAGTGTCATTGCTTGTGTGTTCTTCCCATGAACCACACATGGATCCACCAGTGTCATTGTATGAATGCTCTTCTCATGAACCACAGCTAGAGTCATTGCATGTGTGTTCTTCTAACAAACCATATCATGAACCACACCCAGTGTCATTGCATGTGTGTTCTTTCTCATTAACCACACATGGATCCACCGGTGTCATTGCATGTATTCTCTTTCATTAACCACAGCTAGAGTCATTGCATGTCTGTTCTTTTCACAAACCACTTATCACCAGAGTCATTGCATGTGTGTTCTTCCCACAGACCACACATGGATCCACCAGTGTCATCGCATGTCTGCTCTTTTCATGAACCACAACTAGAGTTATTGCATGTCTGTTCTTCTCATAGACCATATATCACCTGTGTCATTGCATGTGTGTTCCTGCCATGAACCACACATGGATCCACCAGTGTCATTGCATGTGTGTTATTCTCACAGACCACGTAAGGATCCACCGGTGTAATTGCATGTCTGCTCTTCTCATAGACCACACATGGATACACCGGTGGCATCGCATGTCTGCTCTTTTCATGAACCACAGTTAGAGTAATCGCATGCGTGCTCTTTTCATGATCGACAACTAGAGTCATTGCATGTGTGTTCTTATTACAAACCATATCAGAACCACACCTAGTGTCATTGCATGTGTGTTCTTCTCATTAACCACACATGGATCCACCGGTGTCATTGCATGTGTGCTCTTCTGATTAACCATAGCTAGAGTCATTGCGTGTATGTTCTTTTCACAAACCACATATCACCAGAGTCATTGCATGTGTGTTCTTCCCATAGACCACACATGGATCCACCAGTGTCATTGCATGTGTGTTCTTCCCATGAACCACACATGGATCCACCGGTGCCATCGCATGTCTGCTCTTTTCATGAACCACAGCTAGAGTCATTGCATGTGTGTTCTTCTCACAGACCACATATCACATATGTCATTGCATGTGTGTTCTTCCCACAGACCACACATGGATCCACCAGTGTCATTGCATGTGTGTTCTTCCCACATACCACACATGGATCCACCTAGTGTCATTGCATCTGTGTTCTTCCCATGAATCACAGCTAGAGTCATTGCATGCGTGTTCTTCTCACAGACCACACATGGATCCACCAGTGTCATTGCATGTCTGATCTTTTCATGAACCACAGCTAGAGTCATTGCATGCGTGTTCTTCTCAAAAACCATATCATGAACCACACCTAGTGTCATTGCATGTGTGTTCTTCTCATTAACCCCACATGGATCCACCGGTGTCATTGCATGTCTCCTCTTCTCGTTAACCACAGCAAGAGTCATTGCATGTCTGTTCTTTTCACAAATTACATATCACCAGAGTCATTGCATGTGTGTTCTTCTGAGAGACCACACATGGATCCACCAGTGTCATTGCATGTGTGTTCTTCTCATGAACCACACATGGATCCACTAGTGCCATCGCATGTCTGCTCTTTTCATGAACCACAACTAGAGTCATTGCATGTGTGTTCTTCTCACAGACCACATATCACCGGTGTCATTGCATGTGTGTTCTTCCCACAGACCACACATGGATCCACCAGTGTCATTGCATGTGTCTTCTTCCCACAGACCACACATGGATCCACCCAGTGTCATTGCATCTTTGTTCTTCCCATAGACCACACATGGATCCACCAGAGTCATTGCATGTGTGTTCTTCCCATGAACCACACATGGATCCACCAGTGTCATTGCATGTCTGCTCTTTTCATTAACCAGAGCTAGAGTCATTGCATGTGTGTTCTTCTCACAAACCACATATCACCGGTGTAATTGCATGTGTGTTCTTCCCATGAACCACACATGGATCCACCTGTGTCATTGCATGTGTGTTCTTCGCACAGACCACACATAGATCCACCAGTGTCATTGCATGTGTGTTCTTCCCACAGACCACACATGGATCCACCAGTGTCATTGTATGTCTTCTCTTCCCATGAACCACTACTAGAGTCATCGCATGCGTGCTCTTTTCATGATCGACAGCTAGAGTCATTGCATGTGTGTTCTTCTTACAAACCATATCATGAACCACACCCAGTGTCATTACATGTGTGTTCTTCTCATTAACCACACATGGATCCACCGGTGTCATTGCATGTCTGCTCTTCTCATTAACCACAGCTAAAGTCATTGCATGTCTGTTCTTTTCGCAAACCACATATCACCAGAGTCATTGCATGTGTGTTCTTCCCATGAACCACACATGGATCCACCGGTGTCATTGCATGTGTGTTTTTCTCACAAACCACACAAGGATCCACCCAGTGTCATTGCATGTGTGTTCTTCCCATGAACCACACATGGATCCACCGGTGTCATTGCATGTCTGCTCTTTTCATGAACCACAACTAGAGTCATTGGATGTGTGTTCTTTTCATGAACCATAGCTAGAGTCATTGCATGTGTGTTCTTCTCACAGACCATATCATTAACCAGACCAAGTGTCTTTGCATGTGTGTTCTTCTCATTAACCACACATGGATCCACCGGTGTCATTGGATGTCTGCTCTTACCATTAACCACAGCTAGAGTCATTGCATGTCTGTTCTTTTCACAAACCACATATCACCAGAGTCATTGCATGTGTGTTCTTCCCACAGACCACACATGGATCCACCAGTGTCATTGCATGTGTGCTCTTCCCATGAACCACAGCTAGAGTCTTCGCATGTGTGTTCTTCTCACAGACCACATATCACCAGTGTCATTGCATGTGTGTTCTTCCCACAGACCACACATGGATCCACCAGTGTCATTGCATGTGTCTTCTTCCCACAGACCACACATGGATCCACCCAGTGTCATTGCATCTTTGTTCTTCCCACAGACCACACATGGATCCACCAGAGTCATTGCATGTGTGTTCTTCCCATGAACCACACATGGATCCACCAGTGTCATTGCATGTCTGCTCTTTTCATTAACCAGAGCTAGAGTCATTGCACGTGTGTTCTTCTCACAAACCACATATCACCGGTGTAATTGCATGTGTGTTCTTCCCATGAACCACACATGGATCCACCTGTGTCATTGCATGTGTGTTCTTCGCACAGACCACACATAGATCCACCAGTGTCATTGCATGTGTGTTCTTCCCACAGACCACACATGGATCCACCAGTGTCATTGTATGTCTTCTCTTCCCATGAACCACTACTAGAGTCATCGCATGCGTGCTCTTTTCATGATCGACAGCTAGAGTAATTGCATGTGTGTTCTTCTTACAAACCATATCATGAACCACACCCAGTGTCATTGCATGTGTGTTCTTCTCATTAACCACACATGGATCCACCGGTGTCATTGCATGTCTGCTCTTCTCATTAACCACAGCTAAAGTCATTGCATGTCTGTTCTTTTCGCAAACCACATATCACCAGAGTCATTGCATGTGTGTTCTTCCCATGAACCACACATGGATCCACCGGTGTCATTGCATGTGTGTTTTTCTCACAAACCACACAAGGATCCACCCAGTGTCATTGCATGTGTGTTCTTCCCATGAACCACACATGGATCCACCGGTGTCATTGCATGTCTGCTCTTTTCATGAACCACAACTAGAGTCATTGGATGTGTGTTCTTTTCATGAACCATAGCTAGAGTCATTGCATGTGTGTTCTTCTTACAAAATATATCATTAACCACAGCCATAGTCATTGCATGTGTGTTCTTCTCGTTAACCACACATGGATCCACCAGTGTCATTGCATGTGTGCTTTTCTCATTAACCACAGCTAGAGTCATTGCATGTCTGTTCTGCCCACAAACCACATATCACCAGAGTCATTGCATGTTTGTTCTTCCCACAAACCACATATCACCGGTGTCATTGCATGTCTGCTCTTCTCATTAACCACATCTAGATCCACCCGTGTCATTGGATGCATGTTCTTTTCATAAACCGCAGATGGATACTAATTAACCTTAGGAGAGCCCTAACCTTAGCGTTAGACCAAGTCTTCTAGAAGGCATGCCCTAACACAGTTGTTTTGCTTGTCGATTGTTACATACCGTTCGATCGGGGCGCTTGGACGATTGGGATGGTTTTCATGAGATCAATCCGCGAGTAGTCTGTTCTGCGGCATGATTGGCCACGCTTGCTCTGGACAAACTAGCAACCCCCGGGGCTCCCCTGTTGCGAGTGTCACGACTCACGAGTTGAGCGGGCCATATCCCAGTGTCACGTCCCCATTACTTCTCTTCCTCTCCGTACTTCTCTTCCTTCCCCTCGAAGCCACATTACCCACTTCACTCCCATCCTGCCGTAGCCGCAAGCCCACGCTGCCGCCATCCCAATCCCCTCTACGGCAGCCACCCCCCTCCCCTCTCGCCATGGGTTCATGGGGAGTCAACGAGGAAACGCGTCGTGACGACAGGGATGGTGATTTCGATGTGAGTTGTCTCATCTCTATCTATATCATCCATGGCCAGTTATCTATTTTTTGAGCCAGATCTACTCCGTTTACTCATGCGCGTATGATGTGTTAGGCCAACCAGACGATGTATGACGCCGACTATCACGGTTTAGCGGATGAAGACAGTCCTCTGCTATGTAAACATGGATATGTGCCCGCTAAATTTGTAGCGTTCGAAGGACGAAACGCAGGCAGGAGGTTTCTACGGTGTCAAGGACATCGTGCAATGATGCGAGGCAGAAGTTGCGGTGTTTTCAAATGGGTAGATCCAGAGTGGCCCAAATCGATGCAGAAAACGCTGGACAAACTATGGGAAATGAATTTTGAGTTGAAAGAATCCGCATTCATCTCACTTCTTGACAGTGTTGAGATGAAGCTATGGGAACCAGTTGACATGACCAAGCATAAGCGAGATCTCATGGGGGTGGAAGACAAGGTTAGCAAAGTCGAGAAGGAGAGGGACGCGGCGTTGGCCCTGAAGGCTAAAGCAGAGCAAGAACTGACTCAAGCAAGGAAGGATCTTCACCAGGCCAAAGTCCTGCAGTTCACAACTACGAGTATTGACAAGTGCATGAGGAAAGATGTAGAGAAACAATTGAAGCTGTGCAAGGAAGATGCTAAAAGGAAGGAGCAGACGATTCGATCCTTGCTCTCGCAGGAAGATGCGCATAGGGCTAAGATTAGGAAGATCAAGGAGATGTGTGTTAACTAGTTCTATTTAGCTTAAGCCCCATGCCTTTTTTAAGTTTTAATAGTTGTACTTGTTGACCTAGCGGTCTGAACTATTGGCCCCGGAGTCCTGGGAGTAAAAAAATTGGTCGCCCGTTAATCTGTCTTAACCCTACATTACTTCCTTTTGTCTGACCAATGCCCCTTGGATATTCCGCCCGTTGCTTCGTCGTCCTCGTGTACAAATAGGAGGCGCCACAGCTTGTCGCTTCGTCGCCCATCCCCTCGCCCTCTCCAATCTCCACCGCGCCGTCCACCCCCTCGCTCCCTCTCCAATCTCCACCGCACCGCCATGGAGATGCCCTCGCTGAACTTCTACGAGGCGGTGATGTTCGCGCACTTCGACATCCTCGCGCCGCCAGCCGTGACGGTGCCCCACGGATGGCGCATCAGCTATGCAGGGGTGCCGGTGGCTCTGCTCCTCGTCCCCGGCGGAGCCGTGATGGAGAGCAAAATCGCGGCGCGCCGCCGCCAGATGCCCGCATGGAAGAGGGCGTTGCCCCGATATGCGACGGCCAGCCTATACTGGCTGGCACTGTTCAAGAAGGAGCGGAAGGCCAAGATTGGCACAACCACAATTTATAAAGTGGAAGCACGTACACCCGGTTACTGGAGATCCAGGAGCTTCGCCAGATGTAGGGGATGCAGGAGCAAAGAGGCGGTGAGATAGACGGGCTCAAGATTAGGCCAGAAAGTGGTACCCATTTCCTCCTCATCTGGGTATTATCGGTGAGAACATTGATGTTTATGTTGCCACGTCGTTGTACAGCATCTGAAATAAGTTGCTGCTTCGTGGAGTGTGACATCTTAAATAATTTATTTCTGTGCCACTTATATTCCGTCGTATTTGGAGACCTCCTGCCCCTCAGCAATCGTGGAACCAGTGGATCCTTGTTTTCAGATAGCAGTGGTACAATCACAATTTCGGATTCAAATACTGACTCGGGCGTTTCCAAACCCTAAGTCGCGCTACATTTTACTCAGAGAACGTGGGTAGATTGTTTCGCCTAGCAACATGCCACACACAGAGCTCTAGAATTTAACAGAATTACATATATAGGTTCAAGTTCAACACACTACTATGCATCGTCATTGCCAGCAGTCTTCTTCCGCAGCCTGGGTGCCAAGCCTTCACGTCCAATGGCTTCTTCATTTCCTACCTTCTTCCTCTTCCTCAGTGCCAATTTTCTTAGCTTCACGTACCCTGCATTGCCGGGACAATGGGCACCAGAATCGTGTACAGCATCATCTTTCCACTCATTTTTAATTTCTTCGGGTAACAAAATGACTGACCCGACAGTCATGTTTCTAATCTTGCGGTGCTTCCTGTCAAAGAAACAAGACTGTTGCATAACTGCCCAATATCTACAGAGTAAATAAAACAAAAATTACAATTCAACACAAACATGCGAACCCCAAGCGACCTTTGCTTACCAGGCTAATTGCGTTCGAGCAACCACCCTGTCCAAGAATAGAAGGGCGACTCCCAGTTGCAGCAGCTTTCACATCCAGTACATCACAATTCAGCTCAAACATGCAATCCGACGCATACCTTTTCATCAACCCAATTAGCTGACTGTCACAAGATATAGGAACCATGATGCCACATTCATCCATGAAGCTGAACTTTGCAGTCTGCTTCGGCCATACTTCAACATGATTACGCAGAGCAGCAACCATACCAGATATAGTGAAGATCTGCGCAGGCGCTTCTTCCATCGTGAAACAATGGCTTCCATACCACTTGCCCTTGGAGTCGTACCTGTAGAGGACTACCGTAACCAGGTAAGGGGGGTCCGCGCAAATCCCACTTGACAGAAAACTGTGGACAAAATATGTTTGTCAGCGTTGGGCTAACGAACAATTTGAGGTTCAGTAGCCAGCTAGCAGTTGTAATTAGTGCGAATAGCAAAGAGAAGGGTAGCTTACCCGCTTGTAGGCAGAACTTCTTCTTCCTTGATAGTAGGATCTGCCATCCTCCGAACTGCTCGGCTTGTCGGCGGCGGAGGCGGGCTAGAGCCTCGCAACGACGGCTACGGCATGCACCATTGGAGCTCGGTATCAGTGACTGGGCGCAGCAACTGGACGCAGCAACTTGGCCCCGGAAGTCAAATATCCGAAGGGATCGTCCTGCCTGGAGGGTGGATTCCGACACCGTCGGTGCTAGGGGAAAGCTGGGAATGGATTTGTGAAATTGGTCAACGCATCCAATCCACTTAGCTGCTCGATTTTCCTAAGAGGTTGCCGCGTTGGCGCCCGCGTCACGGACAGATAACCGACATGTGGGTCCCGACCGTCTACTTCACGGGGCGGTTTAACGGAATGTTTGTATTTGGCAGGGGTGAGATGACTTTTCCTCGAAATGGCCCCTCTCAGTAGTTAGCGGCCCAACTTTTCGAAATGCGGTAATTTCAGGCAACTTAGGTACCGCCATGCGCTGGCCTGCCAACTTTGGTACCGCAAACGAACAAGCCCCTTCCCGAGGGGCTTCTCAGGGGAATGGGATGTTAGGCTGCTGTTGACCGGTGAGGCTACACGAAGTTTAGTCCTACCTCGCCTACGGAAGGAGGCCACACCCACCTTATAAGGGAGAGATTCCTTCCTCCTTTCAGTCTGGGCTTTTGGATGGAGTGGGCTCTCTTCTTATAGTTGGGTCGTGAGCGCATGAACGCCAGAATATAGGCTGAATGCTGGGCTAGGCCAAGTGGACGCTGACAGGTACGCATAGAATGAGCACAAGTACTAGTCAACAATCAATTATTTTCATGTAACGTGCAGTTTCTGTTGTTTTAATAATTTGATAACAGTATAACTCAGTTTGCTGACAGTTATGGCAGGGGCGTGCAGCAGTGGAGCAAAACTAGAAACCAGTCTGGGATGTGTAATGGGACATCGGGATTTTTATGCAATGTGGATAAAGATGAATGTACATGTCTCTGTCTTCTCCTCATTAATTCATGTTATTTGATTTTCTTATTCAGTTCAAATCCATGCTGTGTTGAGTTGGCCTTATTCGGCAGCATTTGCATCTGGAGCTTCCTTCTCTGGATCTGCAAGTGGGTTTGCATTTTCATCACCTAGCTCATATGTTGTCTTGTTCTTAACAGTGTTCAGAAGTAGCTCCACGGCTTCATCGTCAATAGCTTTGAGCAACCCATTTGGTTCAAGTTCGTCCCCTCCCAGCATGTTTACATCTATCCAACCAGCATTTTCAGGGGCTGCTTTTTCATTTGGAGCACAGTCACATCCAGCTTCCAGGGGTAGCTCCACGGCTTCATCGTCACCTAGCTCTTCTGCTGCCTTGTCCATAACAAGCATGATCAGCAGTAGCACCACGGCTTCATCATCAACAGCTTTGAGCAACCCATTTGGTTCAACTTCGTCCCCTCCCAGCATGTTTACGTCTCTTCAACCAGCATTTTCAGAGGGTGCTTTTTCATTTGGAGCACAGTCAGCTCCAGCTTCCAGCAGTAGCTCTATGACTTCATCATCACCTAGCTCTGTTGCCACCTTGTCCACAACAAGCATGATCAGCAGTAGCTCCATGGCTTCATCGTCACTAGCTTTGAGCAACCCACTTGGTTCAACTTCGTCCCCTCCCAGCATGTTTACGCTTGGCCAGCCAGCATCTTCGGGGGGTGCTTCTTCATTTGGAGCACGGTCAGCTCCAGCTTTCTCATCACCAAGTCCTCAAGTTTCTTCGTTTACCTCGGCAATCATCAATTCATCAGGTACATTGATCGATCTTAGCCAGGATTTGTGCGGCCATTAGATTACTGTGACTGTCCTCTAGGTAATTAGAAGCATGCTTTTCATGTGTTGTAGCTTTATACTTTCACATATGTTCCCACCCCTTTTGCTATTGTTTCATATAGTGTTAGAAAGAATCATTTAAATTTCCGCACCCCTTATGTAGGACGGCATACTCATCCCTAAGTATGATCCAAATGATCCAATACAGTCTCCAAGTCTAGTATAATCACGTCAAATTCGGGCTGAACTCATTATTTTACTATGCCTTCAGTATAAAGATAATACTTTGCTACTACTTGGCTATAGTCTCTGCATCAGTTATCTCCCTCTTATATGTATAGAGTTCCATGTTGAAACAGATAGAGACATGTCGGCGACAATAGACCAGACAATTGTTGCAGATATATCAAGTCCCAAAGCGGAGGTGCAGCCGACAAGCTTCTTAAATAAATCAGATACCATGCTGGAGGAGTCACAAAAGATAGAAAACTCAGGCCAATCTAGAATTTTTACCGGTGATTATTCTCCCTCTTTTGTTATTGTTCAATTTAGTGCCAGAAAGAAATACTTAAATTTCCACCAGCTTGTTTAAATATTGTTCTCTATTAGTATGCTTTACTTTGGTGACATTTCTTATGAACATTACTGTTATATGCTACCTTTATCTACTTTTAGTTTTAGCTACTTTAATCACTTGGTAAGTTAGTACATAGTACACTGATTAAAAGTATATTTTAAGTGGAGGTTGGAAAACCTAGGTAAGAACCACCATGAAGATGACGTACAAGAGAGATTATAGGTTGATTAACTTGCCTCGAGTAAAATAGATGCATACAGTGCCCCTTATGTAGGACAGCTTACTCGCCCCCTAAGTATGATTCAAATGATACCAGTACAGTCTCTAAGTCTAATATAGTCCCTGCAAATTTCGGCTGAACTTATGTCTTCAAAGACTACCAGCTGCAACAATCTTGGCAAACCAAACAAGTATGTGTTTTGCCATTTTTTAACGATGCAGTGGATAAAGCATTGCATACAAAATTTTAGTGTGGTGAGTTGAAGCTCAAACCAAACATAACCTTAATCCCATTTCCTTTCAACACCTTCTTGTGAAATGTTGGAGCAGGAAAAACCCGAAAGTTATTTAAGTCTTGTCTAAGTATCTATGCTTGGTATAGAGTGTTTGCCCTTTGTCCTTACCTATTGCTACACGGTGATTCTATATATGTAGGCTTTGCTGGTCCTATTAGTTGATTATTTTACTATGCCTTCGGTATATGATACTATGCTCCTATGCTACTACATGACTAGTCTCTACATCAATATTAGTTCTAGCATGCTATAGGCTCCTCTGATATGGATAGAGTTCCATCTTCAAACATGTGAGATGGTGATAGACATTATAGACCAGTGAAGTGATACTTCATTACCTAGTGATCCGGAGTGTGACGAATCAAATCACGGAACCAACAATCCATCTAGTCCAGCGCCACTATAGTCTCCAGGAGGGGCAACCATAAAAGCTTAGTAAGATTTTCAGACTATTTTGATTCTGTTAATTGATTATTTTACTATTCCTTCAGTATAAACTTCGACTTAGATCCATGTCGTCGAGATATTTACATATTAAAATATTTGTGGTGCATTTCTTCAAAGTACTGCATCAAATTGCACCAACGACATAATGATAAATATCTTGTGGTGCATTTCTTCAAAGGTACTACATCAATTACAAAAGAACTATATCGATCACAAATATTATCGATGTTGGGATCACGTGGTGCAGTACCTTTGATGAAATGCACCACAAATATTATTGATCACAAAATAATTGTAATAAACATTTGGCGTGCCAAGGTTAGTTGGAGTTCAAATCAAACATACCCTTAATCCCATTTCCTTTCAGCACCATCCTGTGAAACATTGGAGCAGGCAAAGCCCAAAAGTAATTTTAGTCTAGTCTAAGGATCTATGCCTGGTATAGTGTGTTTGCCCTTTGTCCTTACCTATTGCTTGAAGGTCATTCTATATTTGATGCAGGCCCTTTGTTTTTACATGGGCTGAGTTTATTGATCAGAAAATAGCACTCTTGTTAGAAAGAGGGTGGAGCGCATTACCACCGATTAAAATAGTAACATAAATCATGCGGGTGAGGGGGAGAAGGAATGACATACCACCACCACTTTCACAAAATACCCTTTAATTATAAAGAACTACTCCCTCCGATCCAAATTAGTTGACTCAAATTTGTCTAGATTTGGATGTACCTAGACTTGTTTTAGTGCTAGATACATCCGAATCTAGACAAAACCAAGTCAACTAATTTGGATCGGAGGGAGTAATATTTTCTATAAGTTGTGATGTGCAAGCGACTAAAATTATATGTACTTTGTACGTCACATATCATGTTTGTTTCAAGGCCATTGTAGATTTCTAGACTATGCTTGTCTTGTTAGCTGACGATTTTTCTGTCCATACATAAACATGCTACTATGCTATTGGTTACAGCCTCTCCTCAATGTTAACTCCATCTAACTATATAATTTTTAGGTTATCTTGACCATGATGATGTACTCTGTATGTTATATGGTTCTTTTATAATTCAAAATCTCTTACAATTCTGAACACTTCTGGCAGATACTTCAGTTGTGCAAATGCAGAGTATTGGCCTTGAAATTCTTCCTGGGGACAACAACCGTTTCTTGAATTCTTTTATTCAGGTAATTATCCTTGGAATGCTTATGCAATTGTATTTTGCTTTTGCATAATGTTTTTACATTTCTATATGTAATATATAGGCGCGGTGGCATTTAAGGTCGTTTCAAAATAAATTTCTTGAAAAAAGATCCTCGCATCAGCATGCCAGAGATCCTTGTATCATATGCACACTATATGATGTCTTCATTGAGTTGAAAAAAGAATCTGAGGTTAAAGGAAGAATTGTTTCATCTAAATCCTTGAGTTTCGTATATTCCATTCCACAGTCCAGGGTTATTCTGCATTTTACCACATTGCTCCCTCCATCACCATATACGCGACGAATAAATTGAAAAAAGAAGCCAACGCTTTCTAAGTTTGACCAAAATTTATATGCCACGTATTTGTGCATGAGAGATTAGTTTATAATCTATAAATGTTTATTGGGCATCTGTAAAGTCGTGTTTGGCAATCTGGTACTGGGATGTTATTTGATGGAGATAAAATCCTTTGTGGCAGGAACAAATGAATGATCATGTTGATTTTTCGATGTTGTCTTCAACCGTATGCATGAGTCATATAATTCTCGGAGCAAACGTTGCATACCGCATTGCGCTTTTGGACTGAAAAATTATGAGAAATTCAAGTGTCATTCTTGTGAGTTGGAATCTGGATATTTAGGTGCCACTTATCCATTATTCGTCCCCGCCGCTGAGCTTCAGAATGCAAAGGTTAGTTGTCTGACTTTCCTACCCTGGTTTAATATGATGTTCACTTTGGTCTGTCCCTGTTCAGGTTATTGGAGATTGGACGAATGTTGTAAACATGTGCGAGAAATGTTTTTGGCAACCGCTAGTGCTATTTTCTGAAGCCAATAGATTTGGCAGGGAGGAGGACAAGTTGACTGACAGGTGAAAGGATCGTATGGGCACCTAGAAGGGGGGGTGAATAGGTGCTACTTCAAATTTTACTATTTTTCAAATTAGGGTTTGACAAAAAAGGTAAATTCTCTAGATTATGCAACTAAGGTGAATTTACCAATATGACAAACAAGCACAAACTAAACAATAACTAGATAAGTAAAGTGTGGTAAAGGATAAAAGGAACCAAAGCGGAGCACACGGAGACACAAGGATTTGTTTCCCGTAGTTCCTTCCTTTTTGAGGGGAAGTACGTCTACGTTTGGAGAGGGGATGGTTTCAAACCACCAACGCCACGAGAGGCCTCCCTTGTTCTCCGATGAACCTCAACCCAACGGGTTCGATTCACCTCTTCCACTATACGGCAACCTTCGAGGTGGAAGCCGGCACCTTTACAACGAGTTCGGGGCACATATCCACAACTTAATTGGAGGCTCCCAAATACAAGCAAGTTGTCAAACAATCAAAGACAAGCTTGTAAGAACCAAATCAAAACCTAGGGTTTCCAATGAAACACTAGAGCATGGGGGCCCTCAAGTGAATAAGGGGGAAATGAAGATCTCTCTTGGTGAAGCTGTAGATCAAGGCCTCCTCCTTCGATTCTCCAAAGATCAAAGACTTTGGATGGTTGGATGAAGAGATCTTGTTGATTTGGTGGCTCAGATGGACATGGTGTTCTTGAGGTGGACGAGCAGCTAGAACAAGGGGATAAGGTCCCCTATTTATAGCCCTTCCGTCAGCGAACGTTTTTCTGACCGTTGGAGAAGAAGCATACCGGAGACTCCGGTCACCACACCGGCGACTCTGGCCTACACCGGAGACTCCGGTCAACCTCCGGACCAGCCTCCGAACCCCTTGACAGAATGACCCAGCGCACTTGGGAGCCAAGTGGACCGGAGACTCCGGTCCCTCTACACCGGACACTCCGGTCTGTGTAGACCGGAAACTCCGGTATAGAATCCCCAAGATACAAGAAGAAATGTAGGGAATGATCCGCAGGCCAATGGTCCTTTTTCCTTTGTGGAATATCAACCTGTAGACAATAGCAAACTGTAAAAGGGTCTACTAGTTGTTAACGAACACCAAAAGTGATTACGACAGTAAATATCCTTTCAATCTCCCCCTTTTTGGTGTTCGATGACAACTAGTGAATTTGCATGAACAAAAGTTCGCAATTACTTATGACAGAGTATGGACATGCTCCCCCTGTCTATGTGCACAAAGATAAACAAGTAAAGCAGGTAAGGTAGGTGGAACATGGATAAAGCACATAGTTCTCACATGAGTTACAATAAAGTTGGAGCACCCACAGAGTCACACACACACACACAAATAGCAAACTGTGTCCCACAATAACATAAAGCAAATAGAGACGAGAAGGCAAGTACTACAAATCAAGTAGCCCAAACCCATGCAAATCCTGATGACAATGTCTTCTCCCCCTTTGGTATCGAAACACCTAAAAAGGGAAAAGACCTAAGCTAGCGTCCCAATGGATCAGTAGTCCTCGTCATCATCCTCCTCGTCCTCCTCATCCATATCCTGATCCTCATCATCATCATCATAGTCCTCATCACCATCTGGAGCTGCAGGCCCTTTGCCGTGAGGGAGAGAAGAGGATGTACCTTGATACCCAAACCCAGATGTCACATCAAAGAAGGTCTTCCAATCCACCAAGCTGTCCCGATGGGCATTCCATGCCCCAAACGAAAGAGTGTGATCTGACTCGGTGGAAGGCTGAGCGCCATGCTCATCAATGTACTCATCCTCACCTTCCTCATCATACGCCTCACCCCGAGCCTTGATCTCCTTGAGTAGTTTCTCGATGCGGCGGTTGCTCTTGTAGGAATCATGCTGTTGCTTACTGATGTCCACATTCATGCAACACGGGGTCCTCTCCCAGAAAGAGGCCTTCTTGACCTTCTCATGGACATAGTCACGTGTCATGGGTGGAAGAGGTGCATTGGAAGCATTCTTCCTCCGAGCCCTGGGAGGAGAGGGGGGCCTGTCAGTCTCTGAAATCTCCTCCTCCTCACGTGCATGGGAGCGTCTAGGAGGAGCCCTCATAGCCCCTTTCTGCTGTAGAGATACGAGAGTGCGCTCGGTAAGGTTGGGAGGCATAGCAAGCTGCGAACCATGTTGCTGAGTGTTGATGAGTCTCATAACCAGGGGTACATATGGAGGGGCCTTCTTTTATAAGATGGCATGATACATATCCTCAAATATGTAATCCATCACATCAATAGGATCAGCATCAGCATCGGGGCCAGCCATGTAAGTCTTGTGGGTGTGATACAGCAAGTTGACCAAACCACATCTGATGGCATCATCATTCCCAGCACTAGGGGAAATGGTCTGGCGGAAGATCCTCAACATCAGATTGTAGAGAGGCTTGAGTCCCTTGGACCCCCCCCCCCCCCCCCACAACACCCTCACTACCATATAAAGGGGCAAGCTTGTTCTTGTTCACCCCAAGAGCTGTTGAGTGCATGCGAACTCCAACATGAGTAGATACCCCCTGAAAAGTCTCGAAGATGGCCTCAGCAAAGTCATAGAAAGTGGCAGAACAACGGTGGTTGCCAGTCATCCAAGTCATAGTCCTGGCTTGGTCAGTCCCAAACACAACTGTGGCGTAGAACTGCTGCACAAGGGTGATGTTGTAGTCTTCACGGATCTCCATCAAGTTGAACAGCCCCAACTTCTCACTAATCCACAGGGCATCAGAGAAGTAGGGGCTCTTCCTCATCTGCTCAACACTCAAGTATTTCTGGAGGAATACAGGAGATCTCTTGAGCACACTGTAAATGTCTTTCATGAAGACAACTTTCTCCTTCCTCCAATAACAGGGGTCATCACTAGTGCGAGGAAATTCATAGAAATTGGTCTTGCGCAGCTCACGGTACTCCTGCTTAGACATGCGAGCCAAAGACTGAATGTTATCATATTTTTCCCTCTTGGCACGTTTCTCTTCCTCAACCCTTTCCTGCTCCTGCCACATATAGGCTGCATCACGGGCTTGTTGTCTGCGGTTGGATGGGGGCACAATGTACTGACCCTCAGACTCATCATAGAGAGGATCCCCTCTCTTCATCTTGGCCTTGGTGCGAGGAGGACGACGAGAGCCAGAGCCTGTGAAAAGCAGCGAGGGAGATAGCATAGAGGTAAGTATATATGTCCCATGGAGGCAACACAGGATCCTTGAGACATTGCACAATACGTTAGATACAAACCACACCGAAGTCTCCGTGGTCCACACCGGAGTCTCCGGTCAGAGGGACCGGAGTCTCCGGCCAACGGGGCGGAGTCTCCGGTCAGGAGACTCGGGGGAAGATCATAGAGGCTCAAATGGGGTTGTATCCAACAGATCGGGAAGTGTAACAATGATAAAGTACTTAGGTGCACGCAAACAAGGAATTCTTGTGGTCAAAACTAGTACCAATCCTCAAAAAACAAGGTAAGGGAAGAACCCTAGATGAAGAAGAGGAGGAGAGGTACCAGATCCATCCATGGAAGGGATTCCACCAGTGGGAATCACCCAATGGTGCAAAGGAGATGATTGGTCGACGGCACGGTGGATCCTGGGGGCTTCTTGACCTCTGGGGAGAAGATTTGGGAGAGGAGGCGACGGGGGCAGAGAGGGGAGGACGGGGGTGGATGAATGAAACTGTTGTTTCAGTTCACCCCGTCCTCCCTTTTAAGTGGACAAAAACCGCCCAGACCGGAGACTCTGGTCCACACCGGAGACTCCGGTGTGAACACACCAGAGACTCCGGTCCTCCTCGACCAAACACTTCCAAGGTGTGTGTATGGGGACATATATTAGATAGAGAGAGTTTTCAAGACTGAGAGAGGGCTTGGGTTAAGATGACATACTGTGAAAAATCAAGAAAACCACGGAAATCTCTTCAAATGTTCATCAAAGCGCCAAATAAATCCGAGCTAAGAACCAACTCTTCGAATGAGGAGAGGGTGGTGGCTGAAGCCACCATGTAGGAGTTTGTGGCATGAAACCGCGAAGAATTATCCCTTGGGTTCATAGCCACTACTCATCAATGATGCTCACATATCACTAAATGATACTAAGAGAATTGAATTTCTTAATGTTGGCATTATGGGGGGAGGGATAGTCTAATGAATTAGGACCGCACTCCCCCTATCTCCATGCCTACACCTACACCAAATATGGGTCAAGACATAGGTGAGTATGCAAGGTAATCAAGTCAAGCTCCTAGAATCCACGATATTTAGTTCATTCCTCAAATAACAAAACCTTGCTTCATCAAGTGGCTTCGTGAAAATATCGGCAAGTTAGTCTTTGGTTGACACATATGAAAGCTCAATATCACCTCGGGCAACATGATCTCTAATGAAGTGATGACGAATCTCAATATGCTTTGTTCTTGTATGGTCCACTGGGTTATATGAAATCTTTATAACACTTTCATTGTCACATAGAAGAGGCACTTTGTCACAATGGACACCGTATTCCTTTAAAGTTTGCCTCATCCATAGCAATTGTGTACAAGCACTAGCAGCTGCCACATACTCGGCTTCGGTGGTGGAAAGAGATATACAGTTTTGCTTCTTAAAAGACCAACATACCAAGGACCTCCCGAGGAATTGGCAAGCCCCGAAGGTTGATTTTCTATCATCCTTGTCACCAGCCCAATCCGAATCCGTGTACCCACAAAGAGAGAAAGTTGAGCCCCTAGGATACCAAATACCATAGTTTGGGGTATGAACCAAATATCGAAAGATTCTCTTGACTGCCATCAAATGGCTTTCTTTAGGAGTCGCTTGATATCTTGCACACACTCCTACACTCAACACAATATTGGGTCTAGATGCACAAAGGTAAAGCAAAGAGCCAATCATGGACCAGTATACCTTTTGGTCCACATCTTTACCATTTGGGTTTAGTTCAAGATGAGTCTTTGTTGCCATGGGAGTGGGAGCTCCATTGAGATATTTCATGTTAAATCTTTTGAGCATATCTTGAGTATACTTGGCTTGGTTGAAGAATGTACCACCTCTCACTTGCTTGATCTCAAAACCAAGAAATACTCTCAGTTCTCCCATCATAGACATCCTGAACCTGTCAGTCATTAGCTTAGAGAATTCATCATTAAAAGCTTTGTTAGAAGAGCCAAAGATAATGGCATCTACATAAATTTGGCATACAAAAAGTTCCCCATTGACCCTCTTGGTAAAAAGAGTGGGATCGATTTTCCCAACCCCAAACCCACGATCTAACAACAACTCTCTAAGGTGCTCATACCACGTGCGTGGGGCTTGCTTGAGCCCATAGAGAGCCTTATCAAGTTTGTAGACATGGTTTGGAAAGTTGGGATCCTCAAATCCTGGGGGTTGTTTCACATATACCAACTCATGCAATGGACCATTGAGAAATGCACTTTCTACATCCATTTGTTGTAATTTAAATTTATGATGTGTCACATAAGCAAGAAGGATACGGATGGACTCAAGGCGGGCCACGGGAGCATAAGTCTCTCCATAATCAATGCCTTCAATTTGAGAGAACCCTTGTGCAACCAATCTTGCCTTGTTTCTTATCACAATTCCAGGCTCATCTTGATTGTTCTTGAAAATCCACTTGGTGCCTATAACATTGCGGCAATCTTTTGGCTTTTCCACTAACTTCCATACTTTGTTTCTCTCAAGTTGTTGAGCTATTTGTGCATTGCATCCAACCAATCCGAATCTTCAAGAGCTTCCCATACCTTCTTTGGTTCCACCATGGAAATGTGTGCTTGGTGCTCACCAAAGCTCTTCAATTGAGCTCGAGTAGATATCCCTCTTCTTAGATCTCCAACCACATTCTCAAGAGTGTGGTCTCTTAATTCCAATATTCTATCCATTCTAGCTTGGCGATGAGTTTCAATCTCCTTGTTGTTTCTTGGTGGGATCACTTCATCATTTTGGTCCTCGTCTTGACCATTAACTTGACCTTGATCATCATTGGAAATATTCTCTTCTATAGGAGGAGAGGATTGACCTTGGTCTTGATCAGTCCCACAACTGGCCAGGTATTCAGATGTACTTATGGCAGTTTGTATAGATCTTGCTTGTGTAATGGCCTTAGCACCACTAGACATCCTGGCAAACAGAGACTCAAACACCTCTTGGCTGGAGGCATCTTCTTGATCAGTAGGTTGAGGGTCCACAACTTGTCTTTGGCATGGGTCGTTGTCCACCTCAACAGTATCTTGTTGAAGTTGTGAAGATGAGGGCTCCATGTGAGTAGAGCATAGTTCTTCTCGATCCACCATAAGGGCTTCCTCAACAGGGCGGATGAAACCCGCACCCATTCTTCCTATGGCATCCTGAGGCATTTCATCATCTACATCACAAACATCAACACACCTCGCTTGGGGACCATCATATTCTTCAAACACCACACTACAAGATTCTATGCCAATTCCTGAGAGCTTGTCATAGATTCTATAAGTGTGGGATTCGAGACCATAACCAACAAAAATACCCTCTAATGCTTTGGAATCAAACTTGGATAAACGAATGCCCTTAATGCGATAGAAGCACTTACAACCGAATACTCGGAAGTAAGACACATTAGGCTTGTTACCGGTAAGGATCTCATATGGAGTCTTGATCAATTCTTTGCGGAGGTAGAGATGGTTTGATGCATGGCATGCGGTGGAGATAGCTTCAGCCCAAAAATTGTATGGAGATTTGAATTCCGCCAACATAGTCCTAGCCATGTCAATGAGAGTCCGATTCTTCCTCTCAGCTACACCATTTTGTTGAGGGGTATATGCAGCGGAATATTGATGTTTTATTCCCTCATCACTAAGAAATCCATTTAATGTGTAGTTCTTGAACTCGGTACCATTGTCACTTCTTATTGTTAATACTCGGACATTGTGTTGACGTTGAGCCATGTTGATGAAGTCAATGAAGTTCTCTTGGGTCTCACTTTTTAACTTGAAGAAATATACCCAAGTATATCTTGAGTAGTCATCAACAATCACCAAACAATATTTCTTCCCACCAAGACTTGCATGAGACGGAGGACCAAAGAGATCCACATGAAGAAGCTCCAAGATCCTCTTGGACTTTATGTAGTTCTTTGGCTTGTGGGGAGAATCATGCATCTTCCCTTCAACACATGCCCTGCAAACACGATATTTGGCAAAGCAAACATTTTCTTTTAGTCCAACAATATGACCATCCTTGTGGAGGCTTTGCAAAGTTCTCATGTTGACATGGGCTAGACGGCGGTGCCATAGCCAACCCACATCGGCCTTTCCGAATAGGCACATCGGACTTGTAGTGGTTTTCCCGGAGAAGTCCACCACATACAAGTCATCCTCGACGTACCCAACAAAAGCAACCTTTAGAGTCTTGCTCCACAAGAGGATCACAATATCAACATCAATGAAGACAGCAAAACCCATCTTTCCTAGAGCACGGACTGAAAGTAAATTATAGCCAAGGGTCTCAACAAACATGACGTCCACGAGAGTGATATCATGTGCCACCACAACTTTGCCGAAACCCATTACCTTAGACTTTGATTTGTCGGCATATGTCACAGATATTTGATCAACATTTGGTCTCAACTCCTTGACACTAGAAGCGCTTCCGGTCATATGACTTGTGCATCCACTATCGAGCACCCATTTTGACCCTCCGGAAGCATAGGTCTACAAAAGATCAAACTAGTTTTTAGGTACCCATTTCTCAATGGGTCCTCTTTTGTTAGCAACAAGGGTCTTGGGAACCCAAATCGACCATGTAATATAACCATCAAATGGGCCAACATAATGTGCATACACATCACCATAGTAATCACACATTAAGACATAGTGAGGGTTAGCACTACCCGCAAAATCATCATGAGACATAGTTTTGCCACGTGTGGTCTTACTTCTCACAATGACCTTGTTCTTTTCTTGAGCGAACTTGGCCTTCTTCTTCTTGTTATTCTTTTTCTTCTTGGCTTTAGAGACAAAGCCTAAGTCCCTTTTTTCACCATTTGACCTTTGCTTGTTTAAGAGGTCATCAATAGACTTGTTTCCTTTGGGAAAGGGAGTCTTAGCTAGCTCCCCCTTCAACCTAGCATGCTCTTCAAGAGTAATTGTACAACTAGAAGGAATGAATGTACTAGGTGAGGGAGTATTAATCAATTGAGTTTGAAGCTTCTCACGAGACTCTGTGAGGGACAAGATTTCACTTTCCAAGGCCTTGTGAGCCTTGTCAAGTGTCCTAAAGTCCTCGACAAGTTTTTTATGAACAACATCAAACTCAATCTTATCCTTTTTAGCCTTTTTGTATTTAGCAATAGAATGATCACGTTCCTTGATGAGTTTATTAATAATGAGGTCATTAGCTTCATCAAGGCCCTCTAGTTTAGTTTCAAGAGATACTCTAGTTTCTTGTTCTTCTTTTAGTGCATTATTAAGAGCTTCTACCTCAATCATGTGCTCTCTTCCTAATTGGCATCTCTCATCTAAAAGTTCTTGTGTGTGTGAAAGTTGATTTAGGAGGTCCGCAACATGTTTCTTGTGTTCCCCTTGCAAGTTATTCATAAACACATCAAAAGCAACTAGTTCCTTTTTTACCTCAAGAGATAACTCATCATCAAAATCATCATTGATTAAGGAAGTGGAGTGTGATGATGATAATACCTCCGTTCCTCTTGCCATAAGGCAAGTGACGTTCTTGTTGGAGATATTCTCATTTGGAGAGTCGAAGAGTGAGAATGAAGGAGTAGAGGTAGTGGCAAGAGCCGCCACACCACTTGGTGTATCCTCTTCATCATCATCATCGGAGGAGTACTCTTCATGTGTGATCAAGACAATTTCTCCCGGCTTCTTGTTGGTTGGGTTTCTTTTTATGAAGGGTTTCTTGTATGAAACTTTGGAGGTCTTCTTCAACACAAGTTTACCCCCATGATCTTCTCTTTTCTCATAGGGACAAGTTGCAACAAAGTGATAGTGGTCACCACAATTGAAACAAGTTCTCAACTTGGACCCATTGTCTCTTCTCCCATTGGGGTTGCTTCTTCGTTGCATTTCCATCTTGGCCTTGGCGGGGTCTTTCCAAAAGTTTCTTGCATAGAAGACCATGTATTCACCATGAGCAGTCTTGACATTGTTAGGGTGGCTCATTGAAGGTCCCTCATCACTTCCTTCATCTTCATCATACTCCACAACCTTGGCCTTCAAGGCAAGATTGGCACCACTACTCATTCCAATGGCACGAGCTCGGGCGTCTTTGGCATTTTTGGCAGCAACCTTGAAGGCTGCCATCTCTTGCATCACTTAATTGGAGGTCATGAGATGGTAGTTGTGTCTTCCTTGGAGACTCTTCAAGTCAGTAGGCTCGAAGGGCATGAGAGCACTCACATACTTCCTTTTGATCCAAGCGTCATCGATGTGAGAGACGCCAACATTCCTGAAAGCGATGGCTGTGGATTTGAGTCTTCGATACATGTCTTCATGATCCTCACCATCCTTCATGAAGAAACCTTCGGCCTCATTGCTTAAGGCATCATATATATTTCTCCTCATACTCTCATTGCCAACAAACAAGTCAATGAGAGCATCCCAAGCTTCCTTGGCGGTGTTGTAGTGCTCAATGTGGGGAAAATCCTTTGGCCCACCCCAAGTTGGATCATGTGTAAGGCTGTCGCATTGAGTTGGCTATTGACCACTTCTCTTCTCGTCAAGTTGGTTGGATCCTCAATTTTGAGTCCTTCGTCAATAATATTCCACAAATCAATGCAAGAGTTGCACACATGATATTTCATTAAAACTTGCCATTGAGCAAAAGTATGTGTAGCTAACTTAGGTGGGTCTCCTCTATTGTTTATATGTGGATGAGGGATAGGAGGGTCGGGAGAGTACCATCCAGGAACCGTATGGAACTCTTCCTTCCCATCACCCTTTTTGGTGGCGGAGTTAGTGGAATTATGTACATCCCCTACCACTTCTTCGAAAGGCTTTGCCGGAGCATTAGCCTTTAGGTTTGGTGGTGTTTCCACTGGAGAGGGAGGAGGTGAGGTTTGCTTATCCTTAACAAGTTGCTCAATGAGTTGACGCAACTGTAGGATTTCGTTGCCCATGGTAGAGCTCAAGCTTGTTTCCAAATTCTTGAGATCTACCATGGTCACCGAATGGCTAGCCTCACTTTCTCCCTCCTCTGGGTTGCCCATAATCTCTTAGGCAGTTAAGCCCGAATAATGAGCCGAGGCTCTCATACCAATTGAAAGGATCGTATGGGCACCTAGAAGGGGGTTGAATAGGTGCTACTTCAAATTTTACTCTTTTTCAAATTAGGGTTTGACAAGAAAGGTAAATTCTCTAGATTATGCAACTAAGGTGAATTTACCTATATGACAAACAAGCACAAACTAAACAATAACTAGATAAGTAAAGTGTGGTAAAGGATAGAAGGAACCGTGGAGCACACGGAGACACAAGGATTTGTTTTCCGTAGTTCCTTCCTTTTGAGGGTAAGTACGTCTACGTTTGGAGAGGGGGTGGTTTCAAACCACCAACGCCACGAGAGGCATCCCTTGTTCTCCGATGAACCTCACCCCAACGGGTTCGATTCACCTCTTCCACTATACGGCAACCTTCGAGGTGGAAGCCGGCACCTTTACAACGAGTTCGGGGCACACATCCACAACTTAATTGGAGGCTCCCAAATACAAGCAAGCTATCAAACAATCAAAGACAATCTTGTAAGAACCAATCAAAACCTAGGGTTTCCAATGAAACACTAGAGCATGGGGGCCCTCAAGTGAATGAGGGGGAAATGAATATCTCTCTTGGTGAAGCTGTAGATCAAGGCCTCCTCCTTTGATTCTCCAAAGATCAAAGACTTTGGATGGTTGGATGAAGAGATCTTGTTGATTTGGTGGCTCAGATGGACATGGTGTTCTTGAGGTGGATGAGCAGCTAGAACAAGGGGATAAGGTCCCCTATTTATAGCCCTTCCGTCAGCGAACCGTTTTTCTGACCGTTGGAGAAGAAGCAGACCGGAGACTCCGGTCACCACACCGGAGACTCCGGCCTACACCAGAGACTCCGGTCAACCTCCAGACCAGCCTCCGGACCCCTTGACAGAATGACCCAGCGCACTTGGGAGCCAAGTGGACCGGAGACTCCGGTCCCTCTACACCGGAGACTCCGGCCAGAGATAGGGACCGGAGACTCCGGACCACCTCTCTGGCTGACCTAGGCAAGAAAACAGAGGCCACTCCGGAGACTCCTGGGGAAACTCCGGACCACACCGGAGACTCCGGTCTGTGTAGACCGGAGACTCCGGTCTGGAATCCCCAAGATACAAGAAGAAATGCAGGGAATGATCCGCAGGCCAATGGTCCTTTTTTCTTTGTGGAATATCAACCTGTAGACAATAGCAAACTGTAAAAGGGTCTACTAGTTGTTAACGAACACCAAAAGTGATTACGACAGTAAATGTCCTTTCAGCAGGGGCAAAGCATTGAAAGGCCAGCAAGCTCAACCTCACAGCAGGGATCAAAAAAGGGTGACAAACTCGAGCACGAAGAGTTGGAAAAACCGACAGAGGCTCGACACAATGGGTTCTCGTGGAATCAAAACAAGGTCATAGATTATTTGGAGACAAGGATGATGGATATGGAGAGACAGCATAAGGCCGAAATGGATTATCTGAAGATGGAGATCAACAAGGTGAAGAGGCGGCAGAAGAAAGGTCCCCGCCGCATTCTTCTATCCCGGAACAAGTCTCTGCGTTCGCGGATGTGTAATGCTGATGAGAAGAAGTATGGCCAGATGGGCTGTCAGCCACAATTGTCTGACGAAGGTGAAGAGGCCGCGAAACAGAGGCCCTAGGAGCATTCGTCTCCACCAGCTGACACCATTGATCAAGCAGCTTGAGGATCTCATCTTGAGCTGCTCGACAGTTTCAGCGCCAGCACTGGAATATTACGTCTGGTGTGTCCTTTTTATCCATTGATCCCTTGAATCATAATTTTGTACTGAACAAGTTTACCCAACATGTTTAACAATATTATCAAAATCTAGCTACACAAGCGTCTGGGTCACCTCGCTAGTTAAACTGAACTCACACAGAATATATTGACTACCGAGGGTATCTCGACGACAACAGATACTCTTCTTCCAAACTATATTGTCTGCTCACCTCCTCTGTTCGTGTCCCCTTAATCACTGCATAACTTGGTGCGTCCATATCAGGCATCACAATATTTACATGGGACACGTGAAGGCTCTCGAGTGTCATCTCGACTTGCCTCATGGTCGGCCGATGGTCAGCTGCCATTCTCATGCATGTCGCCGCCAACATAGCTACCTCTTCAACATCCTTGCCTCCTTCCTCCACAACCTGAGGATCTAAGACATGGACAAGATCCCCTGTCGCAAGCAAAGCGGTGAAATATGAGACAAGGCTTTCCTCGTCGGCAGACTGATATAAGCACGGTTTTTTCATGGTGAGAAGCTCCATGAGGAGAACAGCAAAGCTGTAAACATCGCTCTTCTCGGTAAGCCGCCCTGAGTAGTAGTACATTGGGTCTAGGTACCCGAATGTCCCTTGGATGGCGGTCGCGTCCCCTGTTTGATCGACAGTAATGCACCTCGAAGCTCCAAAGTCCGACACCTTTGCTACGAGAGTGCCATCTAACAGAATGTTCTGCGACTTGATATCCATGTGTACTATAGGAATCGACACCGCTGAGTGAAGGTACGCGAGAGCTCTGGCGGTCTCTGTTGCAATTCTCAGCCGATCCACCCATGGCAATGATGGTTCAGGCTCTTCGACGTGAAGATGGTGGTAAAGGGTCCCATTGTTGATGAACTCGTACACCAACAATGGCACCTCGGTCTCGAGGCAGCACCCGAAGAGCTTCACCACGTTCCGATGGTTGATCTGTGAGAGAATGGCTACCTCGTTGATGAACTCGTCGATCTCTCTTTGGACAGCGACCTTGGACTTCTTGATGGCCACGACGTGCAGGTCTGACATGATTCCCTTGTACACAGTGCCATGCCCCCCTCCGCCGATCTCGCGAGCTTTGTCGAAATTGTTTGTGGCCTTCTCCAGTTCCACCAAGGGGATGATCATCCTCTCGGCGATGTCCGCCTTCTATGACACCAATTGTTCCAGCAGATGTCCCCTGTTTTGCTTGAAGAACTTCTGCTTCGACATCTTTGCCCTCCGGTGCTTCAGCTTCTGGGTCAGAAAAATGGCACCGAGTACCAGGAGTAGAAGGCCAGCGCCGCTGCCAATTCCTATGCCGACACTTAAACCTGAAAATCATGAGAGAACGTCTGTCATGGTTCTGGAAAAATCTCCGGTGTGAAACAGAGCAAGAACCGATGCAGTCTCTTTCCCGCTGATGTGCAATCGGCAGTTCTCATGACTGATTCTGTGCTCACCTAGGGAAGATTTGATGCAGCCATCTTTGATGCGCGGGTTGCCATGCGCGCCACGCGGACACCGGCATGTGTATCCCCCGGGCGTGTTGGTGCACTCGCCGGCGCACATGCCGGGCAGCGCGCACTCGTCGATGTCTTCGCATCCCCCGGCGACGTAAGGGTTGCCCTGGTACCCGTCCTGGCACTGGCACACGTAGCCGCTGCGGTAGTTGCCGGTGACGTTGCGGCAGGAGCTGAGGCTGCTCGCTGCTTCGGCACGCGCTCCTCGCCGCGTCCTGGGGGCAACCCGTCGTCGCCAGCGCCGGCGGTGCGAGCGGCGCGGACTCAACGCCCACTCCAGCACCACGGGGACCGGCGTCCGGGGGGAGGAGTCCGCGAGCGAGTTGTTGAGCAGCGCGGCGGAGGCGCCTTCGAACCAGCCCCTCTCGGCGACGCGCACCGCGTTGGGCAGCTCGTGGTCTTTCTCGTGGTTCGGGTCGATCCACTTGAACTCCACGCCGTAGGAGGGGCGGCCGATGGGGATGGGCGTCTCGCAGCATCCGATGCCGGAGCAGGCGGCGACGGCGTCGACGGACCTCGCCGCGGTGCCCTGCTCCCACCTGTCGTTGATGGCGCAGAAGGCGGAGCAGCCGGCGATGACGTTGCCGGTGTCCCCGAGCAGGGTGGCCTGCACGTTGCACCCGGTGACCACGAACCGGTTGCGCGTCTCCGACACCACGAACGGGCCGCCGTTGCCGTCGGGGGTCCCGTGGTAGGTGATGTTGACCGGGCCCGCGGTGTCCATGACGCGCACCGTGGAGTTGGCCAGCGAGATCTCCACGACCTCGAGGCTGCCGCCGACGCCGATGAGCAGCCGGCCGCGCGCCCGGTCGCAGGTGAGGTTGATCCCACATCCCTTGCATTTGATAATGAAACAATCATAATTTGTTGAATTGAAATATGTTCAATCTCATTTCTTTTACGTGGTTTTGGCAACTATCAATTATCTCTTTCCTCGGCGAGCTACAAAAGGATTCGTTTTTTTTCGTGTCACAGCTGATTACTCCTTTTTTTCTTTTTAAAGAGTGGCATTCTATGTCCAATATCTCGATCAAAGTATAGAGGTCAGAATAAATAGACTAATGATGAATGGAAAAAAGAGAAAAATCCTTTAGCTGGATAAGGGGCGGATGTAGCCAAGTGGATCAAGGCAGTGGATTGTGAATCCATCATGCGCGGGTTCGCAAGAAGAGCTTCAGTCTTCGAAACCGCTGCGCGAAACTCATTATCCGGAATGGCCCCACGGTGTTGATGTCTAGTGCTACATCATACCTGCAAGTTGCAATACTTTTATTGCTATGGAATGTGAACTTACACATTTAGTAATGGAAGCAATCGGTGCAAGACTAGTATAGCTTCACGAACCTCTCATCAAAAGTGGTATTTGCAGCAGAGTTTACGATAACATCCACTTCTTCCGCGATCTCTTTGGCTAACTCAGGAGCAATGCCAGAATCCATGTTCCATATTTGAAGCGGGTTGACCCCCGCGCTTCTCTCATGGTACAATCCTCTTCCTGCTGAGCCCCCTTTCTCCTCGGTCCACAGAGAACAAAAATGTAGGACTGGTGCCGACAGTTCATCACGGAAGAAAGAACTCACAGAGCCGGGATCGGTAACTAATAGAATAGTACTACTAACTAATACTACTAACTAATACTAATATATAGAAATAGATATCTAGAAATAGAAACGAACTAATATATAGATAATCGAAATTGAAAAGAACTATCTTTTCTGTATACTTTCCCCGTTCTATTGCTATCGACCCAAGTAAGCCTCACTCACGGGTATCTGAGCAATTCTTCCTGTTGCTTTTACAAAACTTCCCTCTTGTATCATCAACCCATCGCCCATTAATACAATCCCAACATTTTTTGAAAGAAATTGTATTGAGAAGTAATCTCTATGGAGTTAGAGACGCATCAATTTGCGTCAAAGGTCCTAGGTACATAACTGCTCAAGATATAATCTTACCACCTTCCGTAGGCTCTCGAATGCGTTGAGGAAAAGGCCCTGCCACTTCTAGAAGCGGTGATGCTGTGACACCAACTTGTGGAGACAAAGCAACGAATGAAAGGAAGGTCAAGTATTCCTTTGGTCGGCGGGCATGAACTTCACTACCTCTTTGGCGGTTCCTGCTGCCCAGCAGAAATGGCACTAAGACTTGCACCTTGATCTGGCCTTCTTACTGCTCCTACTGTCTCCATACACATAAGCAGGGGGTTGCATTTCAGCGAACACCTACTAGTAAGCGCCTCCTACATGGGCACAACTTCCATAAGCACTCTGAGCGTACAGATTGCATCCCACCCATGCTCTCATATCCTGAAGGCAGAGAATAGTTGGGGTTGAGATTGCCATACCAAAGTGATGAACTGGTGCTGGATTCTAGTATGGTCGACTCCTACATAGTTTGGCTTTGTGTATCCGAACTGCAAATCCATGATGTCGATGCAGATATGCGGGATTTCCATTGGATCAGATCGGCACCAACCTTTCTCACTATTGCAGGTAATAAGGCTTTAGCTTCCATCGAATAGTATGGGTATGGGTCTCCATTCTTCTATACCCCATCCATCCAGCCCTGAATAACCTTTATGCATCTTAGCACTTCAAGCACCTACTCGGTATACTCAAAAAGAGAAACTCGCGTATAGGGAACTAAATTAATTTAGCTACCTATCTAATTTATTGTAGAAATTCAGGGATCCGCGATTGGACATGGAAAATAGAAATACTTTTTCTTGGGTAAAGGAACAGATGACTCGATCGATTTCTGTATCGATCATGATATACGTAATAACTCGGACATCCATTTCAAATGCATATCCCATTTTTGCGCAGCAGGGTTATGAAAACCCACGAGAAGCAACGGGACGAATTGTATGTGCCAATTGCCATTTAGCTAGCAAGCCCGTGGATATTGAAGTTCCCCAAGCTGTGCTTCCCGATACTGTATTTGAAGCAGTTCTTCGAATTCCTTATGATATGCAAATGAAACAAGTTCTTGCTAATGGAAAAAAGGGAGGGTTGAATGTGGGTGCTGTTCTTATTTTGCCTGAGGGATTCGAATTAGCGCCGCCTGAAGCCCGGCCAGTAGCAGCCTTCGCCTATGCCGAAAGGGTACGGCACGCTCACGCCGCCGCAGCTGGTCGGGCAGCCTGGCAGCGGCCCAGATGCACCTCCTGTTGTGACCTGAGCCACCGCCGAGGAGCAAAACATCAACAGCAACACCACCGTCAGTGTCGCCGCCGGAATCATCATCGTCGATATGCGATCGTCACCTACTGCGTGTGTCGCAAATATACTATCGGTCCATGCCGGTTAGTTAACTGTGCATTCGCGTCACGTGTTGACTAACCTTGTCTACGGCCTAACTATGACTTGTGTCGGTCCGCTTGCTGACCGTTTCTTAGTTTTTCCTTCCAAAAGACGCAAGAAAACTCTTGCCCTCCTCCTACACGGTCAAATTTACCTGCGGACATCTTCAAAGTGGAAGAAACGACCGACCAAAACTCTACAGGGACCCTAGGGCTGTGAGTGAGAGCAACTCTATCAATCCCATAAACAGACTAAAATTGTAAAATAACTGTCAGTTTTTAGTTCGAGACGAAAAAATCCCAAGCAGATTTCCTAAAAAACTCCACATGTAATTTTTTACTGTCCGCGGAGAAACCCTCACCCCAACCTCTACATATGAGCGGGAGGCGAGTGTGGCCTGTACATAATAGTTGGTTTAGCGTCCGGAATTTTGAGCATCCTCCCGTGTCATTCTGTTGCGGAATTTGCTAGATTCCAACGAACTTCAATAACTTTTGGCCGAGCTAGATAGCGGGCTGCCGATATAGAATGGTGCTCACCAGAATCGGCCTACGCTCACTGGAATTGGCCAGGAACAAGGGAGTCCCAGGGCCAGGAGCAGGGGCGGCGACTCAGGGCTGCGCGGGCAACGTGGGGCTGAGCTGGTGGACGCAGGTGCGCACCGACGCCGGAGAGAGCCGCATGGTTGCATGGGGCGCGGCTCAGGCGGCGGAGCGCGCGGGCGAGGCGGGAGGCGGCACGCGCAGCGACGTTGGGGCGACGCATGGGCCGGTGCAAGGGGTCGGCGCTGGGCGGCACGGGGGGGTTCGGTCTCAGTGCCAGCGGGTAAGAAGTGTAGGAAAAAATGGTGGGCCAAAGGTGGGCCTTACACCGCACCGGTTTGTTCTTTTGGGCTAGATTTTAGAATGTAAAACAAGTTCTCCATAGACCGTGGACATGTTTTATAGTTCGAGTATTTACACTATCTCCTAGAGTTGCTCTGAGCAGAACACTCCTACATCTGGTCCCGTAAAAATATACTTTATCTTACATATCGATAGAAGATAAATCATGATTAAAGATAACAGTCCAAATTGGATTACTCAAAAGTTTGAGTGCGATTTTGTCTCAAAATTACTTCCACGAGGGGACATAGGATAGAGATTTCCTTTTTGTTTGTCTCTCCCCTAACAATATCTTTAAATTTTATTCCCACTGCGTATTTTATCAAAATTACTTATGGAAAACATATTTTTATGGATCAAAAGCATATATGCCTGACTTTACAAATAAAGCCACATGGGATCGATATAGCATACTACTAGATCAACCGAAATGACCCGGGAGGTTGCCGCAAAAAAAATAGCCGGGGGGAGTCAAGACGAACAAATCAGCTTTAGGAGACATATAGTATTCCTTCCGATCTTAATTAATGTTCTTCGATTTGTATAGATACGAATCAGAGAGAGTAGGAAAAAGAAATAAAAAAAGTTTCATGGGGTCGCAGCCCTGGTCCTGTCAGCCCACACATGGAGATAAAAAAAAGAGTTTGTAAAGACCATTAGCCGAGCGGCGAATAAAATGCCCTCGATCAAAGCTTTATTTCTAATATTCCAAAGCATCTAAGCCAAAGCAGCAAACTCAAGCCACAAAAGCTGCCTAGATTTACCAATAATCGCTTGACAAGGGCAAAGAATCAGGGGAAAGAGTTGGGTGCCCATGTGCAGCCCAAAATGTCCAGATGCAAGCTCATAATAGATTAGGTAAGATACAAGTGAAAATTATAGTACTTCATCTGATCCTAATTAATATTCTTAGATTGTCTAGATTCGAATGTATTTAGCACTAAAATATAATTAGATATATTTAAATCTATACAAATCCGTGAACATTAATTAGGATCGGAGGGAGTATGATTTTGTTCTTTGGGTTAAAAGCGCTACATTTTGATTATGTTTTTTAAGTTGTACGTGGATAGTGGGCTAGTTGAGATTTAGCTTGAACTTAGAAGGCACTAGATGAACCTAGCGGGCTTTGCCGCGCCATCCTTTGTTGCTAGCATTAATTTTGTGTGTGTGGTTTGAACGTCTTCTAGTTCATGTGGGATTTTCATGTTGTGCCACTGATTGGTTTTCCTTTGGTTGATCAACGTGGGTAGTCGATGTATCCGCTCGATCGCATCTTCACAAACACGGTTTCGTTAATTTTTTTTTTGAAAACCCATAAAGAACAGAAAAATAAAACAATATCGACTTTCAACTTTGCACAATCATCATGGTTGTGAACCGTACGTGACAGCAAAAACAGCGACCACTAGTGTGCACCACACACACAGAGGGTTAAGGTATGAAAATGTTGATGGTAAAATTTCAATAAGTAAAGAATAACAGGGTAAGTGTCCTACAACAAGGGACGCTTTTATGGGAAAAGGGTTTGTATTCCCTGTCAATAGCTAGTGATCACCTTGCAGCCTATCGCATGCAAAAAATCTAAGCTCCATGTAGTGATAAGAAAATGATACTGGTGATCTGCTCTTAAACAATAGAAGCAGGAGTCGAGCCGGAGGCGTGGTTAGATTTGGCAGCACCAGACATTGCGACGGCCGCATGGCAGCCTATTGGGCCGCTCTCGAATATGAACCATTGACCTAATCCTCTTTTTGTATAGGACGACTTTGGTTGTTTGTGTTTTCTCGACGAAAATAGAAGCTAGAGACCGCTACGTCAACAACATAGATTTTTCCAACCATCCTCGAAATGTGAGCAATGATAACATTGTTCACCAAGAACTCATTCACGACTACATCAGTTGGTTTTTCCACTAAATCATTGGTGATGTCACCAAAGAAAGACCACGTCAACCACCGCTTCTCCATTAGTTCCTTTAACACCGAATTTGTACCTTAATAGGATAAAACCGCCGATGAGAATAAAGAAATATAAACAACAAGTGCATGTTGGTTCGAATGCAAATATGCTAACAATGGCAGACCTAGTATTTTACCAAAGGATCGCACTAAAATTATGATTTGCACTTCTCGAAGTGATAATCAATTGCTATTTTGGGATTCTTAGAGCCAATGATCCTTTCTTGATATGTATTATGTGCCTATAAGAGGATCACCTATAGCACCACACACTTTACAACGCTTTAATTATGTGTTGCAATAATTTATTTTAGATACATATATCCATCGTTGCTGACTACATCCTTTCTCTTGTAAATAAATTATAGCCCATAATGTGTGAGTGCAATGTATATGCTAAAACTTTATCAACTACGACACTATAAGATTATACTTTTCACGGGTTCAAAGCTTTAATGCTAAAATAAAATATTGTGTGTTATCTTCTCTAGTTTCAATTCGCACAAGTTTCTTCCCTTCTCCCAAGCAAAAGTAGTTGATCATGAAAAAAAATCAAGAAGCAGATACCAGATTTCCATCGAAATTACATTTATTTCAACACAAAGTGTAGACTGGAGACAAAGGAGCATATCACCATAAGTCCGAGAGGTTAGTAGAGGTGATCGAGGCGGCGTGAACAGAGTCATTGGTGACATCGATTAAAGATCAAGGTGGCCAGAATCAGGGCCAGCGGCGCCGGTTTTGGAAGCAACAGTGAGATAAGAGAGAAGCTCGGAGAGAGACCTGTGAGGAAAAATGTCGCCCATGCTCGCTGAGTTTGGGCATCGTCTTGAATTGACCCAGCGACCCGCCTTACACTCAGGTTCATTGACTATGGTCGCACATTGATGACCCACAAGTATAGAGGGTGTATCGCAGTATTTTCGATAAGTAAGAGTGTCGAACCCAACGAGGAGCAGAAGGTGCCGGCGAATGGCTAGGAGCAGGAATTCTCTGTAATACTTAGAAAACGGATTTTTAGGGTTTTTTGATAATACAGATAAATAAAATACGAGTAAATAAAAGACAATAAGAATAAATGCAGCAAGTGGCCTAATCCTTTCTTTAGCAAAGGACAAGCCGGTTGTATTACTTAAGATGACCAAACGTTCTCGAGGACACATGGGAATATCGTCAAGTGCTTTCGCTTCATGTAGTTGATTAATCTTCTTTAGCTTGCTAAGTGTTGTGTGGGTGAACCTGTGTTAATGTACCGACCTTCCTAGGACTAATACATACTTGTGATTATACCCCTTGCAAGCATCCGCAAGTACAATAAAGTAATTAAGGTAGAAACCTAACCATAGCTTTAAACTTTAAGACCCTAACGTCCCTTGTGCAATGGTTTGCTAACGGGAATTCAGGTTTTTGTCACTCCGGTAACCCCTACGATTAGTAGCCAAATACACAATGCATTCCCCTAGGCCCATATAGGTGAAGTGTCATGTAGTCGATGTTCACATGACACCACTAGAAGAAGTACACCACAACTTAAATATCAAACTATTGAATCTTTCTCAACACAATTCCACTACTAACAACATGACTTCTCCCATGTCCTCAAGAACAAAACGAACTACTCACAAGACATCTGATCAGAGATGATATAATGATATGTAACAATCTGAACATAAACAATAATTCAATGGTTCACTCAATAGCATCAACTTCAAGGAGTAATCAACACCGGGAAAGTTTCCCCTAAGAACTATGCAAGATTCAACCCAATTGTTACAGTGGTATGAAGTGGTGATGATGGTGCTGTTGGAGATGATGGTGGTGATGATGATGATGATCCCGATGAAGTCCAGCCTGATGGTGGTGTTGATGGCGACGATCTCCCCTCTCCGGGAAGGAATTCCTTCGGCAGAATTCTGTCTGCCGGAGAGATCTTTCTCTCTCGGTGTTTTCCGCCCCACAGAGGCGGCATAATCTTTCTGTGGTTGCTCCCCGAGTCTTAGGGTTTCGGGAGGATAATATATGACGGAGGGGAGAGGCAGGAGTGGACCAGCACGGCCACACCACCTGGTGGTGCGACCTGGGGTGGCCCGCGCCAGGGTGTGGTGTGGGCCCCCTGTGGTGTTTGGTTCGCAGCATAGAAAACAAAAAATTTCCTACGATGGGAACTATACGCCAAGATCTATCTACTAGATACAAGCAACGAGTGGATATACATCCATATAGAACTTGCCCTCGAAGACAACAAAGCTTTGTTAACGAGTTGGAACTCATGGATGATGTAGTCGTACACTTGCCGTTCTCAAGATCATGATGAAGTCCAGCAGGTCCGGCTCCAGCACGTCCATCAGATCCAGCTGCAGCAAGTCCAGCACCACCAAGTCCAGCGCCACAAAGCAGCGGTGCATCCGTGATCGCACACACGTCCAGTACCCCGACAACCTCCGTCCCTCGCTCCAGCAAAGCAGCAGAAGCAGCAACTCCTTTCTAGATAAAGCCATCGGGAACATGTATCTCGCTAATCCGAGACCATGGGGAAAAATACTAGAGGGGGAGAGAGATCCTTCACGAGGAGGTGTAAGGAAGAAGGGGTGTGAGGGGGGCCTTTTATAGGAGGAGGGGAGTACCCCTCCCCCATGGCCAGCACCCCATGGGAGGGTGACTCCTCACTTCCCCATTCATGTGGTGGTAACCCCTCCACATTAAAATGCACCTTCACATTCTCTTTTAAAGTCTCCACTTTAAATGCATTAAATTTCTCCAAATTTAATGCTCTCTCATTTAAAAAAACACTTTTATTAATTTTATTCAGAATTTTGTTAATTACTTTAATTAACAAACATTCACATAAAACCCCCTGCAACATTTCAATATTACATGCAGAACCAATTTCAGCAATTTCACTCGAAACAGTTTCGGTGTCTATTGAAATAATTCCAGCGCTTTCTTAAATCTTCATCTAAAACATATGTGCTCCAAATGGTGTCGGTATCCCTTAAGTGTGTCACCCTACGGTTCGCGAATAATGCTGACATGATCGAGACTCCTCTCAGATCAATAATCAGAAGCGGGACCTGGAGATCCATACTGACCCCTACACATTCAACAATGACTTCTGTGATCGTGAGAACCTTTAACACTAGTAACTAAATCCCTTTGTCTCATGATATAATACATGTCCGAGATTCGATCATCGGTATCCAAATACCTAGTTTGATCTCGTTACTGACATGCACTCTTTTCTCGTTCCCGTGATATAACATTCTAGTGATCACATCACTTGCTTGCAAGCTATCTTAATGTGATATCACCGAGATGGCCTAGAGTATATCTATCCGCCATCGGGATTGAAAAATTCCACTCTTGATCCATGAGCCTCAACATAACACCTTCTTAGTACTGAACCCACCTTTATAGTCACCCTATTACGGTGTGACGTTTGGTGTTATCAAGATACTCTTCTTGTGTTAGCAATTAACATGATCTCATGGTCTAAGGACTAAGATTACTTCGTATGATGTTATAGCAATATAAACATAATGACTTTGATCGTAATGCTATACTTCGGATGAATGTTCATCACATCATTCCACCAATGTTGTGACCTCGTTATTAACAACATCCAATGTCCATGATCAGGAAACCTTGATCATCTTGTTAATCAATGAGCTAGTTTATATGAGAGGCATTACTAGGAACTTTGTACTTTGTTTATTAAACACACATGTATCAACGTTTCCAATTAATACAATTATAGCATGCAAAATAAACATTTATCATAAACATGGAATAAGATAATAACCACTTTATTATTGCCTCTCGGGCAGATTTCCTTCAGTCTCCCACTTGCACTAGAGTCAATAATCTAGTTTTAAAAACTTATTGAACACCTATGGCTTTCTGGTGTTGCATATACGCGATTGCTAGTGGTTAACATAATCTCCAAAACTGACAGTTTCAGGTCCGTGTGTATTTGCATGTCTTTGCGTCTCTACGCATCACTCATCTTCAAATGAGATGGCATTGTATAAATTTGGTCCTTTGGTGAGACCTTTAGTTCGTTCGGGTTAAAATATGTTGATATTATTGTCATACAATATATCTTCATAGTATTAGCCCACTTTGAACCACACCTAGTTTGATAACAAACTACATAACACAAATGCCCTCCCTTGCTGTTTCTATAGCAGTCATATACTTAGCCTTTTGTTGTAGTATCCGTCACAAAGTTTCAACTTTGGAACTCATCCAAATCCATCATGGAACATCCTTTCCATTACATTGTGATACCCATAGTCTAAATTGAGATAAATTTAATTTGTATCTTGTGACAAAACTAGTATCAATGTAACACTTTACAATGAACTACCTTTAACTATTTGTCACTTATATATGATATATTCTTAGTTCTTCCAAAGCTCATAAGAATATCTTTGCTATCGTCCAATGATCACCTTATGAATCATTCTCCCATGCTTTAGTATTGTCTTGAATACGATCCAGAAGATCCCATTTAGCTTCTTCTTCCATGTGAGTGAATGATCCAGCACAAGAGGCATCCAATAAATCCTTATCATGTAGAGGGAGCCTCGCATAAAAGTTATTGATAATAATATTGTTGGGGAGCTCATGAATAGGACATTTGATCATTAATAACTTCAATCTCCCCCAAGCTTGAGCTGTACTCTCTCCATCAAGAGGCCAAAAGTTGTATATTTGATTACGATCTTTATGAATCTCACTAGGAGGATAAAACTTTGAATAAAAGAGAGGCACTATTTCCTCCATTCAAGAGCTTGACCATTCTTCAGCAGCTTATACCATTCTTCAGCTCTTCCTTTCAGTGATAATGAGAATAACTTCTTCTTGACTTGATCTGTTGTAATACCTGCACACTTGAACAACCCGCATAATTCGTATATAAAGAGCAAATGATCACCAGGATGGACATTTCCATCTCCAACATAATAGTTATCCATAACACGATCAATAATTCTTGTAGGTATTTTAAAAGTATCATTCTCAGCAGGTGGTGGTTCATCTACTACCTTAGCAGTGGTAGTAGCATTACGAAATAAGAAACTCAGTGAATTATCCATAACGAAAATAAAGCAACTAACAGAAGTAAACAATACTCACAGTAGAAGTTTCCTTTACCAGTTCCACTCTCCAATAGATCTTCACTCCCCGGCAACGACGCTAGAAAATAGTCTTGATGACCCACAAGTATAGGGAGTGTATCGCAATATTTTCGATAAGTAAGAGTGTCGAACCCAACGAGGAGCAGAAGGTGCTGGCGAATGGCTAGGAGCAGGAATTCTCTGTAAATACTTAGCAAATGAATTTTTAGGGGTTTTTGATAATGCGGGTAAATAAAGTACGAGTAAATAAAAGACAATAAGAATAAATGCAGCAAGTGTCCCAATTTCTTTAGCAAAGGACAAGCCGGTTGTATTACTTATGATGACCAAACGTTCTTGAGGACGCATGGGAATATTGTCAAGTGCTTTTGCTTCATGTAGTTGATTAATCTTCTTTAGTTTGCTAAGTGTTGTGTGGGTGAACTTGTGATAATGTGCCGACCTTCCTAGGACTAATACATACTTGTGATTATACCCCTTGCAAGCATCCACAAGTACAAGAAAGTAATTAAGGTAGAAACCTAACCACAGCTTTAAACTCTAAGACCCTGACGTCCCTTGTGCAATGGTTTACTAATGAGGGTTCAGGTTTCTATGACTCCGGCAACCCCTACAATTAGTAGCCAAATACACAATGCATTCCCCTAGGCCCATATAGGTGAAGTGTCATGTAGTCGACGTTCACATGACACCACTAGAAGAAGTACACCACAACTTAAATATCAAACTATTGAATCTTTCTCAACACAATTCCACTACTAACAACATGACTTCTCCCATGTCCTCAAGAACAAAACTAACTTCTCACAAGACATCATATGGATCATGATTAGAGATGATATAATGATATGTAACAATCTGAACATAAACGATAATTCAATGGTTCACTCAATATCATCAACTACTAGGAGTAATCAACACCGAGAAAGTTTCCCCTAAGAACTATGCAAGATTCAACCCAATTGTTACAGCGGTATGAAGTGGTGATGATGGTACTGGTGGAGATGATGGTGGTGATGATGATGATGATCCCGATGAAGTCCAGCTTGATGGTGGTGTTGATGGCCACGATTTCCCCTGGCAGAATTCTATCTACCGGAGAGATCTTTCTCTCTCGGTGTTTTCCACCCCGCAGAGGCGGCGGAATCTTTCTGTGGTCGCTACCCGATTCTTAGGGTTTCGAGAGGATAATATACGCTAGAGGGGAGAGCCAGGAGTGGACCAGGGCGGCCACACCACCTAGTGGCGCGACCTGGGGTGGCCCGCACTAGTGGGTGGTGTGGGCCCCCTGTGGCCCATCTCCACTTCCCCTTCTGGCATTCTTCGTCTTCTAGAAAAATAGGATTTTCCATGTATTTTCCCGGATTTTCTGATCTCTGCGAATTTTGACTCCAAACAGCACCTTTTCCATCAGAATCCTGACTGCAGTGGTCAATGCTCCAAAAGTCATCAACCATGCAAAAATAGATGAAATAACATAAGTATCATCTCTTAATATGAAATATATCAATGAATAATAGTAAATTATGATATAGAATAGTGATGCAAAATGGGCGTATCACACATATGTGCATAGCTAGCAATAACCAATTTTATACCTAGGGCACGAGAGAAAAACCAACTTTGATACTTGGATGCATGAGATACCACCAATTATAGGGAGCTTAAATCTTTTAAGGATTCTGTGGAAGTGGTTGCAACGTTGGGCCTCACAGTAAAATAGAGAGCCGAGAGGAGGAGAAGACCGGTGTCTCGTAGTGTTTGTTGGATTTTTTCCTTGGACGTTCTTAATTCACAACGTAGGAGCTTCAAAAGTGAAATATCTATTAATCTAATCATATGGTTGAAAGAGTCAGCTCAATGCCGTGTTATAATAGTTGAAAATTCTATTCTAATAGTTCAAAGCAATTTTCTTCTAATTTCGTTCTTTGACCCTAGCTATCCTATTCTTGTGACGTGAGGACTAGTAGAAAACATGGCTTTAGCGACCCGTCCTGGTTCTCATATGAACCAGGACCAATCGGAGCATTAGTTCCAGTTCATTAGGTCACTACGCCACACGGGGCTGGACCACGGTTAGTCCCGATTCGTTTGGAACCTTTAGTCCCGGTTCGTGTCACGAACCAGGACTAACGGGGTTCAGCGCCTGCCTCTAGCCCTTTGGTCTCGGTTCGTGGTAAGAACCGAGACTAAAGGTCCATGCTTGAACATATATTGCACCCCAGCCTCGCATGCCTGTCTGTGAGCTTTGTTTTTCCCCTCTCATGAACATGTTTTGTATGTTGCTTTGTTTTTACCCTCTATGCACAAGAGGTGCTCGATGAAATGCCTATGAGCATGATGCCACTTTGATTCACCCAAAACAAACATGATATCAAGTTCCTGAGCCACACTTAAGTTTTCTCCTCTTTCTTTCCTCCTCGATCGAGGTTACCAACTTAATTCTTTCATTTGTCATTAATACAATAATGCATGTGTCGATGTACAGTATTGGTCATTTATCTAGATCTTCTATAATGTTTTTTTATAAACTCAATTATATAATGCATATGAGCTAGCAATGGATGTATGGTTACCGACTGATGAGTGCATATTTGCATCATATTTTACATTATTATTTTTGCATGGTAGACGTAGGATCTTGGTATTTTATGGCACTCGCGCACACATTTTATGTCTGTTTTCACCAGGGTCAGGACAGATGATGAATCCAATGGATACAATTCTTGGAGCAGTTGTACTGAGGAGAAAAGGAGTCAAAAACAACGTAAATCATTTATTTGGGAAATGTTAATAATACCAGAAGAAAACCCGAAGCGAACAAAGGAGACAGATGGTTCAACGACCAACTATACGACCAGAATAAATTTTCCGGCCGTATAGTACTGGTCGTATAGTTGGCGCCACCACCGCCTCCTCAAATAGTTTCACCCGTTGATACGCCCATTTTGCATCACTATTCTATATCATAATTTACTATTATTCATTGATATATTTTATATTAAGAGATGATACTTATGTTATTTCATCTGTTTTTGCGTGGTTGATGACTTTTGGAGGATGGACCGCTGAAATCAGGATTCTGATGGAAAAGGCACTGTTTGGAGGCGAAATTCGCGAAGATAAGAAAATGCCGGAAAATATATGGAAAATCCTATTTTTCCAGAAGACGAAGGATGCCAGAAGGGGGAGCAGAGATGGGCCACAGGGGGCCCACACCACCCCCTGGCGCGGGCTACCCTAGGCCGCGCCACCAGGTGGTGTGGCCACCCTGGCCCACCTCTGGCTCTTCCCTTTGGCGTATATTATCCTCCCGAAACCCTAAGACTCGGGGAGCGACCACATAAAGATTCCGTCGTCTCTACGGGGCGGAAAACTCCAGAGAGAGAAAGAGCTCTTCGGTAGGCAGAAATCTGTCGGGGAAATTCCTTCCCGGAGAGGGGAGATCATCGCCACCAACACCACCATCAAGCTGGACTTCATAGGGATCATCATCATCATCATCTCCACCAGCACCATCATCACCACCTCATACCGCTGTAACAATTGGGTTGAATCTTGCATAGTTCTTAGGGGAAACTTTCCCGGTGTTGATTACTTGTTGTAGTTGATGCTATTGAGTGGAACCATTGAATCATTGTTATGTTCAGATTGTTACTTATCATTATTTCATCTCTGATCTTGATCCATATGATGTATTGTGAGTAGTTCGTTTAGTTCTTGAGGACATGGGAGAAGTCATGTTGTTAGTAGTAGAATTGTGTTGAGAAAGATTCAATAGTTTGTTATTTAAGTTGTGGTGTTATTCTTCTAGTGGTGTCATGTGAACGTCGACTACATGATACTTCACCTTTATGGGCCTAAGGGAATGCATTGTGTATTTGGCTACTAATCGTAGGGGTTGCCAGAGTGACAGAAACCTTAACCCCCTTTAGGAAACCTTTGCACAAGGGAGTGTAGGATCTCAGAGTTTAAGGCTGTGGTTAGGTTTTTATCTTAATTACTTTCTTGTGGTTACGGATGCTTGCAGGGGGTATAATAACAAGTATGTATTTTTCCTAGGAAGGTCAGTACATTAGCACAGGTTCACCCACACAACACTTATCAAACTAAAGAAGATTAATCAACTATATGAAGTGAAAGCACTTGACAATATTCCCATGTGTCCTCGAGAACATTTGGTCATCTTAAGTAATACAACCGGCTTGTCCGTTGCTAAAAAAGGATTGGGCCACTTGCTGCAATTATTATCATTGTCTTTTATTTACTCGTACTTTATTTATCTGTATTATCAAAAACCCCTAAAAATCCGTTTGCTAAGTATTTACAGAGAATTCCTGCTCCAAGCCACTCGTCAACACCTTCTGCTCCTCGTTGGGTTCGACACTCTTACTTATCAAAAATACTATGATACACCCCCTATACTTGTGGGTCATCACCCGTGCAGCTGGATCAGGGAGACGACATACAGAATATCCAGAAATCGCCGAAACCTCACCTCCGGAAGGCATCTGGAGGGGGAACTCATCCAGCGGGGATCCATCGTCGCTCTGCGCAGATCTGGGAGGCTAAGGCATCGATCTTCATCATCCACCGCTGCATCACCACCATCTCCATCCATCTCATGTACATCTTGTCTAGGTCTTGTTGTAATTCCTCATTAGGAATCTTCCTTTTATTAGAGATAATATCCTTCACATACTTTGAATAAGGAGGCAGCTTAATAGCATCAGTCAAAGGGATTTGCAAAAATAAAGGTTTCATCCACTCACAAAACTTGTTATAGTGTTCTTCTTCCTTTGACTTGTGTTTCTTATCAAGAAAAGGCATTGGTTTTTGAACCCAATGCTCTCTTTCACTACCATGTTTCTTAGCAACAAAATCTTCCTCAGTGTACTTAGTATTCTTAGTGTGCCTTTCAGGTTCTTCTTCAATTTCTTATTTATCAGGAGCATCATTTTTATCATTACCACTTTCAGTTTCAGCATCAGAGACATATATACTATTAGGATCTTTAGCAGGTTCAGGAGATTCTTCAACTGTTTTATGTTTCTTTTTCTTTCTCTTAGAGGAAGTACCACTATTTTCAATTTGTTGAGAATCCTGCTCAATTATTTTAGGATGTCCCTCAGGATAGAGGATCCTGAGTGGAAGCACCACTCCTAGTCCTAATTTCATAAGCATGTTTTTCTTTAGAAGCATTAACTAGGAAATCTCTTTGTACTTTAGTAAGCTGATCAATTTGAGTTTGAACCATTTGGAAATGTTTAACAAGCTTTTTTAACATCATTTGAGGTTCTTTCCACAATATATTTCAACTCATTAATAGCTCTAGAGTTTTCCATTAAGTGATACTGCACTCTCTTATTGAAATTATCTTGCTTAACAACAAAGATATCGAATTCTTCTAAGCATTGATCAGGAGGTTTAGAATAAGGAATATCACCTTCATCAAAGTGTTGGAGAGAGTGTACCTCAATAGTGGATGAGTGGGAGATTGGCTTACATTATTCTTCTATAGGAGGTAAATTCTTCACATCTTCGGATTTAATACCCTTCTCCTTAAGACATTTCTTAGCTTCCTTCATAAGTTCATCCTTTAGTTTAATCACTCCCCTCTTCTTTGGTGTTGGTGTTGGCTCAGGCATAGTTGGTTCAGGTGTAGTTGACTCAAGTGAAGTCCAGTCATCATAATTGTTGCTTAGTTTAGCCATTAATTCCTCATCTTCTAAGGGAGTTCTCTTCCTGAAAACACAATCAGCAAAACTATCCAGGTATGTCCTAGATTCATCAGTAGGTCCATTATAATATATACCAAGGAGCTCACTTTTAGGTAATGGACATTCAGGATGTGCGTGAATTAAAACACAAAACCTTGCCCATGATTCAGGCAATTTCTCCTCTTCTCCCTGTTTAAAATCAAAAAGTTCCTGCAAAATAGCACGTCGAGCACTAGGAGGGAAATATTTCTGAAAGATCAGGGATATCAATCAAGCAATCAGGGCTATCAACAGATCCAGGAGGTAAATTATTAAACCAAGCTTTAGCTTCTCCTTTTAGTGAAAAAGGGAAAAATTTAGCAACAAAGTAGGTGCGCATCTTAATATCATCAGAAAATAAGCCACACATGGTAGAAAACTCATATGTACTACAGCACTTTCATTTTTAGTCCCACAAAAAAGTTCTTTCTCAACAATGGTTATGTAAGATAAATCAAGAGAGAAATCATAATCCTTATCTTTAATGTTTATGGGAGATGTAGCAAACTTAGCATTAGGAGATAATTTAGGTCTAACAGTACGTCTCTCAAGAAGACTCTTAATAGCACTTGCATCATGAGTGTTTCGACATTCTTCAATGAATTCATCAGTCATTTCAATGTAACCTTCATCAAGATCGTAGCTCTCTCTAGACTCAGGTGAACTAACAGTTGTAGCAGTATCTTCATTAGGAGTTTTAGTGTTTCCAACTATAGTTCTAGCAATCGTAGCATCTAGGAAAGGACCTAATGAACCACTCTTATTAAGCACAGTAGAAGTAGCATCATAAGTATCATAAGCATATTCAGATTCAGCAGAAATAGTAGTATCTGTAGCATGTGTATGTGGTGGTCGTGTAAGGAGCTTACTCATCACAGATGGTGAATCAAGAGCAACAGAGGTGTTCAGAACTGTGCCTCTCCTTGTAGTGGATGGTAATATATGAACTTTTCCATCACGAGTTTTACCCATGATGAACAGATAGCAGCGAATAATAGTAATTCCAAGTGAACTTTATAAATAGAGCTATGCTCCCCGGCAACGGCGCCATAAAATAGTCTTGATGACCCACAAGTATAGGGGATTGTAATAGTCTTCGAGGGAAGTAAAACCCAATTTATTGATTCGACACAAGGGGAGCCAAAGAATATTTATAAGCCTTAACAACTAACTTGTCAATTCAGCTACACCTGGAAACAATCTTGCTCGCAGCAGTTTATCAGTAGCAACAATTTTGTAGTAGCAATAGCAAAGTAATAGCAGTAGTAAAATAAAGCCAGTAGTAACAATTGCAGTAAACAGTAGGATTAAAGCGCGGTAGGCATAGGGATGGATGGACGGGTGTTGCATGCACAAGACAATTCATGTAATAATCAAGACATAGGGCATTTGCAGATAAATAAGATAAAGCATCCACATAATAAATAATCATAGGCATGTGTTCCATATATAGTCATACATGCTCGCAATGAGAACTTGCACACCATCTTTTATCCTGGCAGCCCGTTGTAGTGGGGCCTCAAGGGAATCTACTGGCAATTAAGGTTCTCCTTTTAATATAGCACCGGAGCAAAGCATTAACACTCCATGAACACACGTGATCCTCTTATCATAGCCATCCCCTCCAGTTATCCTGATTTCTGTCACTTCGGAGCCTTGGGTTCCGGACAATAATGTGTGTATACAACTTGCAGGTAAGATCATAAACAATAATATCCTAATGAATCAATAACATGTTCAGATCTGAAATCATGGCACTCGGGCCCTAGTGACAAGCATTAAGCATAACAAGTTGCAACAATGTCAAAAAGCACTAACAATCGATACTAGGCACCATGCCCTAACAATCTGATGCAATTACATGAACGATCTCATCCAATCCCTACCATCCCCATAGCCTACTGCGGGGGATTACTCACTCATGGATGGGGGAATCAAGGATGGTTGATGGAGAAGCGTTGGTGATGATGATGGCGATGATCTCCTCTAGTTCCCTGTCCTGGCAGGGTGCCAAAACGGAGTTTCTGGTTCAGAATCACGGTTTCTGGTGGTGGCAGCACAACGGAACTCTATCTGGAAAACGTCGAACCCCCCTCTGTTTTTAGGTCAGAGGGCTTATATAGGCGAAAGGAGAGGTCGAGGTGGAGTCTGAGGCAGCCACACCACCCCCTGGCACGGCCTGGCCTGGCCCGCGCGACTAGGTGGTGTGGGACCCTCGTGGCCCCTCTTCGTCTCGTCTTCTAACTTCGTGAGTCTACTGGTAAAATAGTAGTTTTGCGATATTTTCCAGGATTTTTCCTGAAAGTTGATTTCCTGTACAAAAACGAGACACCAAAGCAATTCTGCTGAAAACAGTGTTAGTCCGCATTAGTTGTATCCAAATCACACAAATTAGAGAAGAAACAATAGAAAAAGTGTTCAGGAAAGTAGATACGTTTTGGATGTATCAGCCATGGACATTTTTCTTTCATAAGTACTGATGGTTTAACGGCCAACAATACGGCAGGAATAAAAATTCTGGCCGTATAGCTCAGGTCATATAGATATCTTTGCCTTCGACGAATTTCTTTCCCAGGTACAGAGAGTTTGACGACCAACTATACAATAGGAACAAAATGTTCTGGCCGTATAGTTATGGCCATATAGCTGTGCCACTAGGAGGAAACCCTAAATTTTTGACAGCAGACCAACAATACGGCCGGAACACATTGTTCCGCCCATATAGTTTGCCTGTATAGTTGCGTCCAACCACAAAATCGCCACGGGAGGTACCCCAAACACCAAAACTTCAATCCTTTTTCTCTCTTCTACCTCCAAACACTCTCAAAACCTCAAGAGATCTTCATCTCTATTCAATTTAGTTTGATTTCCTCGTACACAAGTGATCTACGGTATGTTTCTCCTCCGATCCTTCAATTACTTTTTGTAAATTCATCTTCGATCTATTGTCATTATCAATATAGGGTGAGACCTACTATGAACTATTGCCATGATTCTCTTGCCTAGATTACTATTTTGAAGGGATTCTTTAGTGTGCTATGATGAGGAATATGTTATGCTTATTATTGAGGATCAAAAGGTTTTATTTTTGTCTTTCTTTATTATTTTAGATGATGAACACAAGGAGCCAAACTCGTGCTCGTGTCGCCTCTAGAGCTTCTTGGGCTATGGCTCAAGAACGCATGGGGATACGGTTCAGGGATGAGCTCCAACGTGATCGCTTCAACAGGATCAAGAACCGAGAAGTGAAGGCAACCAAGTGGGCTTGCCCCACTATTCTGAACCAACTCGGTATTTCTAATTACTTCAATTTACTTTGCAATAGGTTTGGCCTGCAAAACTTTGTATTCAATGATGTGCCTACCTATTGCCGGTTGACTCTTGAATTCTTAAGTTCTTTGCAAAGCACCGTTAATTCATGGCATGGAGTGGACTTGATTTCTTTCCGACTTTTGCACAAAAATTACACTTTATCAGTAGATGAATGGTGCACGTGTTTTAATCTTCCAAACAATAATGCTAATGACTTGCGCGGATCCTTTACTGGCTTAGACCCTTCCCCGAAACAATTTTATAATGGAATGAGCTTCACTTCTAGAGTGAGCAAGGGGAAGAATATTCAACATCCTGCAATTTGCTATTTGTTCTATGTTATTGTTAACACCTTGCAGGCACAAAATGAGTTCATGAGACTCAATGAGGAGGACATCTTAGTCCTTACAAAAGCTTCTTTCAACAACATCAACTGGTCACTCAACTTGGGCGCAATTCTTGTGTGCTACCTAGAGCGCCAATCCTCCCAAAGCCAAGGCCCAATTACAGGTGGAGACGTCATCACCGTGCTTGCCATGGCCCTAGGCATCGACCTAGGTGAGTTACAACCTTTGCTAGGTGAGCGACGTGTTGGTTTCTCTACTTTAAAAGCTTGTGGAAAGCTCACTAGGAGAGGTGGTGTTTATTACTTGCATATTGCTGGAGCTGGGCATCTCTACCCCGCTCCTATGTCTAATGGTCTTTTCTCTATCGAGGAGGGATGTTTGCTATATGACTTGCAAGTTGAGCAACACCAACCCGAGGAGGAGATTCTAGATGAGGATGAGGACCAAGAAGAAGACCAAGAAGAGGAGCAGCCACCAACCTGGTTCGCTACATACCAAGACTTCCAAGAACTTGGAGGGATTGTGGAGAGGATGCAAAACATCTCCTTGAACCTCCGAGAAACAACTAGTAATTTATCAAATCAATTTGCAAACAGAAGTTCCAACTTTTTCCTGCCACCACAATGATTTGAAGGGCTTCCAAAAGCCTAAGCTTGGGGAAGTTTCCTCATTTATCTTTATTTGGCATTCATTTGCTTTTATTTTGAGGTTATGTTTTTAATTCGAGTTTACAAGCACTCCTGTTGGTTTACCCAACACTTTATCTTTAGTTATTTCTATTTGCTTTCAAGATTTCCTAGCCGAGCTTTGCCGCCAATTTTCTATTCTTTAATTCCTTCTCTTAAAAACAACAAAAAGTTTTTTCCATTTATCTTTATTTTCCCTCTTCTTTCTTTTCTATTCTCCTTGTGGCTTTCATACGTTTGCAGGATAGCGATTGACTTCGAGTTTCCAAGAAGCGAATAAAAAGGAAGAGAGAAGTGGAACCAAACATGAGAGGTATGCCTTATGACTCCCCACTTTTGAAGTTAGAGAAACCTATGCTAGTTAGTAGTAAATGTTGAGATGTTATATTGGTGGAGTAAGTCTTTATATTGTAGTAAAGTTTTGTTTGCATGGGTATTTAGTTGGGTACGTTTTGTTCCAGCTCTTGTAGTTAACCAAGTCTTGCCTACAATTTGCTAAACAATTGTCATAAGAAAAAGTCTCACAATGGAAGGCTTGGGTGTTGTAGTGTTTAGTCTTGAAGGCTTATTTCTAGAGACACTCAACACCACGGAAAATAATGATTGACTTGATAGCTCTCTTTAAAATGATTTGTTCGATTGAATTATTGTTTAGCGGTTTTTGTGAGCATGCCAAAGTTTGAATTGTGAATCATAAGAATGATATAGCTTTATGTGTGTCAAACTTCATGGGATGCCAACAACACCGCTAGCCTACGGATGATCTTCATGGAGGAAACTCCTAGATGTTGGCTATGAGTTGATTAAACATATGTAGAGTGATGACTCACAAGTATAGGGGGTGTATCGCAGTATTTTCGATAAGTAAGAGTGTCGAACCCAACGAGGAGCATAAGGTGTTGACGAGTGGCTTGGAGCAGGAATTCTCTATAAATACTTAGCAAAGGGATTTTTAGGGTTTTTTGATAATGCAGATAAATAAAGTACGAGTAAATAACATACAATAATAATAAATGCAGCAAGTGGCCCAATCCTTTCTTTAGCAAAGGACAAGCCGATTGTATTACTTAAGATGACCAAACGTTCACGAGGACACATGGGAATATCGGCAAGTGCTTTCGCTTCATATAGTGGATTAATCTTCTTTAGTTTGATAAGTGTTGTGTGGGTGAACTTGTGTTAATGTACTGACCTTCCTAGGACTAATACATACTTGTGATTATACCCCTTGCAAGCATCCACAAGTACAAGAAAGTAATTAAGATAGAAACCTAACCACAGCTTTAAACTCTGAGATCCTACACTCCCTTGTGCAAAGGTTTCCTAACGGGGGTTCAGGTTTCTGTCACTCTGGCAACCCCTACGATTAGTAGCCGAATACACAATGCATTCCCCTAGGCCCATAAAGGTGAAGTGTCATGTAGTCGACGCTCACATGACACCACTAGAAGAATAACACCAGAACTTAATTATCAAATGATTGAATCTTTCTCAACACAATTCCACTACTAACAACATGAATTCTCCAACGTCCTCAAGAACTAAACGAACTACTCACAAGACATCATCAAGATTAGAGATGAAATAATGATAACTAACAATCTTAACATAAACGATAATTCAATGATTCCATTCAATAGCATCAACTACAACAAGTAATCAACACCAGGAAAGTTTCCCCTAAGAACTATGCAAGATTCAACCCAATTGTTGTAGCGGTATGGAGTGGTGATGATGGTGCTGGTGGAGATGATGATGGAGATGATGATTATGATCCCGATGAAGTCCATCTCGATGACGGTGTTGATGGCGATGATCTCCCCTCTCTGGGAAGGAATTTCCTCGGCAGATTTCTGCCTGCCGGAGAGCTCTTTCTCTCTCTGCAGTTTTCTGCCCCGCAGAGGCGGTGGAATCTTTCTGTGGTCGCTCCCCGAGATTTAGGGTTTTGGGAGGATTATATACGCCAAAGAGCAGAGCCAGAGGTGGGCCAGGGTGGCCACACCACCTGGTGGCGCGGCTAGGGCTGGCCCGTGACAGGGGTGGTGTGGGCCCCCTGTGGCCCATCTCCGCTCCCTCTTCTGGCTTCCTTCGTCTTCTGGAAAAATAGGATTTTCCATATATTTTCCGGGATTTTCTGATCTTCGCGAATTTCGCCTCCAAACTGTGCCTTTTCCATTAGAATCTTGACTTCATCAGTCCATCCTCCAAAAGTCATCAACCATGCAAAAATAGATGAAATAACATAAGTATCATTTCTTAATATGAAATATATCAATGAATAACAGTAAATTATGATATAGAATAGTGATGCAAAATTTATGTATCAATTCCCCCAAGCTTAGACTTCGCTTGTCCCCAAGCGAAAACTGAGCTCAATAAACATGACCTCAGGTTTATGGAGTGAAGTGTCCATAAAAGAATACGGACAAGAAGCATCACATTCATCAATACACAAATCATAATAGAAGACAACTCACTATTATATAACTTAACTTGCAATATGTAAAGGAAACACAATAAAGCTATACAAAGTAAATCATAATTGGTAATGGCAAACTTTATTCTTGGTCAAAGGATGGTTAACAATTTTGCAGGAGTTCAAACATGATAGGGTTTTTAATGATAGCTTTCAAAGTAATACTCACTAGGATAAGAGCAATGTGCAAAACAAGGAACATAAGAAACATGATTGAATAAATCAGCATATGAATGAATGAAACACAACAACTCAAAATACTTGCTGGGATAGAAAGGAATAGGTTTACTGACTCAACTAATAAGTAAAAGATAGGCCCTTCGCAGAGGGAACCAGGGATTTCAGGTTTCATAAAGAGCTTCCAAAAATTATGGTATCTTTAGGTGATTAAGGTTAAAGTGATCAAATATGAGGATATGCTTGACAAGTTATATGCTGAAAATCTCATGCCCCTTACTTACGAAGACCGTTCCTCATGCTACTCAAGTTTAGTCACAAGTAAGTTCTTTTCATTGTAAGTACATGTGTATCATAGAGAACCACCAACAGGGTACCCCTTGCCTGATGATTCGGAAGAATCCCCATATCAAAATGACAAGGCAAGTAGACAATGAGCATCTCAGCAATCCTTTTATTTCCTATTTGCATAGGTTCTCTCTTTTTTTCCTATTTGCATAGGTCTTTTTTTTATAAAGAGGATGCTTCATAGATTGCTCACTATGATTATGCTGCAGGTTTCCACCATGATTAGGCATGGCTTAGACTAGCCGCCCAGGCTTTTCTCTAACACATATACGAACTCCATGAGCCTTACAAGCTCCCCTTTCATTTCACACCGTCGGGATCCATAAGCAAAAGAACATGATATCAACTAAATAAAGTGCAATGTTGAAAGTGTTCCCCACGATAACATGGTTCTGCTAATTCACAACTTACAAAACTCAAGCATATACACAACATAGATGGACACAATGGTTCAAGTTTATTAAGTGCAAGAAAGTAAAGTGTGCCATCAAGTTCGTGAGAGCTTTAATCACTAATTTTCACATAAGAAGTTTAATTCGGAAGGTAGATAAAAACATGAATTTACTTGGAATAGCAATAATGCTAATAGGTAGGTATGGTGGACACAAATGGCATAGGTTTTTGTTTAAGGATTGGATGCACGAGAAGCATTCCCTCTTAGTACAGGTTTTTGGCTAGCAAGGATGGGTAGCAAGCATAAGAGTTGAAGGAAACAAACAAACATACATGTGATAAAAACAAGCATGCAATCTTCCTTGGAAGCACAAAAGATCTTAACTAGAGAATACTAAGCTTATGAGCCAATCAAGAAAGAAAGATGATGAAATTATATTTCTTAAGAGTACTTTTATATTTTTCATTCAATTCTCAAATAGTGTTGCTACTGACCAGAGCCAGGTTTGCCAAAACCAACTAAATTTACTTAATGATCCCAAAGGGATACCAATACTATCTACAAGATCCATCATATAACCGAAATTGAAAACTAATATAAGATATGCAAAAGAGTAAATGATAGAACTTCTCATTAATATTCCATAACGGCAACTCACACCAAGGAATACATAGATAACTAACGAGAGGGGAGACACTTCCATAATGCAAACCATCCTATATGATAACTTCTCTATTCATGATATGACTCTACTGAAAAGGTAAAAAGATAAAAGATAATGATGTGATACCGCGACACTCCCCCAAGCTTGGAACAAACCAAGGGGATGCCAAAACCTGATGACAAATTACTCCTTCGGTGGTGGTGGTGTTCTCTCGTCATCGTCCGACTTCCAAGGTAAGGGATCCCCATCAACAAAAGACATCCTAGTCTCCAACATCCTGAAACTAGCAGCAGCACTTATGCATTCAAACCTAACCTCATACTCACAGTTTTGATTTTACACGTCGTAGAGCTGTGCTTGTAGTTGGTTGGTTGTTCGGTGGAGTGAGAGAATTTCATCCTTAAGCTCGGCAGTCTCCTTCTGGTGCTCGGCGATGAGTTCTGAACTAATCTTATGGATGATATCCACTTTGCGTTCCTCCATCTTATTGTACCTAAAGACTTCTTCCTCTAGTGCTTCCATCTTGTCCTCCGGACTGCCTTCACCTTTAGGGCCCTGAACCTCTTTTATCTGCACCTTCCCATCTTTGAGAAACAACTCCTTGGGATGAATCTTTAACTCACGCATGGACGGGTTGATGATGTCCGCGGAGGAATCTTCCTTGGCTGGTCCAGAGGAAGACATTGTAGCTCCCAAATTGAGATTCTACCTGTCAGAAACAGATCGAAATGAAAACACGACGAGAACATGATATACGAACCTCGGGGGATCCGGGGGGTTATATATTACGAAGTTTTACAACAAAAGGAAGGCACTAGGAGAAAACGGATTCGAGACGGGCTCCGGGGTGGCCACACCCCCTGGTGGCATGGCCAGGTGGGCCCGTGCCACGGGGTGGTGTGAGCCACCCGGGCTCTGTTTTCGTCCCTATTTATACTCATTGCTTTCCATGTTAGATAAAAACTGCAAAAATATAAATTGACGGATTTTTCGCGGACTTTTTCTTACTAGAACTGTTACCTATTCGAAAACAGACTCTGTAGGTCTCTGAATTTGGTCTTTGATAATTTTTTCTGGAGTCACCACTTGAATAACATCAATATTTTCATCTTAATAAACACATTTCTTGAGTCTTTTGACCGTTCACCGTCTTATTACACCATTTTCTCCTACAACTTGGAAATTTCTTTCACACAAAACTTTACACATTCTTTATTAGCAACATTAGTGCATATAAAATAATAAAGCTTTAGGTTCAATTTCAACTGAAATCCATCAAAACATAAGCTACTGTAGCAACTCCTTCCGAAAGCCCAAAAAGGAAATAAAAAAGGAAATCAATTTAAGAGGCAAATGCAAGAGTGGCAAAAATCTGTCAAAACAGACCAGCAGGTAAAGGTCAATTTTTTCGAAAATCTTCTGTTTCTCAAATCAAAAAGTGCAAAACTAATGAAAGTTAAATAATAATCTGGGGCATGCACACAAAAAATTACAGATCAGTACGATGTTCTAGGATTTTTCATGATTTTTTATAGTGAAGCACAAACATCTGCTTTGGGACAGCAACTTCCCCAAAATATTACTTCTCTCTCGTTAGAGGATGATCTTGACACAAAAACCAAACAAAAAGGATAAGGAGAGGTTATTGCAAAAGCAATAACTTCCAAGAATCAAATAAACAAAAACATCTGAAAGCACAAATATATTGGGTTGTCTCCCAAAAAGCTCATTCTTTATAGCCATTAAGATGGGCATGATAGTTTCAATGATGCTCACATAAGAATATGAATTGAAGTAAAATAGAGCATCAAGAGGCAAAAATACACATGTTTAAGTCTAATCCACTTCCTATGCAAGGGAATTTTGTAAGAAAATAAATTGTTGAAAGCATAGGCTGCTAGCATAGGAAGGCAAAGCAAGTGCATCATAAAGACTTTCAGCATAAAGTGAGGAAACTTAATATTATTGAGATGCATAAGAAAATATTTCCCTCTCTCATAGTAACTTTCAGTATCATGCATAAATTTAACGATATAACTATCACCTGAACTATTGTAGCAATGATCACTTATTCTAACAGAAAACACAGGGACACTAGCTCTTATAACACTACATTGTGAAACAATATTAGAAGTATCCTTGCAGAGGATAGTGTGTCCATATTTTACATATTTAGTGGAAAAGTCTTTAGCATTTGCTATTACAGGTTCAACAGCTATTTGTTCATTAGGTTCAATAGCTTTATTTGTACTTTAATTAACCATACTAGCTATCATAGAATGTTCCTTTACCTTGACTGGGAAAGGCATTTTCTCAATGTAAGGTTCAGGTAAAATATGATTAGCAGTATAAACTTCAGTATCTCTTGTAGGAACACAGTTAGCAATATCTTTATATGGCTAATGATACTTATTACATTTCTTTTTAGGAATTTCAATATAAGAAGCAAAAGCCTTAAAATAATTTGCAATACTTTGAGAATCAAGGCCATAAGCATTACTAATATTTTGAAAGTCATCAGTTCCCATAAAATATTTAATGCATTCATAATCATAATTTATACCTGACTTTCTTCCTTTATCATTCTCCCATGCTTTAGCATTGTCTTGAATACGGTCTAGAAGATCCCATTTAGCTTCTTCTTCCATGCGTGTAAATGATCTAGCACAAGAATCATCCAATAGATCCTTGTCATGAAGAGAAAGTCTTGCATAAAAGTTATTGATAATAATATTGTTAGGGAGGTCTTGAATAGGACATTTGAGCATTAGTAACTTTAATCTCCCTCAAGCTTGAGATGTACTCTCTCCATCAAGAGGCCAAAAGTTGTATATTTGATTCCGATCTTTATGAATCTCACTAGGAGGGTAAAATCTATAATAAAAGAGAGGCACTACTTCCTCCCATTCAAGAGATTGGCCATTCTTCAGCATCTTATACCATTCCTCGGCCCTTCCTTTCAGCGATAATAAGAATAACTTCTTCTTGACTTGATCTGTTGTAATACCTGCACACTTGAACAACCTGCATAATTCGTGTATAAAGAGCAAATGATCGCCAGGATGGACAGTTCCATCTCCAAAATAGTACTTATCCATAACACGATCAATAATTCTTGTAGGCATCTTAAAAGTATCATTTTCAGTAGGTGGTGGTTCATATACTACCTTAGCAGTGGTACTAGCATTACAAAATAAGAAACTAAGTGAATTATCCATATTGAAAATAAAGTAACTAACAGAAATAAACAATACTCACAGTAGAAGTTTCCTTTGCCAGTTCCACTCTCCAATAGCGCTTCACTTCTCGGCAACGACGCTAGAAAATAAACTTGATGACCCACAAGTATAGGGGGTGTATTGCAGTATTTTCGATAAGAGTGTCGAACCCAACGACAAGTAGAAGGTGTTGATGAGTGGCTTGGAGCAAGAATTCTCTGTAAATACTTAGCAAATGGATTTTTTTGGGGGTTTTTGATAATGCAGATAAATAAAGGACGAGTAAATAAAAGACAATAATAATAAATGCAGCAAGTGGCCCAATCCTTTCTTTAGCAAAGGACAAGGCAGTTGTATTACTTAAGATGACCAAACGTTCTCGAGGACACACGGGAATATCGTCAAGTGCTTTTGCTTCATATAGTTGATTAATCTTCTTTAGTTTGATAAGTGTTGTGTGGGTGAACCTGTGCTAATGTACTGACCTTCCTAGGACTAATATATACTTGTGATTATACCCCTTGCAAGCATCCGCAAGTACAAGAAAGTAATTAAGATAGAAACCTAACCACAGCTTTAAACTTTGAGATCCTACACTCCCTTGTGCAAAGGTTTCCTAATGGGGGTTCAGGTTTCTGTCACTCCAAAAACCCTTACGATTAGTAGCCAAATACACAATGTATTCTCCTAGGCCCATAAAGGTGAAGTGTCATGTAGTCGACGTTCACATGACACCACTAGAAGAATAACACCACAAGTTAATTATCAAACTATTGAATCTTTCTCAACACAATTCCACTACTAACAACATGACTTCTCCCATGTCCTCAAGAACCAAATGAAATACTCACAAGACATCATATGGATCAAGATCAGAGATGAAATAATGATAAGTAACAATCTGAACATAAATGATAATTCAATGGTTCCACTCAATAGCATCAACTACAACAGGTAATCAACACCGGGAAAGTTTCCCCTAAGAACTATGCAAGATTCAACCTAATTTTTACAGAGGTATGGAGTGGTGATGATGGTGCTGGTGGAGATGATGATGGAGATGATGATGATGATCCCAATGAAGTCCAGCTCGATGACGGTGTTGATGGCGACGATCTCCCCTCTCCGGGAAGGAATTTCCCCGGTAGATTTCTGCCTGTCGGAGAGCTCTTTCTCTCTCTGCAGTTTTCTGCCCCATAGAGGCGGCAGAATCTTTCTATGGTCGCTCCCTGAGTCTTAGGGTTTCAGGAGGATTATATACGCCAAAGAGCAGAGCCAGAGGTAGGCCAGGGTGGCCACACAACCTGGTGGCACGGCTAGGGCTGGCCCGCGCCAGGGGTGGTGTGGGCCCCCTGTGTCCCATCTCCGCTCCCCCTTCTGGCTTCCTTCGTCTTTTGGAAAAATAGGATTTTCCATATATTTTCTGGGATTTTCTAATCTTCGTGAATTTCGCCTCCAAACTGTGCCTTTTCCATCAGAATCCTGACTTCAGCGGTCCATCCTCCAAAAGTCATCAACCATGCAAAAATAGATGAAATAAAATAAGTATCATCTCTTAATATGAAATATATCAATGAATAACAGTAAATTATGATATAGAATAGTGATGAAAAATGGACATATCAAGCAGCAATGCTATAGTGGGTAATATTCTTGGCATTCCCGGGTAGTTGTGTTCATGATGGAATCACTCCTCTAGCTGATATGAGTAATCATTGTGCAAAAGGAACAAAAACCTTAGTGATGCCATGAGAGTCCATCATAGCCGGATAAACTAATAAAAATCTTTGGCATGCTCTCAATTACTTAAGAACTAAAATTCTTGAAGGACAATGAATAGAAAAGTAGTGCTTGAAAAGTCTTGATTTATTGATGTGGGAGAATTGATATACTCTAGTGTATATGCTTTTCATGACAACTCTCACACTCTCAATTTTACATGATTATACTTTATTGTTCAAAGGCAAGCCTATGAGTTGATTACATGACATGGAATAAAGTTTACTCATTTGAATCATCTATGTTAACAATAATTTTGCTACACTATAAGGATGCATAAAAACCCGTATGATATGCTTGCCATTACTCTATCTATGCCGAAGTTTTTCAGATTTATAAAGTCGAGGAAATATGAGACTACCAATCATGAGTAAGATCATCATCTCGTTATTTCAGTTTACATGTTGAGTTCCTTTTTTATTTTGGTTTTCTTGCTCGAGGACGATCAAATTTAAGCTTGGGGAGGTTGATGGCTCTGAAATATAGCCATCTACGTCCATATTTAAATTGGATATTATTCACACTTTTGATGAAATGTCTCTCTAAACCTTGCCACTAATGACTAATGATCAAAGGGGTATGCAATCCTTTCTTTCTATTTTTCCTGCACAGATAATGCTGTTTGATGATGGGAATCACAACAATAAAGTCAAAGATACAAGATTTACAATGACCCAAAGAAACCAGGAGTCGTGAAGTGGAGACAGACGCTTTAACAACCAACTATATGGCGGGAATAAAATTTCGGCCGTATAGTTCTGGTCATATAGTTTCCATCGGCACCGCTTGGTCAAACAGAACAACTTTCGTGAAGGGACCCCTATATAAAGAGGCCTCGGGCGACGAGAAACAGAGCGCTCTCGAGAAAAACAGCCGCCTCCAGATCTCCATCCACAACACCGAAGAGCCGCTGGAGGAATAGACTTAGATCTAATCTCCAAACCCTTCTCCACCAGCATAGCCATATTCCACCACTTGTAATAGTAGATCTCATATTCGATTGGCGATATTGTAAGACTATTTTCTATCAATCTCATGATTTTCAATACAATGTTTATGATCTTTGATCTCATCTCTATGTGTGAGTAATTCTCCTTGGGCTAAGGGCTTCGGCCTAGCCATGTAGCTTTTTATGCATGTTATTTATCATAGATGGGATCATGTATTAGTTCGTATGACATGATGATTATTGTATCCTCTCTTGCCTTAATCTAAGGACTTGTCAGGTACCTAAGACCCCGAGGATTGAGCCAGGTATAGGGAGTATGAGTAATGACTAATCTGCAGGATGGAAACCCCAGTGACAGAAGGGGTAGTACGGCTATATGTGAGGGATTTACTTGGGATTAACGGTTACATCACTATGCATATCATTAGTTCTCTTTACCTAATGGATGAGACTAGTAGGTTATTGCTATAAGCGGTTGCAGAGGCAATAGCAATTATGGATGCACTGCCCATATATAATTTATCTTGCTCTAACAATTACATGCATACTTTATAATTATCTTTTATTCCCATCAGATGTTTTGCACAGCTACATGTGAAACCGAACGCCCTAGGCCCTCTCTCTCCATCATCGACAACAACAAAAGAAGCAAACTCTTGGTCCGGTAAAAACACAAAAGGAATTTTAGAACTCCCAAAGGTCCGTTAAAGTAACTTCACTACGCATCTGCTTCCCGAGGATTCGATAAACCTAGGTCTACTAGGGAAAAATAGCTATACTACATCCGTAATCCGGATCGAAGGTATCACTAGTTGCACCTTAAACAGGACCCAAAAGAACTACCCTATGGCAGAAAAAGAATTCTTCATAGTGGTTTTCTCCTGTGATAAATTTAGATCTTATATCATGGACTCTAAAGTAAGAGTACATGGTTATCATGTTGGCTTAAAAGAAATCCTAGAGAGGACTGATGTTAAGCCAAGAATAATCCGTTGGACTTTACTTCTGCAAGAATTTGATTTATAGATCCTGCAAAGAAAGGAAGAGATGGAGGAAACATTCATGGACACTCAAGAGGTTGCTCATCCTAAGGAGGTGTCATCCATGTATATACCTGTGGTAACCACACTACCAAAAAGGAAGTTCTCTATTTCTGCTTGCAATGGTTTTGGTGATTTTCTACAACCAGTTTTATTCAAAGAGAGGAAGAAAAAGATACTCAAATGAGTTCATGTTCCCTCGATGATCATAGCTTATGAGATCCTGAACTTATCTTTGTTCTGGATATTTTTATACTGTTTCTTTTTGTATATTTGAATTCCTTTTGTTTTTCTGAGTCCATTTCTGGTCTTACGAGATCGGTACGGGCGGGCAGTACAGCCGAATCCACTTGTACCGTTGGTCCTTTAGACCCCTGGTGCCTTGGTTTAGTTTTCGCATAATTGGTATGACCATATCGTATGGGCGTAGCCCCCATATGGCTGGTCATTATCTGTTATGTGACTTTCTTCTACTTTTTTATTTGTGTAAAAAAATGGAAACTAGAGCCGCAAAGTCAGTATGGGCGGAACCCGGCTTTACCACTTAGTTGGTTGACTATTACCAACTTCAGCGCGTGTTGTTTTTGGAAACGACCCGGTACGGGCATGCCGTACGGGCGTCCGCCCGTACCGGTGGGTAGTTACGATCCAAATTTCCTTGTTTTGCACTTATTTATTTCCATGTTTGTTAGGATTCTTTTCTTGTGCGGCCCTTTTTCTTCCAATATGAGTTTATCCATACTCCTGGCCCTTTATAAGTCTCTTTTGAGGTCCCCTCTCTCTTATATCAACAGATTTGATCTATTTGATGCGCTACTCAGTTCAAGGCAAAGGCAAGCCTCCAAACCTCATGGCTCGTCCGTGGGATAGTTTCCATACCTCCTCCATCAAAGTTGATGACCGTGAAGCTCAAGGCCTAAGCCCAAAGAACAAGTGGTACACCTATGATTCCGATGATGATTCTAACGATGAGGAGTTCCAGATCTTCATGGAGCAATCGAAGAGGGGATGGAAATATCCGGACTACCTGGCTATGGTGAAGCCTGAAGATGAAGAAGCAAAGAAACCTCATGGGAAGGGGTGCACGGAGTCGCTCAAGATCATTGTCGTCAACTACTCTTCACCAAAGCGTAAGAAAGCTAATCTTACCGATGCAGGAACTTATCAGGAGACTATGGCACATACTTCAACAAAAAAGAAGATCACCATGAATGCGCGCATGAGCGTGAAGCCACAAGAGGATTGGGGGTTCAACCTCCTAGATGTGCCGGTTGGCGCGCACGTCCCAGATACTGAACACCGTCTTCACAAGATAGAGAAGTACCAGAAAGAAGAGCTCATCCATAGGGAGATCATGCGCAAGCGTCTTTTGGATCTTGAAGGCAAGAAGGAACTCAATGACGTGATGAGCAAGGTCACTGATGGGATGTTCCTCTTGCGTTAGGATCTACAGAAGTGTCTTCGATGCATATCCGCTCTAGAAGAGACAAACAAGAAGCTTTGCACTGCGGTCTCCAACAAAAATACTTCACCATGATAGGAGCCATGGTACCAAATAATCGCAAGGGATTATTTGATCCACCCAGCTTGATTCCAAGCTTGGGGGACCTGTGAGAACCTTGTAATCTATCTTACAGTTTTAGCATGTTTACTTTTCTGCACGCATGATTAGACTTTAAATTCCGAATTTGCATTAGTTGCATCAACTTCGAGCTCCCTTTGTTCAAGAGAAGATTTATATCCATTGAGTTACAAAACTTTATTATAATTGAAGTTGTGTTTGATTCATGATTATTATATTAGATGATTTAACTAGGTTGCGTGTTATGATACTTGTACAGCTATCATGATTTTAGGGACTTCCACACCAATGAAAGTATTGATTAAGTTATGAGAAGAAGAATTCTGGTAGCATATTATAATTAAGATTTTTTGGAAGCCATTGAAGTAGTGAGCATGATCAAATAGATGTACTAAAAAAAGAGGAAAGATGAGCAAGTAAAAATATAGACATGCGATCATTGAAAAGAAAAAGAAGAGAGCAGCTATCAAAAGAATCAAGCGTAAAAAAGAGAATGATCATGAATCTTCATTACTAAACTTAGTGCTCTATATCTCTAAACTCTGTGATTATATGATATGTTGAATCATTAGCAGCTTCTTATGATTTCATTAATACTAGAAAAGGTGTGGAAGCCTCTAAGTTATGTAATGTGTAAGGGCAAGGTAATACCCCCAAAGTACCTCTACATTCGATGTTGTATTCCTGTTTTAATTTCTACCTGATGTATTGTAACGACTCCTGTCTCATGAACATGATGATCTTATCCATAAGCCACCATCTTGCTCGGGGACGAGCAAGAGCCTAGCTTGGGGGAGTTGATGAGTCCAAAATTGAAGCATATTTACCTTTTGTTTTTGCATAAATGTAGTAGGGATCGTTGTATTTCACTACGTCTACACGCACTATTTTGTTCTTGTTTCAACAGGATCCCAAATCATTAAGTCATATATGAACATATCAATTAGAGCTATCATATTGTGTAATTATATGATATTTCTAAGTGATAAAAGTCATTTTATAGATTTACCTTCGTGTAACTACCTCAGACACTACGCTCTAAATTGCATGCCTGGATGAGCGAAAGTGGTTAAAATAGTACAACGGGGGCCCAGAGACCACCCACGTGTAGACCCGCCGGCCGTCCTAACCACTTCCAGAACATCAGGACAAGAACGAGCGGCGTAGTCGGCAGGCGAAGGGATCAACTACATACACAAGTGAGTATGTATGCAAGCCACCATACAACTGTTCTCAGAGCCATACCATCTAAAAGAAATAGAAATATATTGCAATGCCATACGACAAGATCCAAATATCCTAGATAGAGATAATATTTTAGGATAGCTCCTCATACATCAATCAACAGAGTATCAGGCGGAACTGGAAGTCAAGATCCGAGTACGGATAAGAAGCAAATCGGCATAAGATGTCACATAAATAAACACATCCCACCCACAGATCTCACGGATCTCCATCCCCAGAATATCTACACCGAGTGATCGTTGCCAACATCATCTGTTTCCTCCACCCAGTATCCATCTTGCGAATACACCTGTTCATCTGAATCAAACAATTTATCATGTGAGACCCTAGGGGTACTCAGCAAGTCTTTATGCCTCTAAAGGGGACATATACCTCGGGTGACGCAATTGTAGCAAAAGATAAAACCTAGCAGTGCTATAGAAACTCGCTAACCATCCGCCTAACCAATGATAGACGGATGTCCGCTAATTAGTAACAACAGTTATAATAGTATAAAGTAACAGATCCATCCTCCCTCTCGCTTACCGACGAGAAGGCGGATGAACAAACCGTCCATTGGCAGTTTTTTTAATCATTCCATGAGTATTGCACTAATTACTAGTTCGATATTTAGTCAATTTAAAAGCGGTACTTTAGTTATGCTTTTCTATGATCGAGAAACTGTGCTCCAAGTCGTCCATAACCGCGGACACGGCTTTCAGAAAGAATTACCCTGCAGGGGTGCACAAATAGCAACACACACTCGATCAACCTCGGAAAAACCAACTCAAAACCCAACGAGGCATTCACGACAAAGCGATCAAAGGATTCAGAAATATTTCAGGGGCCCAGCCCATTAAGCTACCCGCAACGAAGTTAGCCGACTCCGAGATGTACTCAAGGTTTGCATCAATGGTTGTAAACGACTGGGAACCCGAAAGTGTGACTGGGCTTGTCGATACCGCGAAAACACTCCGCATCCAAAACAGTACAGGTGCTCCACGCACAATCTTAAATAAAGCAGTAACATGGCATAAGTACAGGATAGTAAATAAAACCCCAAACTAGTTTGTGGCCCCAAGAAATAGAAATAAATCAAGCTCTGGCTCAGGGGGGTCCACGGCCTCCCGGATGTGGATAGTGCGAATAGTCAAGGAACAGGAATCAAGTACTCGGGGTCCTACGGGACACAAGTGAGCATAAAAACCAAATAACAGATATTGCCCACCGGTGCCTCTTTCATTAGTTATCCCATTACTACTCAGGTTAAGTTGTTTAGGTACCCCGTTATCCATCAGACTCTCACATACCCTACACATGCTGTTCTACGACTCGCATGGCTCAAACAACTCCTGTAGTAATGGCTCATGGGATTGAGGAACAGGCTCGGGGGAGTTTAAAAGTAAAGGCTATGCAGTACTTGGGATTCAATTTAATGCAACCGCGACTCCATGATGCAAGAGTAAGATAGAAGCACTAGGTACTATATGTATGCAAGCATGGGGTAGTGCTTGCCTGGAAGCTCAGTTGAAGCGAGGGATGGATCTGGGTAGAACTCCTGTGATTCCTAATAATTCCCCTCCTCGGCGTCTATTCGAGAAGAACTAAACACACAAGGGATAATATAAATAAAGTGCACAAGCATATGAATAAATGCGACAAGCAACAAGCATGCCATGATGAATGATGCACAATTTGCATGGTATATCTTAGCATGGCATGGGTGAGGTGTGGGGTACAAGAATAAAACATTTCATTAAGTTTTTAGTCTGGTTTTGCTCTCATATAACTTGCTGTCCACTTAATATTTATATTATGCATGCGTCAATTAAGAACATGGAATGCATAAACAGAACGGCCTCGTCGAGCTGATCATTTTAGACATATTGTTTATTAAATTTGGAGTTATAAAACTAAAGTTATTAATTAATTAAGAAAAGGGCATTTTATTGTAATTTTTAATTAGCTCGAAAATTTAAAGTGCTCAAATAATATTTTGAATAGCATATTTGAATTCCTCACATTTTTGTGATTCAGAAACATATATTATTTGTATTATTTGGAATTACAAATTAAAAGTTATTAAAAACAGAATTTAAATTCATATTTAAACATTTCTGAAATTGTTTTATTTAAACAGATAAACAGAAAGACTTTTTACACCCAGGCCGAGCTAGCCACCGTCACTGACAACTGGGCCCAACGCTGACTAGGCGAAACGGCACGGCGAAAACCTTTTCGCACCGCGAGGCTACCCAGCCACGGAGATTGACATGCGGGACCGGGGACTGCGGGTCCACCGCGCGTGTGCGCTAGCCGGGGCTGGACACGTGGCGGATCCGGGGGATTATGGGTTGAGGCTTAGGAATCGCAGGTTCCTTTCTGTAAAACGGTCGCAGCCGCCGACAGGTGGGCCCTAGAGGGAGCGCGGGTTGATGAGTACAAAAGCGGTGGTACCTTTTTGTAAAACGACCACAGAGGCCGACAGGTGGGTCCACAGGGACCGCGGGTTGCGCACGCAAAAAGGGTGGGGGGTTTTCTGGAAAACTGCCAACTGATATTGTTTCTCTTCTCTGAAACTGACGGACAGGTCGGTGTGCGACAGAGGACAGAGCGCGGCGCGGGGGTTTGAACCCTCGACCTGCGGTGCGCGCACAGAGAGGCGGAGCCGCTGCGGTAGGGTGGGGGATGCCGGTAGGGAACGGCTAGGCGGCTAGCTAAGCTATTACGCGGCGCGACGATGGCAGACGCTGGCGCACAAAGACCGCTCGGCAAAAAGGACGGCGAGACCAGGAAGAGCAGGCGAGAGAGGGGGTGTCTAGGAGGCACAGGGGCTCACCGCGAGGTGGTCGGCGGTGGTGGATCGGGCCGGGGAGCAGCAGGCCGACGGCGATGCAGACGGCTGGCGGGATTAGGGTTTCGGTCGGCGTTGTGGACGTGCCGTGGTACAGGGGCATCCTCCTCCTCGACGCGTGCACCGGGGCGATCCAGAGGCCTGCGCGGACTTCCTTGACACCCGAACACCGTGCCCGCCGCCTAGATCGAGAGGTGGGCGTCGACACCGACATGGTGGTCGACGATGGAGAAGGGGTGGTAGCAGGGGAGAAGGGAGGAAGCAGGAGTGTGGCGCAGAGGCCAGGGGAGGGATCTGGGCACGGCAGAGAGACGGGAGGGAGTAGATAGGAACACGGGAGAGGAGGGTGTCGTGGGAGGCGCGGTGGAGGAAAAGGTGGCTTCGGCCACCTTTTCTTGCTCTCCTCACATGCTCGACGTGGAGCTGCTGGCTCGGGGAACAGAGGGGCTACAACTTTGGCCAGCCAAGGAAGGAAGGGCTCGGTTGGGGTCCTTGTGCAGCGAGAGAGAGAGGGCCGAGAGAGAGAGAGGGGGGGCCTAGAGAGAGAGATGCTCGTCTAGGTCTAGGGCTAGAGGGGGAAGGCTCGGGATGGGGTGGTTAGCTAGGTTAGGTGTCGAGCCAGGGGTAGATTAGGGCTAGGGTGGTGGCTCGGGTTAGAGAGAAAAGGAGATGAGGGCTTAGGGTTTTGAGAGAGAGATTAGAGAGAGGGGCTAGGTGTTGGAGATATGCCCAAGAGGCAATAATAAAAGTGATTATTATTATATCTTTGTGTTTATGATGAATGTTTACATCCCATGCTATAATTGTATTATTAGGAAACACTAATACATGTGTGTTTTGTAAACATAAGAGAGTCCCTAGTAAGCCTCTTGTTGAACTAGCTTGTTGATTAATTGATGATTATGGTTTCCTGATCATGGACATTAGATGTGATTAATAACAAGGTCATATCATTAGGAGAATGATGTGATGGACACACACACCCATAGTAAGCGTAGCATAAGATCAAGTCATTAAGTTCGTATTGCTGTAAGCTTTCAAACACATAGTAACCTATTCCTTCGACCATGAGGTTATGTTAATCACCATCACTGGATGAATACTTTGATGACATCAAACGCCGCTTCGTAACTGGGTGGTTATAAAAGTGTCATTGGGTATTCTGAAAGTATGTCTTGAAGCGCATGAACCAAGATTGGGATTTGTCCATCCATATGACGGATAGATATGCTCTGGGCCCACTCGGTGGAATTTCATCTAGTTAGCTTGCAAGCATGTGACTAGGTCACAAGGGATGACATATCACGGAACGAGTAAAGAGTACTTATCAGTAACGAGGTAGAACTAGGTATGGAGATATCGACGATCAAACCTCGGATAAGTATAATATCATGAGACAAAGGGAATTAGTTTCGTATGTAAATGGTTCAATCGATCGCGAAGTCATCGTTGAGTATGTGGGAGCCATTATGAATCTCCAGGTCCCGCTGATGGTTATTGATATGAGATGTGTCTCTATCATGTCTACATATTCACGAACCGTAGGGTGACACACTTAAGGTTCGAAGTTGTTTTAAGTAGATATGGAATGTGCGTTGGAGACCGAATGTTGTTCGGAGTCTCGGAATGGATCCGGGACATCACGAGGAGATCTGGAATGGTCCGGAGAATAAGATTCATATATAGGAGATCATTTTATGAGATAGGAAATGTTCCGGAGTGTTTGTATGAGGATTCTAGAAGGTTTCGGAATGTTCCGGAAGGTTCTGGAAGATATCTTGGAGTTTGCTTGAAAATCAAGATAGGGATCAAGGAGTCCTGGTGGGTCAAGATACGGATTCGTGGGGGAGGTGGACTCCTCCCCCCACCTCCAATCCGCCTGCCTAGGGAGGAGAGGAGTCCTACAAGGACTCCCCTCCCCATGGCGCCATCCCCTCTTTAAATAGAGGGGTAGGGGCGCCCCCTCCTCCCTTGCTCTCATAACTTCCAATCTCTGCCGCCTCTCTCCTCCACCATATTCTACACAGGCATAGGCGAAGCCCTGCAGAATTCTCTACTCCACCACCACCACCACGCCGTCGTGCTGCTGGGATTCCGTGGAGAAGATCTACTACCTCCGCTGCTCGCTGGAACGGGGAGAGGAAGGTCTGCTTCGACTCCGCACGTGTGACCAACTGCGGAAGCGCTGCCGAATCGTGGCGCCGGAAGGATCGTCAACTTGACCAAGGGCGGAAGCGCTGCTGGAACGCGACGCCGGAAGGATCGTCTACTTGACCGAAGGCGGAAGCGCTGCTGGATCGCGACGCCGGAAGGATCGTCCACACGATCTTGAGATCGGCAAGTGATCGACTACATCAACCACGAGATCTAATCTCGTTAACGCTTTCGGATCTACGAGGGTTAGTTCCTATCTATCTCGTTGCTCATGTCTCATAGATTAGATCTTGGCTTTTATCTAGATTAGATCTGGGTTTTGTTCGTTCTTGCGGTAGAAATTTTTTGTTTTCCATGCTACGAACCCATCACTAGGGTGAGTGGGTTGGTAGAGACTTAGGGTTTTAGGGTTAATGCATATACCCACATGAACAAGCAAGGGGGGTGGAGTGATGGATAAGGAGAGGAGGGGTAGGGTTTAGGTAAGGGTTTGATATGGCCACACATGACCAAGCATGAGGTGAAAGGAGAAGGAGGGGGAGTGTTTGTTGGGCACATGGTGATGGTTAGAAGAGAGAGTGGGAGAGATGGTTTTTATGGATATGATCTCACATGATCATGCATGGATGAAGGAGATAAGGTGAGGGTGAGGATCTTGTGAGCACATGGTAAGGAGAGAACAACCAAGATGGTGAGGGTTTAGAGAGAAGGAGAGCTCAAAAGAGAAGATTCACTCAAAAACCAAGTAAAACCCAAAAGAATAGAATGGTGGTGATTGTTGCATGGCCCATGCATGAGCATTAAATGCCATGTCTAATCTTGTGAAAACAAAATAAATAATCATGGCATTTATACACATGCATTCCAAAATATGAAATGAGACCAAGCTAAAAGAATTAAAAGGGTGCTCCATGTGGAGTAGATGGAGTTGCTCATATTTGAATATAATTTGGACTTGCTAGTGTGTATGTTCCACTAGATGTTTAATAGTCCCAAAAATATTCCAACATAAGCATACATTCAAAATAATCCATATGGAAGCTTGACAAGGGGTTCCATCCACAAAGCATGCAAAGGTGGCCATGTGGCTCCTCATATATCAATAATGTGAAAACAACATGGTGCATATATGGGAGCATGTGGAATTGTAAGAGGAACCATCCCAACGCACATGAGCTAGAGATAAATCCAAATAAAATGCAAAGCTCACATATAGTTGGATGGTGGAATTATGGGGTGGTGACAAGAAAGGTGGTGGAGTTAAATAAAAGATATGCCCCCAACTCAACTTGGGCATCAAGCATTTATCAAGAACCAAATACAATATATCAAGAGGAAAATACAATTAATAATGCATATGGGATAAGAACCAAATGAAAAGGGTTTTATATGATGCTCAAATGCAATGTGGCATGATGACATGAGCATGATATAATTATGATGCAACAATTATATGTAGGAAGTAGCATTTTATTATTAGACCATGTAGCATTACAGATGTTAGACAGATGGGATGCTACAACTCTCCCCCACTAAACAGGAATCTCGCCCCGAGATTCTAGGAAAAAGAAGAAGACACGAAGAGGGTAGGATACTTGTCACGGAGCTCATCCTCGCGTTCCCAAGTGGCTTTATCAACGGAATGGTGCGACCACTGCACCTTGCAGAACTTGATGGACTTGTTGCGAGTCCTTCTTTCTGCGACTTCGAGGATTTTTGTGGGGTGTTCTTGATAAGACAGGTCTTCTTGGAGATTGATGAGTTCATGGTCCACGGTCCTGCCGGGATCCTTGAGACACTTCTTGAGCTGAGAGATATGAAAGACATCATGGACCTTGAGTTTTTCAGGGAGCTCAAGAGCATAAGCAACTTCTCCTCTTCTTCCACGAACTTTGAAAGGACCGATATATCTAGGAGCCAGTTTTCCTTTGATACCAAAATGGTGCGTGCCTCTCATGGGAGTGACACGAAGGTAAACGAGATCACCAGGGACATACTCCATGTCCGTGTGCTTTTTGTCGTAGTTGCTCTTCTGGCGACTTTGAGCAACCTTCAGGTTTTCAAGAATGATGTGGACCTTCTCCTCTGCTTGAGTTACAATGTCGGGGCCAAACAATGTTCTTTCACCTGTGCCCGACCAACCAATCGGAGTTCTGCATTTGCGTCCATAGAGAACCTCAAATGGTGCCATCTTTAGACTCTTCTGGAAGCTATTGTTGTAAGAGAACTCAGCATATGGAAGGCATTCTTCCCATTTCATGCCGAAAGAGATGACGCAAGCACGGAGCATATCTTCCAGAATCTGATTGATCCTTTCAACTTGTCCTTGCAACTGAGGGTGGTAGGCAGTACTGAAGTTCAACTTTGTTCCCAAAGCATTTTGAAAACTTCCCCAGAACTTGGAGTGAAGATGCTTCCACGGTCTAAGCTGATCTCAAGAGGAACCCCATACAGAGAGACAATTTTGTTGTTATAGAGCTCAGCCAACTAAATTGCAGAAATTGTTTCCTTGACGGGGAAGAAGTGAGCCACTTTAGAAAGCCTGTCGATGACAACAAAGATTGCATTGTTGCCTTTCTGTGACCTTGGAAAGCCAGTTATGAAGTCCATTTCTACTTTCTCCCATTTCCATTCCGGAGGCTTCAATGATTGTAGAAGGCCGGAAGGTTTCTGATGGACAGCTTTAACTCTGCGGCAGACATCGCACTCAGAGACATACTTGGCACAACATTGTTTCAACCCAGGCCACCAATATTGTGTTTTCAGGTCCATGTACATCTTTGTGCTGCCAGGATGGATAGAAAGAACAGAATCATGCGCCTCCTTAAGAACTTGCTCTCGCAAACCCGGGTAGTTCGGAACAAACATCCGGTGTTCAAAGAAAAGAGCTCCTTCATCATCGACGTGGAAGGACTCATACTTCGGAAGCTGAATGTTGGAGATGATGTCTTTGGTGTACGCATCACCTCGCTGACTGGCACGAATCTTTTCTTCCAAGAGAGGGGTTGCCAGAAGATTCTGAAGATACCCTTGATCCACAATTTCAAGGTTGAGCTGGCGGAATTCCTCGCACAAGAGAGGGTGTTGTTCTTCCACCATGAGGTTGTTGACATAAGCTTTCCGGTTGAGAGCATCGGCCATGACATTAGCTTTGCCATGAGTGTAGTTGATGGTCAGATCGAAGTCATTAATTGCTTCAATCCACCTCCTCTGACGAAGGTTGAGATCAGGTTGTGTGAAGATGTACTTCAGACTCTTGTGATCAGAAAAGATCTCACAACGGTTCCCAAGCAAGTAATGCCTCCATACTTTCAAAGCAAAGACAACTGCTGCGAGTTCAAGGTCATGTGTAGGATAGTTGATCTCATGTGTCTTCAACAATCGAGAGGCATAAGCAACAACTTGGTTTTCTTGCATGAGGACCACACCCAATCCTTGCAAGGAGGCGTCACAGAATATCTCGAAAGGCTTTGATGTATCTGGAGGAATCAAGACTGGTGTGGAAGTGAGCTTCTCTTTGAGTGTTTAAAAGCTAGCTTGACATGCAGGAGACCAAAGGTATTTCTTGCCTTTCTTGAGGAGATCGGTAAGAGGCTTCGCAATCTTCGAGAAGTTCTGAACGAAGCGACGGCAATAACTAGCCAAACCAAGGAAACTCCGGACTTCTTTGACATTTTTGGGTGGAAGCCACTCAACAATTGTCTGAACGGTTTCTGGGTTGACGGCAATGCCCTTAGCAGAGATGACGTGACCAAGATAGGTGACTTCAGGCAGCCAGAATTCACACTTGGAGAACTTCGCATACAGACGGTTCTCACGCAGCTTGTTCAGGACACACCGAAGGTGTTCTTCATGTTCTTCCTTTGACTTAGAATAGACTAGAATGTCATCCAGATAGACCACGACGAACTTGTCAAGATACTCCATGAAAACCGAGTTCATAAGCCTCGAGAAGGTGGCAGGTGCATTGGTGAGACCGAAAGACATGACTGTGTACTCATACAGGCCGTAGCGGGTGGTGAAAGCTGTTTTGGGAACATCTTCCTTATGAATCTTGATTTGATGATATCCACTTCTCAAGTCAAGCTTAGAGAATACCACAGCTCCAGCTAGCTGATCGAAGAGATCATTAATCCGCGGAAGGGGATATTTGTTCTTGATGGTTTTAGCATTGAGAGCCCGATAATCAACACAAAGTCTATCAATGCGGTCTCGCTTCTTGACAAAGATGGTTGGGCTACCCAAGAAGAAGTACTGTGCTGAATGAAACCCAACTTCTCTTGTTCATCAAGCTGACGTTTGAGTTCAGCCAACTCAGTAGGACCCATTTTATAAGGGCGCTTGGAGATAGGAGCGGTGCTAGGTTCAAGCTCAATCACAAACTCGACCTCTCGGTCAGGAGGCATACCTGGTAACTCTTCAGGAAAAATATCTGGGAACTCACAGACCACTGGAACGCTCTGAATAGCATCCATAGCATCATCATTCAGAGCAGCCAAAGAGAAAAGCTGAATTGCAGGAGTCAGACTTGGAGAATAGACTATATGGCCTTCATGAATTTTCAGAGAAACCGAGCGTTCAGCACAATCAATCACAGCTGCATTTTCTGTCAACCAATCCATGCCCAAGATAACATCAATGTCAGAATTGCCCAGAATGATTAAAGAAGCCAGAAACGAAGAACCACCAATCTCAATTTGATTGCCATGGCTGATTTTAGAAGATGCCATTGTTGACCCAGGAGAAAGAACCATCAACCGCTTAGGAAGCGCATCCATTTCTAACTCATTCTCATTTGCAAACTTGTGAGAAACAAAACAATGCGATGCACCAGAATCGAACAAAACTCGTGCAGGAACTGAGTTAACAGGAAGCATACCCATCACAACTCCAGGTGCATGCTCGGCTTGAGCGGCGTTGATACAGTTGGCACGAGCAACAGTCGACCCGGGCTTGGTGTTGATGTTGAGAGCCCGATCTGGAGGTGCACGAACCATAGAAGGACTTGCTGCAGGTCTTGGAGGTGGTGGAGGAAGAGCCTTGTTGTTCATGGGACAACTCCAGCGTTGATGCCCAGTGTTCCCACAAGTGTAACAAGCACCAGGTGGACGTGGAGCAGCATAACCAGGGACTCCGCCAGGCGCTCTAGGGTAGTTGTGGTTGTAGCCCCTAGGAGCAGCGGTGAAGGAGTTTGGTGGCCTTGCTGCGTAGCTTGGAGGTCTTGGTGGAGCCAGGAGCGGTGGTGCGGTATTAGGAACCCACACACGGCGCTTAGAAGGAGTTGTCATAGCTGAAGAGCTTGCTGCGTCATGGCTGTGTTTCTTGGACTCCTCAAACACTTGCCTACTGGCTTCTTCCTGCAGAGCTGTATGTTGGAGTTCTAGAAAAGAACCCGGCCTTGCATGAGTGATTGCATATTTGATAGATGCATTGAGCCCCTGCCTGAATCTCTTTTGCTTCTTCTTGTCATCAGAGATCTCATCGCCACCATACCTAGACAAACTCATGAAGTTTCTGATATAGGTGTTAACACTGTCATTGCCCTGCTTAAGGTTGAGAAAATACCTCCTTCATCCTTTCCATTACAATCTCTGACAGATATTGCTCTTTGAAAGCCCCAGAGAACTGCTGCCAAGTAGGTTGGAACCCAGAGTGGTTTGCCTTTAGATAATTTTCCCACCAAAGAGCTGCATCTCCTTTCAGAAGGTGAGTGGCGCATTTTACCCAATCTTTCTCAGGAACATCAGCAGTTACCAGCAACCTTGACACTTCACGGGGCCAATCATCGACATCGAGCGGCTTATCAGACACATCGAAGGTGCGCGGGGTAAACTTCAGAAAGTCCTTGATGTCTCCTCGCTTGGGAGGTGGAGGTAGCAGGGCAAACTCATTCCTCCTGACACTTTCTTCAAAGCGCTGTTGGTTCTGTTGCATTGTGCCCAAAGCATTAGCAATACTTGCCAACGCAGCTCCCAGTTCAGGTGGTATGTCATCCTCAGAGCGGCGTGGTGGTGCCATCCTGTGATTGATATAAAACTCAAGTGAGTACTATGATGGAGAATAATAATAATCCACAATAGTACCAAAATGGAATTAACCAAGATTAAAGGATACAATTTACTGAGATGATATTAAAATATCAACACACGACTGAACAATAGTTCAAAGCACCTAAAAGACAGTAAGCATATCGCACACGACTGAACAAGGAGTGTGGTACACAAAACTATCAAAGAAAAAATTTCCGCAAATTTTGGCATTAAAATACCACTATATGCGCAAAACCACTTAACGAATCAAGATTAGCAACTCTACCAATTCAATATACAAGAGCGAATGATAAAAGTAGTGGTATGGTCGCGACTCCATCCCGCACTCAAAGCATTACTCCGCACATGAATAAGTAAAGCGCATATCCCGACTCTCTTCCTTCTTAAGGTGAACCTAAAGATTAGCAGCTACGGAAACGAACACCCTTAACAAGATAGCGTCGGATAACAAAGAGTAAGACAGATCGCATCGGTTTGCAACGAATCAGATAGATCGCGTCGGTTTACAAAAGCCTGTCGGTATGGAATGTACCAACAGTTGATAACCAAAGCCAGATAGCGATAACAAGTTGGATGCAACAGATAGCCAAGGAATTACACGCACACACAACCTATGGTACTACGGAACCCAGAATACGTGAATCCTAGTTTGAATTTTTAGAAGAGGATTGAAAACGTTACACTTTCTTACCAGAAAAGGGTGGGTGGGTGGGTAAGAAGAAAAGTGGAAGCAGTCCTACTCTCACGTTTTTTTGTTTTTCCCTAGTATACATAGCTACCAAAATATTTGCTAGACTGACAACGACCATTTGGCTGAGACCCTGAAGGGTGGAATGGCTCTGATACCATTTGTAACTACCTCGGATACTACGCTCTAAGTTGCATGCCTGGATGAGCGAAAGTGGTTAAAATAGTACATCGGGGGATCAGAGACCACCCACGTGTAGACCCGTCGACCGTCCTAACCACTTCCAGAACATCGGGACAAGAACGAGCGGCGTAGTCGGCAGGCGAAGGGATCAACTACATACACAAGTGAGTATGTATGCAAGCCACCATACAACTGTTCTCAGAGCCATACCATCTGAAAGAAATAGAAATATATTGCAACGCCATACGGCAAGATCCAAATATTCTAGATAGAGATAATATTTTAGGATAGCTCCACATACATCAATCAACAGAGTATCAGGCGGAAGCGGAAGTCAAGGTCCGAGTACGGATAAGAAGCAAATCGGCATAAGATGCCACATAAATAAACACATCCCGCCCACAGATCTCACGGATCTCCATCCCCGGAATCTCTACACCGAGTGATCGTTGCCAACATCATCTGTTTCCTCCACCCAGTATCCATCTTGCGAATACACATGTTCATCTGAATCAAACAATTTATCGTGTGAGACCGTAGGGGTACTCAGCAAGTCTTTATGCCTCAAAAGGGGACATATACCTGGGGTGACGCAATTGCAGCAAAAGATAAAACCTAGCAGTGCTATAGAAACTCGCTAACCATCTGCCTAACCAATGATAGACGGATGTCCGTTAATTAGTAACAACAGTTATAATAGTATAAAGTAACAGATCCATCCTCCCTCTCGCTTACCGATGAGAAGGCGGACGAACAACCCGTCTGTTGGCAGTTTTAATAATCATTCCATGAGTATTGCACTAATTACTAGTCAGATATTTAGTCAATTTAAAAGCGGTACATTAGTTATGCTTGTCTATGATCGAGAAACTGTGCTCCAAGTCGTCCATAACCGCGGACACGACTTTCAGAAAGATTTACGCTACAGGGGTGCACAAAAACCAACTCAAAACCCAACGAGGCATTCACGACAAAGCGATCACAGGATTCAGAAATATTTCAGGGGGCCACCCCATTAAGCTACCCGCAACGAAGTTAGCCGACTCCGAGACGGACTCAAGGTTTGCGTCAATGACGGTAAACGATTGGGGACCCGAAAGTGTGACTGGGCTTGTCGATACCGCGAAAACACTTCGCATCCAAAACAGTACAGGTGCTCCACGCACAATCTTAAATAAAGCAGTAACATGGCATAAGTACATGATAGTAAATAAAACCCCAAACTAGTTTGTGGCCCCAAGAAATAGAAATGAATCAAGCTCTGGCTCAGGGGGGTCCACGGCCTCCCGGATGTGGATAGTGCGAATAGTCAAGGAACAGGAATCAAGTACTCAGGCACCTACGGGACACAAGTGAGCATAAAAACCAAATAACAGATATTGCCCACCGGTGCCTCTTTCATTAGTTATCCCATTACTACTCAGGTTAAGTTGTTTAGGTACATCGTTATCCATCAGACTCTCACATACCCTACACATGCTGTTCTACGACTCGCATTGTTGGGGGGATACCCCCGGGTAGGGTCACGCCGTGGTATGAAAGGCCGAGTTAGCCGAGGTTCAGGAAGGTCAAAGCAAGTACTGGCCGGGTCACCTCAAGGCAGGCCGAATCACGGGGTAATCCGGACCTGGGGGCGTTCGCCTAACTAGCCCTAATCCGACTTAAGCGGTGAGTCAGAAGCTTATGTCTAACTTGTATGCAGGAAAAGGGTGTGGCCGGATGAGCCATCGTCCGGGTCGCAGTAATCTTCTAGGAGAAGGAAGGAATCTCGCTGGTCAAAAGGAGCCCCGGTACGCACTGCCTGAGCGAAGCGAGCAAGGACTGGACCACCAGGGCGTGCCCGACAAGCGTGACGACGCCCGTGTCAGCTGACGAGGGCGCCGCAGTGGCTCACGTAGCTAAAGCGTAGCTGACAAGGGGGAAAAGCACCCCGGTCGGTTTACCACTTTGGGAGGGGGCATATTCTTAGGAATATGCCTCCACGTATGCCCTAGGTTGAAACCGAGCCTCCCCTATAAAAGGGGGGCTAGGGCTTCAGTAGAGGGGGTTGGTTTTTTCATTCTCGAGAGATTCCGGTTAAGGATAAGGGTTTAAGGTGAGATCTGTCGGTGTGAGTAAGAGAGCTTCTTCTTCCTCCTCTCGCCAATACAGCTCTAGGAGCACTTGTAACCTTGGAAGAAAATCAATACGAGTTCTGGTGTGGAGAATCACTTTGCTATCCCTCCCTGGATTCCCCTAGCGTATATTAGTCCCCACCTTTAGCCTATACATGGCATCTGCCGTGACACCACCACGACAGTTGGCGCCCACCGTGGGGCAAACGGCGCTACCAGGGGTCAAGATCCAGACGGGAAACTTCGTCGCCACTGGCGAACGCATCGTCTCTGGGCTCGTCCAGCGCTTTGAAGCGCGGGACTTCGTCAGCGACAATGCAGGCTGCTTCGGCACGCGCCCTCTCCCGCGCAACGGCGTCTTCCTCAATCTCGGCGCGCACAAGGTCTACGTCGCGGTGGATGTGTCAGGCGTTCATCCGCGCCACGTTGTCGAAGCAGGCGAACCGCCCCTCACTGTGGCTCGCGGGGAACGTATCGCTCGTTCCCCGGACCATGCAGAGGTAATAATGACAGCGCCGGGAGCGGTTACGAGCAAGGATCCGGCGCCAGATCCGGAGGTGACACCCAAGGCACCAAGGAAAGGTAGGGGTCCTTCGCTAGAGAGGCCGGAAAACATGCTGAGAGAGGCAATAGATAGCTTGGCAAACCCTGTAGTAGCAGCGATAGATCCGGCTCGCGCACAGGACGAGCTGGAAGAAACTAGGCAGAAAATACTTGAGGGCGCAAAGAAAATAGCCGCAGCCCAGCAGTCGTTGAACATGACCCTGCGTGAGTACGCAAAGGCGAACAAAGTTGATGCTGTAAAAGTTAAAGGGAAAAATCTCATGAGCGAGATGAACAGAGAAGGTGATGTCGTAATCGAGGAATCAGAAAACTGTCTTTCTGTGGGGATGCCGAGGTATAGTACCCCGGCCAAGAACCTCAGAGCGGCGGATGCAGCTGCATCCGAGTTAGAGGGACTGACGGGTGAAGCCCGGCAAAGGTAGCAAAACCGAGTTAATGAGCTGGTTCAGATTGCGAACAAGCAAAACGAGGAACTGCTCAGGGCGAACCCGGAGAGAGCTGGGGCCTCCAAGATCGTCCATTCGGTGATGGGAAACCCAGAGAAATCCGCTGGAGCTGCGTCGTCCCCTCATGGCGATCCAAGGAGAGAGGAGGTGGTAACCTCGGCCAAACGGAACAAACAAATTGTCCCGTATGACCCGACACAGGCGGGGAAAGAAAAAGAAGCGCGAAAAAATGATGATCGATGGAGTGTGAGCCGAGGCGAAGCCAGCCGAGGTAACCGTGACCAAGGCAATGCCGGTCAGAGGAACGTTGTCAACGGCAATGCCGGGCAGCAAAACTTAGCAGGGCCAAGACAACCGCAGTAGCGGAACATGCCAAGGCAAGAGCATAGTGACGGCCGAGGTATACAACAGAAAGGCGTGCCGCAAGAGCAAAACCGTTATAACGACGGTGATTCGGAGATGGCAAATGCGGGATACCCGAGACTGGACTATCATGTGATAGGTTCGAGACTGGGAAGCAGGGATTTGATGCCGGATGATGCGAGGTTGAAACTGGATCGACTATATAGGTCGGAACAGATAGAATGTCAGGGTCCACCGGGTCCAGCATGTTTTGGACCCCGGATCATGAAAGAGCCACCAGTCCCGAACTTTCAATTGCTCAGGGGGACCAAGACCTACGATGGTAGTACCAAGCCAGAGGATTGGCTGATAAACTATGCTACCGCTGTAAAAATTGCCACAGGCAACCTGAGATGGGCCGTACGATATGTACCCCAGATGTTGGAAGGCCCGGCAAGGGTGTGGTTAAACAATTTGCCGCCAGGAAGCATCAACTACTGGATTGATTTCGAGGAGATGTTCATCAGCAATTTTTCGAGTATGTATCAAAGGCCAAATAGGCCACAGACCCTAGCTATGTGCAATCAGCGACCCAATGAAACGGACCGGGAGTTTTTGACCCGGTGGTGTACCGTGAGAAATTCGTGTGAGGGCGTGATAGAATCATAGGCCATAGCATGGTTTGCACAGGGGTGCAGGTATGGAATCGAGTTATGGATGAAGTTGCAACGGAAAATGCCGGCAACGTTGGCAAAAATGATCCGGATCGCAGATTCGTATGCATTGGGTGACCCGACCCAACCAAGGCTCGCCTCAAACGAGTCAAGCGATGAGTACTATCAGAGGGATGGATCCGGATCATCCCGGAGAAATGATTACAGAGGAAAAAGGAGAGATGATCGACCGGATCATCGGTACGGTTCGCACCAAGTAGCGGCCGTGAGTCAAGACCAACCTGGAGAAGGGGGTAGTCATCCACAGAAAACTGGAGGTCAATGGACCCCAAGGAACGATGGGAAGAGAACTTGGACACCGGAGCAAAAGAAGAAATGGCAAGAAAGGAAAGACCGTCCGAGGTACACTTACGAGTCGATGTTGGACCAGCCGTGTAAGTTTCACACGCCAAACCCGAACAACCCAGCGGGTCATACGACGAGGCAATGCGAGTGGATGCGCAAGATCGAGCAAGGTGGTTCAGGGAATGCTCAGGCACCCCGGAATGATCAGCCTCGGTAGGAGTTACCCCAGCAGCAATTGCTCTCCGGAGCGAACACGCAACAGCTGATGTTGCCTCCCCCTCCGCCGAGGTATGATAACAATGAAAGAAGGGATGCAGTGCATCAGGTAGAAAATCAGCAGCAGCCGGATCAGAGGCACCCCGGAAATGAGGGGAGAAACGAGTACAAGGAGCATCACCAGAGCTACTGTGTATTTACCACAGAGGAAACCGATAGAAAAAGCTTGCAGGGTAGGAATATAGAGGTGAATGCGGTAATGCCGGCAGTGACGAGGTTCATGCCTTGGTCCGATCAGGAAATCACTTGGAGCATTAGGGATCACCCCAAGCTCTTGCCGAGCCCTGGTTCGTATGCGTTGGTGCTAGATCCTACATTCATTGGGCCTACTATTAACGTAAGATTCTCAAAGGTACTGATCGACAACGGCAGTAGCATAAATATCATGTACGCGGACACAATGCGTAAGTTGGGTATCTCGGAGAACATGCTCCAGGCCACGAGGACAACTTTCCATGGCATTGTGCCCGGCATTTCTTGCGAGCCCATAGGCAAGGTCCGGGTCGACGTCTTGTTCGGCACGAGGGACAATTGTCGAACTGAAAATCTAGAGTTCGAAGTGGTGAACTTGGAAAGCGCGTATCATGCATTGCTCGGAAGGCCAGCGCTGAACAAGTTCATGGCAAGTTGTCATATCAGCTATTTGAAAATGAAATTGCCCGGACCAAATGGAGTAATTACAATTGCTGGGGACTTCCGACGTTCGATGGAGTGTGTGTCGGCCGGATCAAACTTAGCCCAGTCACTTGTGATCGCACAGGAAAAAAAGAAAATTCAAGAGGTGGCTGCGTTGGCTCAGTCCGTGCAACACTGTATGCCGACGCTGTGTAACCCGCATGGAACTGTCTCCTTCCAGGCCACGAAAGATACCAAGAAGGTCCCTGTTGATGACATGTTCCCAGAGCGCACCGTAACAATTGGTGCCGGGCTAAGTGATAAATAGGAAAGCGAGCTCGTCAGCTTCCTCCGTGAGAATCGGGACATTTTTGCTTGGTCCACACAGGACTTGCAAGGTGTTCCGAGGGAGTTGGCCGAGCATTCTTTAAATGTGAGACCCGGAGCGAAGCTGGTGAAGCAACCTCTCCGCCGCTTCGCCGAAGATAGGAGGAAAGTCATTGGAGATGAGATAGCTCGGTTGCTAGCTGCAGGATTTATCATGGAGGTCCTCTACCCCGATTGGCTGTCTAATCCGGTGCTGGTGGAAAGAAGAAGGATGATCCGAACGTGGCAGTGGTTTGACGCATGTGTATCGACTACACGAACCTGAACAAGGCGTGTCCGAAAGATCCATTCCCACTGCCAAGAATAGATCAGGTCATAGACTCACCTGCTGGATGTGAACTATTGTCATTCATCGATGCTTACTCTGGTTTCCACCAGATACCTTTGAATCCGGATGATCAAATAAAGACGGCATTTATTACTCCGTATGGGGCTTATTGCTATCGCACCATGCCGTTTGGTTTACGTAATGCTGGGGCAACGTACCAGAGATGTATGCAAAAATGTTTGCATGACCAAATAGGTCAAAATGTACAGGTATACGTGGATGATGTGGTTATCAAGACCAAGGAAAGCAAAACGCTCCTTGACGATATCAGGAAAACGTTCGCAAACCTGAGGAGGTTCCGGATGAAACTTAACCTGGAAAAATGCACCTTCGGTGTCCCGGCTGGAAAATTGCTCGGCTTTCTGGTTTCCAGCCGAGGTATCGAAGTTAATCCAACCAAGATCTGAGCCATCGAACGAATGGAACTGCCGAAGTGTCTTAACGATATCCAGAAGTTTACAGGTTGCCTGGCCTCGTTAAGTCGGTTTGTATGTCGGTTGGGAGAAAAGGCATTGCCTCTCTATCAACTCATGAAAAAGTCGGATAAGTTCATTTGAACGCCGCAGGCTGATGAGGCCTTTACCCACCTAAAGAAAATGTTAGCCACGGCGCCAGTGCTAGCCTCACCACTATCAAAAGAGCCAATGTTGCTCTATATAGCCGCAACCAACCGAGTTGTAAGTGCAGTGATAGTGGTGGAGCGTGATGAGGAAGGTAAGTCAGTGCAAAGGCCGGTGTATTATTTGAGTGAAGTGTTGTCAACCTCAAAGCAGAACTACCCACACTATCAAAAAGTGGCGTATGGCGTGTACATGGCCGCCAAGAAATTGAAGCATTACTTTGAAGAGCATCCCATCCGGGTCATATGTGAGGCCCCTATATCCGAGATAATGAGTAACAAGGATGCAAGCGGCAGAATTGCAAAATGGGCAATTGAGCTAGCTCCTTACGCTCTGCAGTATGACCGGAGAGAAGCCATAAAGTCTCAGGCTGTGGCGGACTTTTTCGTGGACTAGGCCGAGGTACAGTACGAACCACCACTTCTGGATCCGAACTATTGGCGGATGCACTTTGACGGATCAAAAACCAAAACTAGGCTAGGTGCCGGAGTTGTACTCGCGTCGCCAAAGAAGGACCGGTTGAAATACGTGCTGCAGATCCACTTCACCGCATCGAATAATGTCGCTGAGTAGGAAGCACTTGTGCATGGGCTCAAGGTAGCAAAGGAAATTGGTATACGTCGGATTATATGCTTTAGTGACTCAGATTTAGTGGTGCAGCAAGTGTCCGGAGTATGGGACGCTCTTGATCCAAACATGGCACTATATAGATTTCACGTGCAGAAGATTTCTGGTTACTTTGAGGGATGCGAATTTCATCATGTACCCCGGGTGGAAAATGAGGCTGCCGACATGCTGTCGAAGCTCGGGTCAACCAGACAAGCAATTCCACCGGGTGTAGCATTAGAGCACCTCAAGAAACCATCCATCAGGCCATCCCCGGAATCCGAGTCCATCTACGTCCCGGAGGACACAGAGTCCGGAGCTGCGCCCATGGACGTTGACACGGGAAGTGGTGCGCAAAACCTGGGGACTGCTTCGGCAAACCCGGGGACTGCTTCGGCAAACCCGGGGACTGCTTCGCAAGACCCGGGGACTGCTTCGCAAGACCCGGGGACTGCTCAGCGTAGTCCGGTTGAAGTTATGTCGGTGGATCATATGGACATAGACGAGGACGTGTTCCCCGGGCGGCCAATACCGGCTTGGGCACTGCCTATATTTCAATTCCTGAAAGATGGAACGTTACCCACTGAGGAGGTGTTGTCCAGGCAAACACAGAGGAGGGCAAAGGCTTACACGATCATCAATTCCGAGTTATACAAAAGAAGTGTGACCAATGTCCTCCAGCGGTGTGTTGACCCGGACGAAGGGCTTGAAATCATCCGAGATATACATTAGGGGAAATGCGGGCATCACGCCTCATCCCGAGCCTTGGTAGCGAAAGATTTCTGACACGGATTCTACTGGCCAAACGCCTTAGAGCAAGCAGAAGATCTGGTGAGAAAATGTAATGGTTGTCAGAGGTACGCCACAAAGAGGCATGTGCCAATGTCAGAACTCAAGACCATCCCAATCACTTGGCCATTTGCCGTATGGTGCCTGGATATGGTGGGCCCGTTCAAACCAGCAAGAGGAAACATGACTCACATTTTGGTAATGGTGGACAAGTTTACGAAGTGGATCGAGGTAAAGCCTATAAGAAAATGTGATGGAGCTACGACCGTAACTTTTCTCAAAGATATCATCTTGAGGTACGGTTATCCACACAGTATCATAACTGATAATGGCACAAATTTTGCGGAAGGAGCATTTGCTCGTTTCTGCCGAGATAAGAGGATCCGACTTGACGTAGCTTCGGTAGCCCACCCCGCATCGAACAGGCAAGTGGAGAGATCCAACGGATTAGTATTATCCGGGATAAAACCCTGGCTCATTGAGCCGCTGCAAAGATCAGCGGGGTGCTGGATAGAAGAACTACCAGCGGTACTGTGGAGTTTAAGAACAACTCCGAATCGATCAACAGGCTATACGCCGTTTTTCTGGTATATGGGGCAGAAGCTGTATTACCAGCCGACATAGAGCATGATTCGCCTAGAGTCACCCAATACACAGAAGCCGAAGTGCAAGAAGCCCGACAAAATGATGTTGATCTGCTGGAAGAAGCGAGAGAACTGACACTGTCCAGATCCGCCATATATCAGAAAAATCTCCAACGCTATCATAGCCGGAAAGTGTGCCCCGAGTCTTTCGGGAAGGCGATCTGGTGCTTCGGTTGGTACAACGTACTACTGGAATGCATAAATTATCCCCCCATGGGAAGGGCCATTCATCATGAGCAAAGCATTGCACAATGATTCTTATTATCTTATAGATGCAAAGCCACAGGAAAAGAACAAGGCGGACAGATCCGGTGAGGAATCTAAACGTCCATGGAATGTAGCTCTCCTTCGTCCTTTCTACACTTAGCGAAGAAGTGTATGTATCCGGGTTATCTCATATGTCGGTATGTATGTTGGCAATGAGCTTATCAATGAAATGTTGGCACCTCGAGCAGTAACTCGGGGACTGCCTTAATAATGTTTGTTGTCTTTTGTTATTTGTGCATCGGCTGGAATAGGTTATTCTACTTAGCTCGGATTAATAGTGTGTGAGCACCAAAAACCCAACTCTTCGACTTGCTGCTGTCCAACAAGAATTGGCTTCATGGAAAGCAAGAGAACAATTTTGGAATTGCGTAGCACATGAAAAGCGACTAAGGAAAAGAATTTATTCGAGCCGATGTTTGTTTTCCGGACTAACCCCGTATTTATTTTTGAGCTAAGTCTAAAAGTTTCCCAGTATTGTTAAGACAATTTTTCAGGCTCGGATTCGTAAGTTGTAAAACCGAATCAAGGTAGACACGATCCGAGCCAAAAGATTGAACGAACAAGAAAAAGAAACTTGGGGACTACGCCCACGTTAATCCGGCATAAGTACTCAGTAGCAAAATATCACATGTATTTGGAATACAATTCCACCCGGCATCCCGGGGATCTCATGAATTTTCAAGTGTTTTTACTTAGGAGCAGCAGGAGGGAGTTCAACATCATCGTCGCCCTCTTCGATATCCGAGGCAGTGTCCTCCTCGTCTTCACCCAAGTCATCTTCAATGTTCTCAACTTCCTCTTCGCCTGCGGCTTCCAGGAAGCTCGGACCCTCAGTCCATTCATGAATGGGGGCATATTCAATGAGGCTGTGGGCGCAAGCCTGGCGCCGAGCTACCCACTCCGGGTCATCTGTCCATTTGGACCCGGTGCGCAGCCGTGGGAGGAGGCTGAGATCTATCTTTTCGTACCACGTCAAAACCATGTGAAGGACGGTATTGGCAGCAGCGTGGCCAGCGGATTCTCGCCAGAGGTCAAGCTGGGTTTCAACTTCTGAAAGCCTTTCAGTGAGCTGCGTGACTCTCTCCGGAGCGTCATCGGCGGGCCAAAAGGCGTTGCAGATCTGGACTGAAACATCGAGGAGGTCCCTGCCGTAGTTCTTGATAATTTCCACGCGAGATGACAGGCTGACCAACAGGTCCTCCATGTCAAAGGGAATGCTGTCACCCTCAGCAGTGACCGGAGTACCTCTCTCTCGGCGGAAATTGGCAACAGCAGCACTTGCAATGGCAGTACCCTCTAGAAAGTGGCCTGGGAAACAAGGCAAAGGACAAAGTTGAGAAAATAAGACATAAGAAATAACCCGGAGAAGTAAGGTGGATAAAGGAAAAGAAGTTACGCGAGATGTGACTGTGAATCTGGGTCAACTCCTTGATGCAAGCATCACGCCTTTTCCGAAGCTGCTCGAGCTCAGCATTTGCCGACCCAAGTTTGACCTCGGCTTCCTGAAGGAGCTCGCGATCCTTAGCACTTTGGAGTTTGAGGCGCTCGCGTTCCTCGGTGAAGTCCTGGGCAACCCTTTTTAGCTCGGTTTGGTGCTGCGCCTTCATCTTAGCCATTTCAGCTTTGAGCTTGGCTATGTCATTATCTTTGGTCCGGAGGAGGGCGAGATCATCATCTTTCTTCTTCAGCTCGGCTTGATGCTGTCCTGCTTGTTCGAGAAAATGCAGCATCATGTCAGGCACATGCACACTTTCTTCAAGCAATGCTGAAACCGTGTGTTGGCCCGGCAGAGCCGAGGTATGAATGTTTGCCGAGCCAAGGAGGTAAAATGATGAGAAGCACAGTAAGAACAGATAAGAAGGACGTACCCTTGATCTGCTCCAAGTTCTTTCGCATTATTTTGTTTTCAGCTTCCACCCCAGCTGTGGAAACCGAACAATCAGATTAGTTCGGCAAGTGAAGTGGAAGAAAAATGAGGAAAGGAATGAGAAATAAATTTACCCCTTTTCTCGTACTCAGCGACGAGTGCAGCCTGTTTCGTGCGAAGATTTTTATGCGTATCCAATAAGCGCTAGAATTCGGCACTTTGGCGCTTGGTGGTCACCTAAAAAAGATACAGAAACTTAATTCAGCCTAGTGCATGTTCGAAGTGTACTAAGATCCGGGCCAAGTGGAACTTAACCCGGCTCTAGGTGTGTGCATGTTCGAAGTGTACTAAGATTCGGGCCAAGGGGAACTTAACCCGGCTCTAGGTGTGTGCATGTTCGAAGTGTACTAAAATTCGGGCCAAGTGGAACTTAACCCAGCTCTAGGTGTGTGCATGTTTGAAGTGTACTAAAATCCGGGACAAGTGGAACTTAACCCGGCTCTAGGTGTGTGCATGTTCGAAGTGTACTAAAATCCGGGCCAAGTGGAACTTAACCCGGCTCTAGGTGTGTGCATGTTCGAAGTGTACTAAGATCCGGGCCAAGGGGAACTTAACCCGGCTCTAGGTGTGTGCATGTTCGAAGTGTACTAGAATCCGGGCGAAGCGGAACTTAACCCGGCTTTAGGTGTGTGCATGTTCGAAGTTATTATGGAGCTATGTTAGTTCTATAAAAGAGCATCCGGCCGAGTAACAAGTTACTCCCCCGGAGGCTCGGGGACTAATGGTTATTATCTACAATTTGCGAAGGAGAAAGAGCGTACCTCCATCATCCGTCCAGCGAGGTTAATGGCCTTGGCGGCGGTATTCACTTGATCAGATTCGTGGATTACCTCGGCCTTGTTCCAGTTCATGACGAACTCCATCAGGCTTGGGGGGTACCGTTCGCCTGAGGGCATATGTAGCGTCACCAAACCTTTAGCATGTGCCTCCTTCCTCTCCACCAAGGCAAGGGGCGGGGCTGGTGTGCAGAACCAACTGCTGAGCTTCGGTTGGCTCGGTAGGCGCGTCCTTTGCTGCTGGTGCCTTCTTGGGGAGCATAGACTCAAGGGTACGTTGCCCAGGCTCGGCAGTGCTGGGCTTGGTAGCGTCTTGAGTCTTCTTGCCCTTGGCTTGCTGGAAAGGAGAAGCCGTAGCAGCGGTTTTCCCCTGCCGAGGTTGAGAGGACTCGGAAGATGCAGAGGAACTGGGCGCTGCTACTTTCGTTGCTAGACTTGGTGCCGGCGCTGACGTTTTCGCTGTCGGGGTTGGTGCTGCTACCGGGGCTGGAGTTGGTGCTGTTTTGGCTGCTGGTACTGGAACAGATGCTGGAGTCGAGGTAGCTTTAGTGGCTGCTAGTTGTGGCGTCGCCGAGGTAGTGGCTGCCGTTGTTCTGGCTGGGCCAGTTTCCCCCGCCCCAGGATGATCCGGAGCGGCCGTAGAGCTTTTCGGAATGGGGCTCAGCGGACGTGACTCGTCGTCACGATGGGGCGAGGGGCTGGCCCGTAGAGGCGATGAGATACTGGACCCACTCTGAGGGACCTCCACCGGAGTCCTGTGAAATCAGGTAACGTCAGAAGGAAAATTACGACGAAGTAAGGAAGAGCGAGTTACAGAAGAAAGAAGGACTTACGCATCCGAGGTTTCGGCTGCTCTGGGTTTCCGAGCCCTTCGTGCTGGGGCCTTCTTTCGCCTTTTAACGGGCTCGGAAGGTCCGGAGGAAGAGCTTGCGGAGGCCGCGCGCTTTTTCTTCTTTGCCACCGGAACTGGCTCGCCTATGGCGAGGGGAGGATCCTCGTGGATATGGCCACCGGCGCGAGCTAACGGCGGAAAAGCAAAAGAAAGGGGGACAGCCTCAAACGGTTCAATTATCTCGATATCCGAGTAATCTTCATCATCGGGCCAATCTCTAGCAGAAGAGAAGTTACCCGTGGGTCGTTTCGTGGCGTCGGTCATGGGGAGAAACATCTCTTGGTCCGGCTCCTCCACGTCCGAAGTCTCCTGGTCCGGTGCCCACTTAAGGGTCGGATCCGTGCCGTCCTCGAGCGTTTGCTGAAGGAATAGCTGAGGAAAAGAGTAAACAGATGAATCAAAAATGCAACAATAATAGACAAGTAACTGGTCCGGGGTAAGTTTGCTACATGAAACTTACCATGGGAGGAAGCCGGTCACGGCAGAAATGCTCAATCCCCCAAGCCCAGTCAGAGGGGAAATCCTTGTGAGTGGTGAAGAGAGCCTTAACCCGGCGGAAGATCTCCGTATTGTTCAGCTCGAAAGATGAAGTCCGGTTGGGATCGCGGCCGTAGCTCATATGGCACAACTTGTGGGTGCGCTTCTGGAGAGGGGAGATTCGGTTGCGCACGAAAGTGATCATCGCATCCTCGTTACGCAACCCGAGCTCCTTCAGCTCCGCGGACCTCTTACTCACTTGGTTGGCTAGGGCCGTAGGCTTCCTCAGAACGGCGTCCCACAGATCCGTGTTCGGCGGACCCGGGGTATAGGGAAGCAACCGGATCAAACCTTCGGTGCCTGTGTTCCGGACATAAAAGAACGTCCGGGCCCAACCTTTGCAGGATTCTAGCCCTGTGACTCGAGGGAAAACAGAAAACCTCCGGGGTGAGATGGAGGCTGCTCCGAACTGCGTGAGCCGCTTGTCCTCCGGGTCAGTGTGAATGTCGGGGATAACGTTGCGGCGAAGGGCGAAAAACCGTATCCATAGCTCCTTTGTGGGCCATAATCCGGCGTAGCCTTCAATCGTAGAGGCGAAGGCAGAGAGGGAAGTAATGGCATTGGCTGGAAGATGGTGCGGCTGGAGATGGTAGGTGTTGAGCCAATCATGGAAGAAATCACTCACCGGGAGTCCAAAGCCCCGTTGAAAATGAGACAGGAACACAATGAACTCCCCGGGGTTGGGCGAAGCAGCAAGATCGGTGGAGGCGAGGCGAGCGGCGATGCCGACAAGGAGGCGTCTGGTCCGGTAGAGCCAATCCAGATTGTCCTAGCAGACCCAGGAGCCGGCCCATGCGCCGCGGTCCGCAGCGGCGACGTCCTCCTCCATCTCTTGCTCAGCAATGGCGAGCTCTTCTTCAGTCATCTGCTCCTCGAAGCCCTTGCTGGCGCTAGAGGCGGCGGGGGACAGTGGCTTGGATTGGCGAGGACCCGTAGCGGGAGATTAGCGTCGCAGTGATGGAGAGGCAGAGGTGAAATGGAGAAGTGCGGCGGCGACGCTGTTTTTTGGCAGTGCTGGCGGCGGCGCAGTCGCGAGGAAGACAAAGGAGATTAGCAGCGGGCAGAGGCGTGCGGAGGGGAAAAATCCTAAGGAACGCACCCCTCCGCTATTTAACCACCCAGGTAAGCGGTGAGTGGGATCACGCCCTGTGGACCGGCCACACGCTATGGCCGTGTATTACCCGTCCGGACCAATCAGTAAGGAGCCACACGGAAGGCCACAGGGCGAAAAGAATCCTGGGACGTGACGCACTGATGCGATAAACGAGGAGGTAGGCGTGACGTGACCCGCGCACAGTGATGACTGACAGTTACTCTGGCGATTACTGTACCGTCCCTTAAAATAAGACAACATAATGATTACCCTTCACATGGGCTAGCGTACGAAATAAGGAAGTAAGACCCGGATAGAGCTGTGGTAACCCAGCCGGCAAGTGAAAACTTGCAATGTGCGAAGGGAACGTAAATCCAAGCCGTCCGAGGTACAGAGCTAACTCAGCAAACAGCGACAGGAGCACGAGATGGAACCTGGTGTGGCCTTAGCAGCCAAGGCGGCTAAGACCGCACCAGCTTCGGGGACTAATGTTGGGGGGATACCCTCGGGTAGGGTCACGCCGTGGTATGAAAGGCCGAGTTAGCCGAGGTTCGGCAAGGTCAAAGCAAGTACTGGCCGGGTCACCTCAAGGCAGGCCGAATCACGGGGTAATCCGGACCTGGGGGCGTTCGCCTAACTAGCCCTAATCCGACTTAAGGGGTGAGTCGGAAGCGTATGTCTAACCTGTATGCAGAAAAAGGGTGTGGCCGGATGAGCCATCATCCGGGTCGCATTAATCTTCTAGGAGAAGGAAGGAATCTCGCTGGTCAAAAGGAGCCCTGGTACGCACTGCCTGAGCGAAGCGAGCAAGGACTAGACCACCGGGGCGTGGCCGACAAGCGTGACGACGCCCGTGTCAGTTGACGAGGGAGCCGCAGTGGCTCACGTAGCTAAAGCGTAGCTCATAAGGGGGAAAAAGCACCCCGGTCGGTTTACCACTTTGGGAGGGGGCATATCCTTAGGAATATACCTCCACGTATGCCCTAGGTTGAAACCGAGTCTCCCCTATAAAAGGGGGGCTAGGGCTTCAGTAGAGGGGGTTGGTTTTTTCATTCTCGAGAGATTCTGGTTAAGGATAAGGGTTTCAGGTGAGATCTGTCGGTGAGAGTAAGAGAGCTTCTTCTTCCTCCTCTCGCCAATACAGCTCTAGGAGCACTTGTAACCTTGGAAGAAAATCAATACGAGTTCTGGTGTGGAGAATCACTTCGCTATCCCTCCCTGGATTCCCCTAGCGTATATTAGTCCCCACCTTTAGCCTATAAATGGCATCTGCCGTGACACCACCACGACACGCATGGCTCAAACAACTCCTGCAGTAATGGCTGATGGGATTGAGGAACAGGCTCGGTGGAGTTTAAAAGTAAAGGCTATGTAGTACTTGGGATTCAATTTAATGCAACCGCGACTCCATGATGCAAGAGTAAGATAGAAGCAATAGGTACTATATGTATGCAAGCATGGGGTAGTGCTTGCCTGGAAGCTCAGTTGAAGCGAGGGATGGATCTGGGTAGAACTCCTGTGATTCCTGATAATTCCCCTGCTCGGCGTCTATTCGAGAAGAACCAAACACACAAGGGAGAATATAAATAAAGTGCGCAAGCATATGAATAAATGCGACAAGCAACAAGCATGCCATGATGAATGATGCACAATTTGCATGGTATATCTTAGCATGGCATGGGTGAGGTGTGGGGTACAAGAATAAAGCATTTCATTAAGTTTTTAGTCCGGTTTTGCTCTCATATAACTTGTTGTCCACTTAATATTTATATTATGCATGCATCAATTCAGAACATGGAATGCATAAACAGAACGGGCTCGTCGAGCTGATCATTTTAGACATATTATTTATTAAATTTGGAGTTATAAAACTAAAGTTATTAATTAATTAAGAAAAGGGCATTTTATTGTAATTTTTAATTAGCTCGAAAATTTAAAGTGCTCAAATAATATTTTTAATAGCATATTTGAATTCCTCACATTTTTCTGATTCAGAAACATATATTATTTGTATTATTTGGAATTGCAAATTGAAAGTTATTAAAAATAGAATTTAAATTCATATTTAAACATTTCTGAAATTGTTTTATTTAAACAGATAAACAGAAAGACTTTTTACACCCAGGCTGAGCTAGCCACAGTCACTGACAACTGGGCCCAACTCTGACTGGGCGAAACGGCGCGGCGAAAACCTTTTCGCACCGCGAGGCTACCCAGCCACGGAGATTGACATGCGGAACTAGGGACTGCGGGTCCACCGCGCGTGTGCGCCAGCCAGGGCTGGACACGTGGCGGATCCTGGGGACTGCGGGTTGAGGCTTAGGAATCGCAGGTGCCTTTCTGTAAAACAGTCGCAGCCGCCGACAGGTGGGCCCTGGAGGGAGCGCGAGTTGATGAGTACAAAAGCGGCGGTACCTTTTTGTAAAACGACCATAGAGGCCGACAGGTGGGTCCGCAGGGACCGCGGGTTGCGCATGCAAAAAGGGTGGGAGGTTTTTTGGAAAACTGCCAACTGATACTGTTTCTCTTCTCTGAAACTGACAGACAGGTCGGTGTGCGACAGAGGACAGAGCGCGGCGCGGGGGTTCGAACCCGCGACCTGCGACACGCGCATAGAGAGGCGGAGCCGCTGCGGTAGGGTGGGGATGCTGGTAGGGAACGACTAGGCGGCTAGCTAAGCTGTTACGTGGCGCAACGACGGCAGACGCTCGCGCACGCCGGCGCATAGAGACCGCTCGGAAAAAAGGCCGGCGAGACCAGGAAGAGCATGCGAGAGAGGGGGTGTCTGGGAGGCACAGGGGCTCACCGCGAGGTGGTCGGCGGTGGTGGAATGGGCCGGGGAGCAGCAGGCCGACGGCGATGCAGACGTCCGGCGGGATTAGGGTTTCGGTCGGCTTTGTGGACGTGCCGCGGTACAGGGGCTTCCTCCTCCTCGACGTGTGCACCGGGGCGATCCAGAGGCCTGCGCGGACTTTCTCGACACCTGAACACCGCGCCCGCCACCTAGATCGAGAGGTGGGCGTCGACACCGACGTGGTGGCCGGCGATGGAGAAGGGGTGGTAGCAGGGGAGAAGGGAGGAAGCAGGAGTGTGACGCAGAGGCCAGGGGAGGGATCTGGGCACGGCAGAGAGACGGGAGGGAGTAGATAGGAACAGGGGAGAGGAGGGTGTCGTGGGAGGCGCGGTGGAGGAAAAGGTGGCTTCGGCCGCCTTTTCTTGCTCTCCTCACATGCTCGACGTGGAGCCGCTGGCTCAGGGAACAGAGGGGCTGTAGCTGGGACCGGCCAAGGAAGGAAGGGCTCGGGTGGGGTCCTTGTGCAGCGAGAGAGAGAGAGAGAGAGAGGGCCGAGAGAGAGAGAGGGGGGGCAAGGGAGAGAGATGCTCAGCTAGGTCTAGGGCTAGAGGGGGAAGGCTCGGGATGGGGTGGTTAGCTAGGTTAGGTGTCAAGCCAGGGGTAGATTAGGGCTGGGGTGGTGGCTCGGGTTAGAGAGAAAAGGAGATGAGGGCTTAGGGTTTTGAGAGAGAGATTAGAGAGAGGGGCTAGGGTGAGTGGGTTGGTAGAGACTTAGGGTGTTAGGGTTAATGCATATACCCACATGAACAAGCAAGGGGGTGGAGTGATGGATAAGAAGAGGAGGGGTAGGGTTTAGGTAAGGGTTTGATATGGCCACACTTGACCAAGCATGAGGTGAAAGGAGAAGGAGGGGGAGTGTTTGTTGGGCACATGGTGATGGTTAGAAGAGAGAGTGGGAGAGATGGTTTTTATGGATATGATCTCACATGATCATGCATGGATGAAGGAGATAAGGTGAGGGTGAGGATCTTGTGAGGACATGGTAAGGAGAGAACAACCAAGATGGTGAGGGTTTAGAGAGAAGGAGAGCTCAAAAGAGAAGATTCACTCAAAAACCAAGTAAAACCCAAAAGAATAGAATGGTGGTGATTGTTGCATGGCCCATGCATGAGCATTAAATGCCATGTCTAATCTTGTGAAAACAAAATAAATAATCATGGCATTTATACACATGCATTCCAAAATATGAAATGAGACCAAGCTAAAAGAATTAAAAGGGTGCTCCATGTGGAGTAGATGGAGTTGCTCATATTTGAATATAATTTGGACTTGCTAGTGTGTATGTTCCACTAGATGTTTAATAGTCCCAAAAATATTCCAACATAAGCATACATTCAAAATAATCCATATGGAAGCTTGACAAGGGGCTCCATCCACAAAGCATGCAAAGGTGGCCATGTGGCTCCTCATATATCAATAATGTGAAAAAAACATGGTGCATATATGGGAGCATGTGCAATTGTAAGAGGAACCATCCCAACCCACATGAGCTAGAGATAAATCCAAATAAAATGCAAAGCTCACATATAGTTGGATGGTGGAATTATGGGGTGGTGACAAGAAAGGTGGTGGAGTTAAATAAAAGATATGCCCCCAACTCAACTTGGGCATCAAGCATTTATCAAGAACCAAATACAATATATCAAGAGGCAAATACAATTAATAATGCATATGGGATAAGAACCAAATGAAAAGGGTTTTATATGATGCTCAAATGCAATGTGGCATGATGACATGAGCATGATATAATTATGATGCAACAATTATATGTAGGAAGTAGAATTTTATTATTAGACCATGTAGCATTACAGATGTTAGACAAATGGGATGCTACACTTCGCACCTGGGAGAATACCAAGTGAGGAGGAGCAATCAGTACTGGTAACAACTAGTGATACGGGCGGAGCCCTCCCGTACCATCCTCCCCTACCAAGTTCCATCATGACCGCCTCGTCAAATACTTCTTCCTAGCAAATACGAGAGGGAGATTCGACATTCACAGCCACTAGAAACCACAAAAAACCACATCTGAAAGGGATTTGAAGGAGGAACTTGGCTGGGGAAAAATCCCAGCTGCTTCATGGATCATTGGAGGACAACGCATCATCCCCTTCATCATCAACCGCTGCATCTCCATTACCCCCATCTTTCATCTATTAGATCTCATTGTAATTCCAGATTCAATTGTGGGTTGCATTAAATCTACTTCCGTACTTTTATCTATTCATATGATTATGATGATGTTGTTGATTGATTCCATGAGTGAGTAGTTCCCTTGTTCTTGGGGAGATGGAGCAACCCTAGCACCATTATGAAATTGTAATGAAGATGATCTATTCTTGTGTCCATATGACTTTCTTGTCTATGATATAATTATGGTTTGTGTTTGATCTCTCTCTTTTGATGGTATGTGTAGTCGCCCTCATATCATTTTCCCTCGGGACTAAATGGAGGGAGAAATCCTTTGGACGTATTTTGGAAGCGTACCCGGAATGCCCCGTGACAGATTGGCTTCGGCTCGTAACCTACACGCTCAAAGAAGGATTAAAGAGGGACTCCCTAAGATAATTATGATATCCACGGGGAAACCCTTAATTGCGGTGGTTTGTATGGGTGACTGCTCTCAAACATCGTAGTGGTTATTTAGAGGTGACCTCACTCTTGGCTCAACAAAGTGGCTTCGTACGAGCCATGTAGTGAAAATCTTATTATGGAGCTCTCTCCACACATATCATGACACAAGGAGTATGTTATCTTGATTACACATAATAATAATACTATGCTAGTGGTGTATCCTACATCCCCAAGAATGTTTTAGCCCTATTAAGTTCAACCACGCTTTCATACAAACTTGTTACTTGTTTTCTTTTACTTGTTTTAATTACTTTTCTTCAAATAACCATAAACCTTTCAAACACCCTTTACTTGAGATCAAATACAGCTTACAAATGTACTTTGATAGAGAATAACAAGGGGCATAAAGACCTATATCAATAGGTCTCTATGTATTCGATATCTTTACTTTGAAACTAGCTACAATTGATTTGTGCACTTGCAATCATCACTCTGCATTCTGGTAAAACGGTGATAATGGGATATGCCCAGCAGGACGTTCCGATCGGGCCAAAAGCCTAGCGAGTGGGCCTGCAGGACAGCGACTGGAATGCGACTGAAGAGAATGCCTGGCGATTAGAGACTGGAGACCCAAAAGCGTTCTCGAAGCCCAGTCGGATTAGGTCAAAGCCTCCGATTCCATATCTCGTTCGGTTGTAAACTATAAACCCTAGCGAGGTGCCTCCTATATAAACCTCCCTAGGGTACTCTGAGGACTTACGTTCCATCATACACCCCTTCAAGCGACTCGCTGCTTACACGCCGAGCTCGCCACCCCTGTAACTCGCTCTCCATCAATCTAATCTAGCAGGAGTAAGTCTTTACCCTCCGGGGGGCCGAACCTGGGTAAACCCATGTGCATCCGCCCCCGTCTCGCACCGCAGATGGCCGCGAGATCTCGCCCCGATTCTATGGCAGCGATTGCCGTGGCCATTTCCACGATAGTGGCGCCTATGACCGGGCACAAAAAACCGAAACCGAAGACCGAACCCGAAAAAACCGGGACCGAACCCGAAATATCAGGTAAATCGGTCTTTGGTTACTTCGTCGGTCCTGTGAATCATATGACCGAAATAATTTTGGTATGTTCGGTTGTCGTTGCCTGGAAACCGATTCGACCGAAGAGACCGAAAATTCCAGTACTATGTCGCGTAGAATCTGTCCAGCGTATGCGCATCCCATAGAGGCCCAGCCCTCCCCTGGCTTCCTTGTTCTGTTATCCTCCACTCCTCGTCTCACTCCTCCCTGACCTGGCGTTGTCGCCCGCCGCCACATAGCAGGGAACCAGCGACGAGCTAGAGTTGCTGCCTGCTGCCTCACGCCCTCACCCGTCGAACCTCCAGCCCCACGCATCTTCGCTGGACCGCCGACCTCGCGCATCTCCGCCGTCCCCGCCGCATCTCCGACCCCGGGGCGGTGCGCCATGGCCACGACTCGAGCCCCACGCCATCATCTGCAGCTTCAGATCGCTCCCCGCGCGGCCGCACATGTCTAGCATCGGGGCTCCGCTGGCCGCCACATCTTCGACCCCCAACGAGCTCCCTACCTCAGTGTCAGGTCGATTCCCCTACCTCAGCTACACGTTCTGCAGCTACATTTTCTGCTAGTTCTACTCATTCTGCTAGTTATACAAATTTTGCTAGTACTAGTATATTGTGATTAGCTATGGAGATACACGTTCTGCTAATTGTCTGTTATACACAATATACTCAGCTAATGTTGATGAATTTGCAGAATAAGAATTGTGCGCTAGTTATTTTTGTTTGCTCAAATTAAGAATTGTATATGGCTCCCGTCGCCGCTCGAGCTTCTAGTGGCGCACTCCAATACTGCATGGTTTGTGGCCCAGACCTCCAGCAAGAGCCCGCTAGACAAACGATGGAAAGAATCGGAGCAGCAATAGTTGTATCAACGCACGGCGGCGGAGCAGGTCGGCGCGTATTTCCCCGCAAGCCCTGCTCTTATAGATTTCGTGAGATATTGGTCAGATCAGAGATGTATTTGCTGTTCAGAACTAAGATTGATAAATTTTGTAGATGGATTTCTGTTGAGAATGTCGTGTGTATCACAGAATAAGAGATTTTTTCATGTTCTTTTTGTAGATGGCATCTAAATCTGAAGATGCAAATATGGGTAACCAATATGTACATAAGGATGTGCTGAACGAGGATGCTCATGAACTTGACCTTGCAAATGCAGAAGAGTGGATACTATGATTTGTCAAGTTAATGCCTGTAAATTAGTTCCGTCAGATTTTTTTCAGAAAATGGGCATCACCCTCCTTATTTATTCATTCATAATTTGTTCAGTTCAAATAATTCTAATGATAGCAGGTGCCTCGTTGTGCTATTATTTGTGATATGCTGGACTGTCTAGTTGTGCTGCTCGTTTGTACAGAGCAAGGCAAATAGTGTGTGCAGTTTGTGCTGCTCGTTTTTGTGCTACTAGTTAGTAATTTTTTAGGTTTTTAGCTGCTTCTCTGGGCAAAAAAATTGTATACTTCTGCTATTTGTATTCTGGAAACAAAATGAAACTAGCGGCATTTTCTTAGTTCGGTCTATATGGTCATGACCGAAGACCAGACCGAAAAGACCGAAGACCGAATACTAAAAGACTGAAAATACCGAAGGTAATATGGGTAGCATTTATGGATGACCGAAATTTATAAAGACCGAAAAGACCGGACCGAGCAAACCGAACGGACCGAATGCCCGGGCCTAGTGGCGCCCACCGTGGGGCCTAGCCGGACTGGCCTGAGTTCTGCAGCGAGACCCTACTCGCCGATCGATCGGCCGATCGCCACTGGCCGCATGATCGCCATCGGCAGGATCTTATAGATCCTGCCCAGCAGCTACATCCCGGCGTCACGCCCGGTCACCCACAGCGCGATAATGCCGGTCGACTCCATCAACCTGTTCGTCGGCTTCACCGGCACAGTCGACCCGGCTGCGGCGGTGATCGTCGGTGGATCACTACAACGCCGCGATCTTCTCTCGGAGGAGCAGGTCCACTCCATTAGGAGCCTCGTCACCAAGTACTACTCGGCTGCCAGCAACACGGCCGAGACCAACACCGCCGAGGACGACGCGGCCCTCCACGACACGGACGACTCTGCGACCCCTGCCTCGGTCGATGGATCTATCACCGCAGTGTCACGGGAGGACTCCATCATACGGGTGTCCAACCCTGAGGACTTCGAGGACTCCTCCATCCTTGGGATCTTCAATTCCGACTCCGTCTCGGAGTCCCCCGAGGACTTCCACGCCAGATCCAATCGCTTCAACGTGATCTACATGGCAGACAGCACGGTCGTCCTGCCAGATCCATTATCTACATCGATCCCTCCAACCGCGATGGCCACAGAGGTGGAGGAAGCTCGCCTGTGACTGGAGGAGGCACGGCGCAAGGAGTTAGCCGAGCGCGAGAAATTCCGCCTTGAGCGGGCGACGGCGCAGGAGCTGTCGCTATACCACCAACGCCGCAATAGGACCCGCCTCAACTCCAATGTCCAGGGTCGTGTCCTGAACTTCAATGACAAAAGCGACCCTGCACGTGCGGCTGAGCGCGAATACTGCGAGAACGCGCCACCAGGTGGCAACAACCGACCACCACCTGTCGCACCGGCGACTGGGGCCCCACCACCACCCATTGGTCGCACACCCCCGCCGGACACCCGCGGATCATAATCTCTCCACAGGCTCGGGATGCCAATGGACTCCCACTGTACTCCACTCCAATGGACAACATCGTTGCGGCCGACACTGCAGTCACCAACCTCGACGTCTAGGGAGAAGGCACGCTACAGATCCAGTACGCCAAGACCCTACTCGCCAGGGCCGTCGAGCAGCAAACCACGGGAGTCGAGCAGTAAGCCACGGGAGTCGACTCGTGGGGGCGGATGTATTCTTGTTCGTCGACAAGCAGGGCGGCCTCTAATGGCCACCCAAACGTTGCAAACATTGTGACCTGCCCACCGCCGCATCCCATGGCGCACCAGCCATGGGCCGCAAACCCCGCGCTCTCCACCAACGAGCCGCGACCGGTGAACAACATGGTCGCTGCCAACGGGCAACCCATCGACGCTCGAACGCACATTGTCAAACAACTAGGCTTGGAGGGAGCGCCAACCCAACGACTTGAGGCACACTCTCACCAACCGCAGCGACCCCGAACCCAGGGGCTCGCTCAGCCGAGTCGGCCCCAAGTGCTTCGGACCTATGATCCGAGGCGAGAGGTACCCTGCCAACTTCAAGGCGCCCAAGGAGATCGAAAAGTACGGCCCAACGTATGACCCAACGGTGTGTTGGACACATACCTCATGGAGATGGGAATCACCGGCCACACCGACCTGCTAGCCGCTCGCTACCTCCCCTTGATGATGGAGGGTGCGACCCGGCAATGGATCAACACCCTCCCCGCTGATAGCATCGACTCATGGGAAGAGATGCGGGACGCCTTCGTCAGGCATGTTGAGGGCTCCTACACCCGCGCCACCACCATAGAATACCTAGAACGATGCATCTAGGGACAACGCGAGTCGACCCGCCACTGGATCCAAAGGTGGCAGGAACTATGGATCAACGCCTCCGGCATCCACCTGGACACGACAATAAACTACTTCAAGAACGCGTGCCGGTACAAACCCCTGGTCGCTAAGATCAAGAGGGTCTACCGGCTGCTCGACAACATCCCCGACCTCCTCGAGATCACCAAGCACTACGTGGAAGAGGACCCCAACCAGGACTCCGACAACGAGTCGGAAGGAAGGCGCCTCATTAGTGCCCACGACAGCAGGCGACAGGGCGACATGCGCTATAGCAACACTCGCATCACCGGAAAACACCACGATGACGGGCAAGTCGACTTCGTCGCTAATGCCGGCTATGGCCAACGCGACCCGAAGAACTTCCGCTGTGACGGAGGAAACTACCGCGACAGCGGAAACTACCGTGCCAACAACGTGACCCTATGTCTACCACAGCAGGGAGGGAAAGCCTGCCACCCACACTACCGCCGACTGCCACTCCCTCAAAGAGATTGAAAAGGCAAGGCGGGCACAGGACGACCCCAACAAGAAACCACCAAGGGACAATGGCAACGTCGGCGGCTTTGGTAACACCGTCGGATCACTCCACACCTTCACCGGGCTCGGCACCAAGCGCAAGAAGAAGGTACTCGCCCGTGCGGTCACCGTTAATGCGGTGACACAGGTCGATATTCCCTGCTTCCTCAACTGGTCTGAGCAAAGCATCACCTAGAGTCACCAGGACCACGCACCCAAGATCAAGTACCCAGGGCGAGTCGTCCTGGTGGTCAGGCCCAAAGTAGCCGACTACTGGCTGCCCAAGACACTGATGAACGGCGGGAGCTCCATCAACATCATGACCTAGACACGTGCAAGAGGCTCCAGCTCCTAGAATCAGCAATCGAGCCGACCCTGACAACCTTATACGGCATCGTCCCCGGTCGGAAGGCATACCCGATTGGAAAAGTGATGCTGCTAGTCACGTTCGACACACCAGAAAACTACCGCACCGAGCGGATCATCTTCGAGCTGGTGAACTTCCGCAGCCCCTACCACTACGTCTTGGGATGCCAAACGTTCGCCAAATTCATGGCGACCCCCCACTACGCCTACAACATGATGAAGCTTCTAGAGCCAAGCGGCATCATCACCGTCCACGGCGGCCCCGATATGGCCGTGGAGTGCGAAGGCAAAGGCGCTGAGCTCACCGACACCATCATCGTTGTAGAAACAAACCACGCAGACGAGTTCGCGAAATACACGAGCAACATCGACAAGGACGACCCCACCATTCTGAAGAAGCTAACCGCCGCGAGCTCCACGTTCGAGGCGACCATGCACACCCGCACCATCGAGCTCGTCTCGGGTGACTCCAGCCAGACGGTCGCCATCGGGGCGCACATGAGCCCCGCATAGGAAAGCGCGCTCATTGGGTTCCTCTATGAGAATTGCGACATCTTTGCATGCAAGCCATCTGACATGCCTGGTGTCCCAAGGGAACTCGCTGAGCACAAACTCAACGCCGACCCCAAAGTGCGACTAGTAAAGCAGTCGCTGTGCCCCTTCAGTGAACAACGCCGCCGAGCAATCGCTGAAGAAGTACAGCGCCTGCTAGCCGCAGGCTTCATTCGGCCAATCAATTACTCCAAGTGGCTGGCAAACCCAGTCCTGGTCCTGAAAAAAACAACACATGGAGCATGTGTATCGACTACACCAACCTCAACAGCGCCTGCCCGAAGGAGGAGTTCGTCCTACCGAGCATCGACCAGAGCATCGACTCGACCACGGGATCAAAGTCGCTGTGCTTCCTCAATGCGTATTCTGGCGACAACCAGATCAAAATGGCGGTCGAGGATGAGGAGAAGACGGTGTTCATCACGCCATTCGGCGTCTTCTGCTACACGGCCATGACATTCGGCCTCAAGAACGTCGGCGCCACCTACCAAAGGTGCATGCAGGAGTGCCTCGTGAGCCAAATTGGCCGCAACATACACGTCTACATCGACGACGTGGTGGTAAAGTCCACCCCCCAGGACTACCTGCTCGTTGACCTGGCCGAAACATTCGCAAACCTGCGGAGGTACAACATCAAGCTCAACCCAGGAAAATGCACCTTCGGTGTCCCCACCGGACAGCTCCTGGGATATGTGGTCTCTAAACGAGGCATCGAGGCCAACCCCACCAAGATCGACACCATCGCGTGACTCGGGAAACCCGAGTGCCTGTGTGACGTCCAGAAGTTGGTCGGGTGAGTTGTGGCTCTCAGTTGCTTCATTCCTCGGCTCGGTGAGAAGGTAGTCCCCTCTATCGCCTGCTGCACAAGAACCCCATGTTCCAATGGGACGCAGAGGGAGACAACGCGCTCAAAGCACTCAAAGAGGTGCTACTCGCGGCTCCTCTACTCGCTGCCCCAGTCGACAAAGAGCCAATGCTCATCTATGTGGCAGCCACCACTCGAGTCGTCAGTGTCGTGATGGTCGTAGAACGACCAGAAGAGGGCAAGGAGCGCCCAATACAGTGCTCTATCTACTACATCAGCGAGGTCCTGACGGATTCAAGGCATCGCTACCCGCAGTACCAGAAACTGGTATACGCGGTATTCCAATCCCAGCGGCGACTCCCGCACTACTTCTAGGAGCACCCAATCACGGTCGTCTCCTCCGTGCCACTACAGGACATCATCCGCAACCGCGAGGCAACTGGGCGAGTGGCCAAATGGGCCGTCGAAATCGGCATCCACAACATCAAGTATGAGCCACAGAAAGCGATCAAGTCGCAAGCCCTGGCCGATTTCCTCGCCGATTGGGAAGAAGCATAACAGCCGAAGAAGCTACCATACCTCCACTACTGGTCTCTACACTTCGACAGTTCAAAGAACGCCGATGGCGCAGGGGCCGGGGTCATACTGACCTCACCCAAGGGAGACAAGCTCCGCTACGTGCTTCACCTCGACTTCAAGCCCTGCACCAACAACATGGCAGAATACGAGGCCCTCCTTCACGGCATGCGAGCCACTAAGGAAATGAGCATCAATCGCTTATGGTGCTACGACGACTCTGACCTAGTCGCCGCCCAAGTCGCCGGGACCTGCGACGTCATCTCCCCGATGATGATAGCGTACCGCCAAGCGGTAGACCAGCTGGGGGGACACTTCGACGGTTACTCAGTCGAGTGGATCAACAGGCGAAAGAACGAGGAAGCAGATGCCCTCTTCTACATCGGCTCGGCCAGGAAAGCGCCACCTGCAGGAGTCTTCCTCGACATCATCCACAAGCCTTCAGTCTCCCCACCAAAGGAGATCGACATCGGGATAGCATTGCAACCCAAGCCCTCCCTAGTTGCCATGATCGTGGAGCCCAGCGACTGGACGACACCATATGTCGCCTTCCTCGAGCACAAGATTCTCCCAAGCAACAAGCCGGAAGCGCGAATGATCGTGCGGCGCTGCAAATCCTTCGTCATCATCAATGGCGAGTCCACAAACGCAGCGTGACCGGCGTGTTCCAGCACTGCGTATAGCCAGAAGAAGGTCACAAGATCCTCCAGGACATCCACTCCGGCGACTGCGGCCATCACGCCGGCGCCAAGTCTCTGGTCGCCAAGGCCATGCGGCATGGCTTCTATTGGCTCACTGCGCACGCCGACGCCACCGACATCGTCCAACGATGCGTCTGGTGCCAGAAGTACGCCAACCAGACGCATCTTCCTGGTTCGGCACTCAAGACCATCCCCATCACCTGGCCATTCGCCGTATGGGGCATGGACATGGTCGGCCCGTTCAAGAAGGCCCCATCCGGCTTCACCCACCTCCTGGTCGCGGTCGACAAGTTCACCAAATGGGTCGAAGCCAAGTCGATCAAAAAGTGTGACGGCAAGACGGCCACCAAGTTCCTCCGCGAGCTCATATACCGGTATGGCTACCCACACAGCATCATAACGGACAACGACACCAACTTTGCCAAGGGCGGCATGGCATAATTCTGCGAAGAACATAGCATACGACTCGACCTCGCCTCAGTCGCCCACCCAGAGTCGAACGGCCAAGCAGAACGCGCCAATCAGAGCATCCTCCACGGGCTCAAGCCACGACTCCAAGTGCCCCTCAAGCGAACCCCAGGAGGCTGGGTTGAAGAGCTCCCCTCCGTAATATGGGGGATCCGCACCTCCGTCAACCGCTCCACGGGGTTCACACCCTTCTTCATGGTGTACGGCGCCGAGGCCGTAATGCCAACCGACCTGGAACATGACTCACCTCGAGTCGCCAACTATGTCGAGGCAGCAAACGAGATCACCCGACAAGACAACATCGACCAGCTCGACAAAGCACGCGACCTGGGTCGCTCGTGCACCGACATCTACCAGCAGGGACTCTATCGCTACCACAGCCGCTGAGTCCGGACCCACACCTTCTAGGAGGGCGACTTGGTCCTGCAATTGGCTCAAGACAAGAAGGGCATGCACAAGCTCTCCCCCATGGGAGGGGCCATTCGCCATAGGGCACGTCCTCGGTAACGATGCCTACTACCTCATTGACATACGGGGCAATGGGCAGCTTGAGGTCAGGAGGCCATGGAATATAAACCTCCTCCGAAAGTTCTATACATAGAACTCAAACTTGTACTTAGATGATATATAATGAAATTCATTTGGATCGCACAGATTGTGTCTACTCACCATACTCTTGTGCCACTCGCACTCGTACATTTAGCAATATGCTACGTACAGAAGTCAACCCTTGGTCGAGCGACCGGCACGACTAAGTAGTGTGACCCAATGGCACCGGAAATTTTTGGGCTTTGTGTCGTCCACGAACATGCTAACCCGAAGCCACCATCGGAGTCTTCCCGCTCGACTGGCCCACCGGGCCAAGACGACCAACATACGCTTCCCACAGTGACTTGCCCTCCCCATCCTCGTGCAAAGCGACTCGAATGGTTAAGTACCACGCACGGGGACTTCGCAAAAAGAAACCCCCACGCGGCTTGGGAACACACCAAGTAAGAGAGCTGCCTTGGACTCGCCACGCGACTGGCTCCCTGAGCTAGGGGAAGAGACGCGTTACAAACAACGCACAAACACCCTACAATAGGCACACGCCCAAAGCGGCTAAGTACCACGCTCGAGGACTCTCCTAAACCAACCTCAATCGCGCTCAAGGACTCGTCCCTTCGGAGTCACGAGGGAGAACCAACACAAAAATCCAAAGCAAACACATATGTACACAAACGAGTTATACCCCACTAAAGGGCAGACACGCTCAGGGACTCGCTCAAACAAACGTTAAACACATCACACAATTAAACTTGCATTGTGAGTCGATTGACTCCTGTTACTCTCATACACAGATATTGTTCATATTACAAAAGTCGCCACTTGGCATATCTTACAAACTGCCCAGAGAAGCTATCTATTTCGCAGGCCCTGATGAAGAAGCATCACCACCACTCTTGACACGGACGAATGGCTGCCATGGGTTCGTCGGGTAGGTCGATAGCGACTTCGACAGCGCCGACCGGAAGGGTTGCTCCGACTTCAGGTCGTGATGTTCCGGCTCGGGGTCACCCGGCACCACCATCGTCTCCTGGTACGGCAGCAGGTCCTCCATCGCCAGCACCCGATCGGCAAAGGGGCAGCCTTGGCGGTCAGCCTCAACACCTTCGACATATCCACCGTGCCAGTCGTCGAGGGGTAGCTGCTGGTGACGTCGTCGAGGTCGAAGTCGTCAGGAAAGTGCGCAAGCCCCAGGCTCAACGTCGTGGTGGCCCCACACCCGAAAGCCGAACGCGCCATCCACTCTACGACACCAGGTACCTCCTCCAGGTAGCGCCATACTTCAGTTAGTCCCCTAGGTATAACCTCGGTGGGAGACATTCCTTGAAGAACTGCCTGGACGCACAACGCCGAGGCGGTGGCCCCGTTCACCACCGCGGTCACACACTGCGAGGCATTGAAGGTTTGCACCACCGGATCGCTTTGACCTATCACAGTTGCAACGTTAGACGTCAGTGCCACCATGAATTCACCCACTCGAGGATTCACCGCACATGTCAAAAAGAAAAGCAACGACTCACCAAGGAGCTTTTGGTAGTGCTTGCTGACGTGCTTCTCCAAGGCAGCGAGATCGCTCTACAGCCCAAGGATGATGGAGTCTGCAGCCTTCCGCTCCTCTTCCGCCGTGGTGACTGCGGCCTTTGTCCTATCCTCAGAAGAGATCATGGCTGCTTTCGCCTCCTCCAATTCCTTAACCAGCGAGTCGATATGCCCATTCGCCATGTCCAGCTCAGCAGCTGGAACGTACCCTTCTCGGGCTTTGGCAATGGCAGCCGGAAGACCATCTAAACGGAACAAAAACAATAGTCAACATTCCGTCAACATCAGCAGCTCGCAATCGCCAAGTAAAATAAGTACTCATCGGCAGTCTCCTTGAGTCGCTGGTTTGCCTCCTGCGCCACGCGCAGATCACGCTCTAGACACTCCTTTGCGGCTTGCCGATCAGCCGATTCCCTCTGTACTCCCTACAAGCAGAACGAAAAATTAGCAACTGCAAAAACACAAACTCAGTGCCTAGCCGCTGAAATTCAGCGACTAGACACTCGGGGACTGGTGACTAGAAGAAACTCAGTGCCTAGTCGCTGACTGGCGACTAGAAGAAACTCACTGCCTAGCCACTGAAATTTAGCGGCAAGACACTCGGGGACTGGACGTACCTGAATGGCGGCACCAAGCATATTGTGAAGTTCTCTAGCGTCCGTCGAAGGGACCACGAAGGAGGTACGCCCGTGACAAGGTCCAACATCCTCATCGATGATCTCCGGCATCTGTGGAGATTGGGTTTCCCCCATGATCGGCTTCTTCGCTGGTGACTTAGGATTACGCGTGGGCTTCGCCGGTGTGGCTGTTCGCCGAGAATTGTGCTCTTGCAAGATCTCGTCATCTTCGTCGCGCTCTTCAAGACTACGGCTCGCCTCGAACTCGCGCTGCTGGCGGGCCGCGGGCGCTGGGGGAAGAACTGATGACCCACAAGTATAGGGGTATATCACAGTATTTTCGATAAGTAAGAGTGTCGAACCCAACGAGGAGCAGAAGGTGCTGGCTAGTGGTATGGAACAGGAATTCTCTGCAAATACTTAGCAAACGGATTTTTAGGGGTTTTTGATAAAGCAAGTAAATAAAGTACGAGTAAACAAAAGACAGTATGAATAAATGCAGCAAGTGGCCCAATCCTTTATGCAGCAAAGGACAAGCCGGTTGTATTACTTAAGATGACCAAACGTTCTCGAGGACACATGGGAAGACTGCCAAGTGCTTTCGCTTCATATAGTGGATTAATCTTCTTTAGCTTGCTAAGTGTTGTGTGGGTGAACCTGTGCTAATGTACCGACCTTCCTAGGACTAATACATAGTTGTGATTATACCCCTTGCAAACATCCGTAAGTACAATAAAGTAATTAAGGTAGAAACCTAACCACAGCTTTAAACTCTAAGACCCTTACGTCCCTTGTGCAATGGTTTCCTAACGGGGGTTCAGGTTTCTGTCACTCCGGCAACCCCTACGATTAGTACCCAAATACACAATGCATTCCCCTAGGCCCATATAGGTGAAGTGTCATGTAGTCTACGTTCACATGACACCACTAGAAGAAGTACACCACAACTTAAATATCAAACTATTGAATCTCTCTCAACACAACTCCACTACTAACAACATGACTTCTCCCATGTCCTCAAGAACAAAACGAACTACTCACAAGACATCATATGGATCATGATCAGATATGGAATAATGATGTATAACAATCTGAACATAAAAATAATTCAATGGTTCACTCAATAGCATCAACTACAAAGAGTAATCAACACCAGGATAGTTTCCCCTAAGAACTATGCAAGATTCAACTCAATTGTTACAGCAATATAGAGATGATGATGAGGGTGTTGATGGTGATGATGGTGGTGATGATGATGATGATGATCCCGATGAAGTCCATCTTGACGGTGGTGTTGATGGCGACGATCTCCCCTCTCCGGGAAGGAATTCCCCCGGCAGAAATCTGTCTGCCGGAGAGATCTTTCTCTCTCGGTGTTTTCCGCCCTGCAGAGGCGGCAGAATCTTCCTATGGTCTCTCCTCGAGTCTTACGGTTTCAGGAGGATAATATACGCCAGAGGGGAGTGCCAGGGGTGGACCACGGTGGCCATACCACCTGGTGGCGCGGCCTAGGGTGGCCCGCGCTAGGGGGTGGTGTGGGCCCCTTGTGGCCCATCTCCAGCCCCCCTTCTGGCTTCCTTCGTCTTCTAGAAAAATAGGATTTTCCGTATATTTTCCTGGATTTTCTGATCTTCGCGAATTTTGCCTCCAAACATCACCTTTTCCATCAGAATCCTGACTGGAGCGGTCCATGCTCCAAAAGTCATCAACCATGCAAAAACATATGAAATAACATAAGTATCATCTCTTTATATGAAATATATCAATGAATAATAGTGAATTATGATATAGAATAGTGATGAAAAATGGGCATATCAAGAACCTCCATCTCTTCCTCTTCGTCCTCAGAGGGTTCTCCTTCGGCACCATCCTCGAGCTCCTGGGGGACCTCTTCATCGAGTGGGGGGAGCCAGCCCTCCAGAACTTGGAACAACTAAGAATGGACACGAACAAGGTTCAGATGATGCGGCTGCAAATTGTATCGCAGGAATCACGACTGAAGATAAATTTGGAGAAAAAGACTTACCATGGGAGCTTCATTCTTCACAGGCACTTACGAGGCGAGCCCGGCCGACGTGGTTGTAAATTCCGCATCAGTAATCTTCTTCAAGGCAGCCTTATAGTCTTCGGCATCCCACGAATCCTTGCTGGTCCAGGAAGGATCGTTCTTCCCGCTGTACTCGTACATCCAGTGCGGCTAGGTCGCCAATGGAACCAGGCGCCACCCGAGCCAGCAGTTGTATAGGTTGGTCGAGAACAGCCCTTGGTCCTTCAGCTTCTGGATCTGGTCCATCATCTCCGCGATGGCCATCCTTTGATCGTCGAGGAGCCTATCTGTTGACAGCCAATGGGGCTCGCTTCCCTCCACGACGAATTCCGGCAACGCCACTTCGCCGGAGGGGGTGGACTCCTTCACGTAGAACCAGCTCTTCTTCCATTCACTCACGGCCTTCTTCGGCAACATGAGCATGGTGAAATTGACCTTCAGATTCAGCTGAAAGGTGACGCCTCCGTCTGCCAAGATTGGGCCGCCGGACCCTTCGCGCCCGATGCGGCTGTGGAACAGCTCCAACCATAAGTATAGCCTACAGCCAAGGTAGCATTCGCATAAGGCGATGAAGATCGCCAGCTGCTCAATGTTGTGCGGGCCGAGGTCTGATGGCTTGATCGCATAATATGCGCAGAACCGCCGAAAGAACAACGAAGTAGGGAACCCCAAGCCCCTCTCCAAGTGGCTTGGGAAGCAGATGAACTCGCCAGCAAGCGGCTTCGACTCGATCTCGAAAGATGCGGGGATCTGCCAATTCCCCTTATAGAGGACCCCGGCATCCTCAAAGGACCTGAGTTGTGCCGTAGTGCATTTCGATTTCCCCCACCGACCTTTCAGAGGCGCCATCAGGAAGAAAGCAGGGTCACTTGGTCTAGGGAGTCTAGATCGAGGGAAGATGGAGGGAATGGATGCGCAAGGATGAAGAATGTGGAGAAGGGTCTACAAGACTGATCCTCCACTCCCCTTATAAGGAAGCGTTGCCTGCCGATTTCAGGATAACCGTTACCTGCGGTAATTGCGCCGAAGTTACTGTTGGACTACCCAACGGATAGTTTGACCAAGTTGATGGTCCGATTCCTTCACTCGACTCGCCCGCAACTATGCCATGTCCAGTTGATGGGGCAGCGACTCGATAGTGACTGCATTCACCGAAGCTGCGACTAGGAACCCGATGGAAAATTTCCTTAGTTCTCGGCAGAGTCCATCGCCGATTCGACTGGGTGTCCAAATTGGACTCGCCTACTCCGACTGCCAAATGGACACCTGCGATTGAATCAACGATGGCCTCAGGGACTACTAATGGGGATATGTCGAATGGGGTATGCCCAACAGGACATTCCGATCAGGCCAAAAGCCTAGCGAGTGGGCCTGCAGGACGGCGACTGGAATGTGACTGAAGAGAAGGCCTGGCGATTGGAGACTGGAGGCCCAGAAGCATACTCGAAGCCCAGTTAGATTAGGTCAAAGCCTCCGAATCCATATCTCTTTTGGTTGTAAACTGTAAACCCTAGTGAGGTGCCTCCTATATAAACCTCCCTAGGGTACTCTGAGGACTTACGTTCCATCATACACCCCTTCAAGTGACTCGCTGCTTAGACGCTGAGCTCGGCACCCCTGTAACTCGCTCTCCATCAATCTAATCTGGCGGGAGTAGGTCTTTACCCTCCGGGGGGCGAACCTGGGTAAACCATGTGCATCCGCCCCCATCTCGCACTGCAGATGGCCTCCAGCTCTCGCCCCCGATTCTATCAATCGCTGCCTATGGGAGCGACTGCCGTGGCCATTTCCACGACAGGTGATATGCGAAGAAGTGTTGAAGTTTATACATATGATGTATCGTATTTTCAACAGATAGTGGAAATCATTATTTTGGTGAGTTTAGGTAAATATGAGTATTTACTTGATGAAATACAAGGTTGAAACTATTTGAATTATTCAAAGGATTTCAAAATGAAATGGATATAAGATTAACAAGAATTCCAAAGTCTTTGTGATTTGATCCAAGTTGTTTTGAATTCAAGTTAATAGAAAATTGGCATATAAGGGACTTGTGAAAACAGTTTCACATATTATGGTGATTGGATCAAATAGTGTTGACATGTCTAAAACATCATAATAATAGTACATAAGATACATATGGTCCAAATGATCTTCGAATGGTTTAACATTAGGAATTAGAGTTAGAGATTGAATTAGTGAACACTCAAAGGTATTAGGAACATCTAAAGATTCGTGGAAATGACACAATATGAGATATGGCATGCTCGAGTTTCTAGATATTTCGATAGTTCGAGATCATTGCGAATAGTAAGTCTTTGTGGTACATTCTTAGTAAAGACTATGAATGCAAATTCCAAACTAATACCCAGAGAAGACAAAGTTTGTATTGTCTCAGCGAGTTACTTCTTTTGAGAAAAGGTTCTTATAGAAGTGTTAGTGGAAAGGCAAAAGTGTAAGCAAAAAGATTTTGACCTTACCTCCGAATTGTTAAGAATGTAAAATGGAATATGTTCCGGAAACAAACTTTACAAATAGAGGAAAACTAGAATGATATGATCATAAGTGTTTCAGCTAACACTTTGTGAAAGTAGGATTCAAGAACTTGTTCGGTTAGTTGCAGAATTCCATTATTGATTCACTTGTCCTATTATTGGAATAAAACATACCTATGAACTACAAAGAAAGTTTGATGTGCCTAAGTACAAGAAATGACTTAGAGTCATGAAATCCCAAATTAAGTAACATTTGAGATTATGAAGTAAAACTTACTTGATCTCATTAAGTAATGGAATTTACTTAATCCTTCCCAATGAACTTCAAAGTTGAAAGGATGGAAATGAAACTTAAAAGGAAGACATAAAAGCTTATTTTGTCACAAAGCTATTTTTACAAATGCTTAATGTCTATTGGATTTAATCAGCAGATAAATTCCAATTTGTAATGGACTGTTCAAAACTGCAAAGTCTTCAAGAGTATGAAGAGAAAGTTTATAGCCAGTACAACAGGCAGTTTTTGATCAATCGGGAATTGCTGAAGTCTTGTAATAGAAATTCTTGATTTGATGCAAGATCAAAGAATTTTGGATTTGCCAGACTTATCCAGAGAAGTCTGCAAGTTGAGTGGGAGCTAAGAGGTTTCCCTAATAAAATATGTGGACAACATATTTAAGTGGGAGATGAGTGACATCCTAGAATATCAAATATTATGACATATTTGAGTGGGAGCGTGACAATGTTCTTGAATATGTAATCGACATATTAGTGAAGAATGTATTTGGTATTAGAAATGATTAGATCATTAGATGGATGAAATTTAGCATATATTAAATATAGTGGATCTATGTGATTAGATCAGGATGTTTAATGAATATTAAAAGTCAAAATACTTTGGGAATTTTGAAAGTGTTCAGAAGTACCTAGTTGAGATTCTGAAAAGAGTTCGGAATGGATTCAAGAAAGAATTGGTTCTTACTTGAACGACTAGGAGAAGTATTTAGTAATGACTTGGTATTTACGACAATGGTCAAAACGGGAAAAAGGATGCACTGCATCGACTATGCCTTGACCATAGTTTTTCCAAGGTAAAATCCATGTTGTTTATACTTGACATAATGTGACCCATGTTCTTAGATATGAAGAACAAGGATTCAAGAGTGATTTATGAATCACTAAATCAGAGTTAAGTTTGAACGCAGCGAAAGCATGGCTAGACATCAAAGTAAAAGTATTGCACTTTGATTAGAATTTACATAGATATATAAGTATTAGAATACTTCAGCGTTAGCAATTTTGTTCTAGAGAAAGTTCAACTTTCGACTAAGTGTGTTTATAGTTATACATGACATCTTGAAAGTTCTATCAACTGATAGATGGTCATGATATATACTAGAAAACAGAAGTCTCACTTTGTCACCAAAATGCTAAAACACATTATATGATAATGGTGTGAATGTCAAACAGTTGACATTAATGATTTGCAAAATAGGACCTTATGAATCTGGTGAAACAGATTTAGGACAGGAAGTCCTCCATGAGCAAGCATGATTAATAAACACATATGAGATATGGTTTATGATTAGTAGCAATGCAACTAGATTATTTATACTCTAGTGCAAGTGAGAGACTGAAGGAGATATGCCCTAGAGGCAAATAATAAAGGGTCGTATTATCATATCTCATTAGTTCATAATAGTTTTATATCATGCTATAACTATATCAAGCGGAAACATTGATACATGTGTGGTATACAAACAAACCTAGGTCCCTAGTAGCCTCTATTCAACTAGTTCATTGGGCAGACGATGATCAAGGTTTTCTGATCATGGGCTAAGCAAAAGTCACTGGCAATGAAGTCATATCATCTGGAATGATGTGATGGACACTTCCCACGAATGATTGTTGCAACACGATCATGTCAGTTAGTTCACGTTGCAATTGTCAGAAACAGATTGTCCTAATCCTTAGACCGTGTGATCATATCAATCAATGTTACCGGAGGATGCTTTCACTGTATCAACCGTCATATCGTGATAGGGTGACTATAAAGGTCCACGTTGGGTATCCAAAGGAGCATGTAGAGGCAATATGCTTCAAGATCGGGAATTGTTCTCCTGTGTGACAGGAAAATACAACTGGGCCACTCGGTGAATTGCATCTGTGTTGCGCAACACATGACTAGGTCATGGGGATGGTATTTCACGGGAACGAGTAAAACAATACTTGTTGCAAATGAGTTTGAACAAGGCACAGTGATACCAATGATCAAATCTTGTACAAGTCTTGTATCGAGAACAAGGGAATTCGATATATCGTTTCAGGTTCAACACGATGGAGATCCGTGGAGTGCATAGGGGTCACATGGGTATCCCGGTCTCTCTATTGATCATTGATATGGATCATGTCTATAGCATTTCCGAACCATAGGGAAACACGCTTAAGGGCGATACGGCGCATGGAGATCGTCCTGCTAGATGGAATCATGAAAGAGAGAGAAATTGGAATCGTTCCGGAGAGATCCGAAGTTGTTCGGAGAAAGAAGGAAATGAAAAGGCCAAAAAGAATTTCGGATAAATGACAATTTACAATATGCATTTATTATATGTTAATTACGAATTAACTTATACTAAATAAATATTTAAATTCAAATATATAAAATAACTTTTTTATTAGGCCAAAATCCCGGAGGAAATTGGCCGAGGAGAAAGCCATTCGAAAAGACAAAGAAAAAAATAGCAGCTCGCGCAGCTGGGCCGAACAGGCTGGCCCAGGCAGGCAAGCCAGTGCTAGCCATTGCCGAGGCGTGGCCCATCCAGCTGCCGCCTCAAGCCCAGCCGGTTGGCGAGCTGGCCCGCAGGGGAGCAAGGCAAAGCGGGCAAAGTAGGTTGGCGAGCTGGCCCGCAGGGGGAGCAGACGGCCCACCTGGGCGCCAGCTGCCGCCGCTTGCTGGCTGGCGCTCGGGGCGAGCTGGGCCACCACGCTGGGTAGCCCACCCGACGCCTGCTGCTCTGCTGCTACTGTCTCCAGCTGCGGCTGGTTGGGCTAGTGCGGGGCTAGTGGCCCATCCGGCCACCACCTCAAGCCCAGCCGGTTGCAACCCCAGTTTTTGTCCCTTTTCTTTTATATTATTTAGTCCCACATGGGGCACCTAAAGGGAGGGCACACCTCCCTTCCCTTAAAAGACACAAGAAATTAAGTTATTCCCTTTGGTTGAATACTCCCTTCCTCTCTCTCTAGTTGCCTTCTCCGTGGCACGGTCCTAAGTAAGGACTGTGCACGCAAAGTCAACATATCTGTGGCACGCCATTGTACTGCAGTGATTCCGCTAGGGGGTCTACTTCCGCAACCCAACAAGGATCAAGGAGTTCGGGAGTCGTCACATTGCACCGTATGCATGTGATAACTCGGCGGGGCTATTGAAGCTTCCAGGCTATCATACAAGGACCTGGACAAGGGCGACGTGCGAGTAGTTTCGCGACCTTGAGGTCGGACGGGTATGACTATATCATCCACGCTCCTGCATGAGCGTACCGCTCTCTTGGTCTTCAAAGTGCGTTACCGTTGTCTTTCTCCGTTATTGCATTACTTTTAGATATCCTTGGGCATTCAGATTATTCCGCGTAGTTAAATTTTTAATTATCTGCCACGGAAACCCTTAAAAAAGAGCCTTCTTCAGTAGATAATTTTTCTTCTATTTGTGCATCTGTGCATATCTCTGCCTAGCATATTGCCTTTAAAGTTCCTTCGGATTGTAACTTTTTGTTGCGTAAAGCATGCCAAGATTCCCCTGTAGTACAATTTTAAGGGAGTATAATTTACACATTGGTTGATTAATAATACTTATACTGATGGTGTTGGATAGAAATTTGAAAGGATGACATTCATTAGACTGTCAGCGACACCATCTGCAAGGAAAAAACAATGAATTACTTGTGAACGGTATGCAATAGTTCATTTGTTTTTGCTGAATTCAATACAGATAACAATCTATCCCTAAAACCAATGAAGCATGTGACAGATGTCCGAATCTCCCTGCCATTGTTACAGAATTTTTTTAGACAAAAGGCACAATTGTTATCTAAATTTTACTGCCACATCCGAGTTTCGTGTTGGTTATGCTGAACATACAGAAATATTTCTAAGTAGCCCTCCAGCCATGTCCATGCTTGCAGATTAAGAGCTGCAAATTATTTCTGAGGTGATCCAACTAACAAAGGTTCAAAGTCAACAGTAATAAGTTTGCTTAGTGGCACGAACCACCTCATGCAAAGCTTCCAAAACCATCCTCTCTTCCTGTGCTTGCAATTGCAACAGTAGTAGAGATGTTTATGGTAAACAATAAATGTCGATTCAGTATCTAAACAGATAAATTTGGAGATTTCATTCTGCAAATAACAAGATGAAGCAAACCGAATGCAACCGGGTATAAAAAGAGAGCTCGTTAGGTGCACATCTTGTTGTGTCCAGATGATGGCTTAGGAGAAGGTAATGACCACACGAAATCAAAAAAATCTCCTCCGCACGTGCCGCTCTCGCGGGGGGCGGACATGCGGAACCCTAAGCCACCGCCACCCCCGACTTCTCCTCCTGCTCCTCCTCCGCTGCCACCGGAGGACGCCGATGGGCTAAGACCTGCCGGCCAACGGCGGCGGCGGGGCTGCTTCCTCGCTCGGTGGCCTCTCCCCCGCGGCTTGGTGATTCGCGAATTATAGCGGCGGTATCGAAAAGTGGGGGGCAGCAGCACAGGAGGAGTTCACAGTCTTATCTTGCAGGGTGAAAATCCAAGGTCTGGCCTTAATTGGTTGTGCCTAGCAATGACCTTGTTGAAGACATTATTTTGTGAGCGAGGACTTTCTCCAGGGTGAAAACCTATGATCTTTTATCGGACGATGACGGTGCTTGCGCTATGTTTCCTTCTTGAAGGCGTCACTATTGGAGACGTTGGGCTTCTAGTGTTATTCCGGTGGGGTTAGTGTCGCTGCTACTAAGGATCTAATCATTGTAGCGAGACTTTTGTTTTTTTAATTCTTCTTGAGGTATTTTGTGGTACCCTCAAATAAATTGTAGCCATCCATTCTTGTCCATCTAAAGGTTCATAGTAATTTATACTAGTGAAAAAGTTGACTACTACAATTTATACTAGTCAGAAAAATTGGCACCGCGAAAAAAATTGTCGACGGGCCCTGGTCCAAAAGGCCTCGCCTGACCCAACTCAGTCCAACTGTGTTATCGAGTTCCCCAACTCAGTCTAACCCTAGAGAAGATCCCATCTACGCCTACTCCCGTGTACCGATGCCCGCCTCCGTCACGTGCCCGCCGCGTTCCGCCGGTCCTCATCGATGAGACCACGCCCTCTCTCGTCTTCCGCGATTCCACCTTGGCCGTGGTGGTGCCACCGCAACGAGGTCGCTGGCCTCGGTTCTCTCGCCGCCGCAGCAAAGAGAGAGGGAGCTGGCAATGGTTGGATGGGGAGGATGCGGCCGGCGAGAGGGTGGCGCGGGGGAGGGGAGCAGCTCGACAAAATGCTGACTGGGACTGGGAGGGTGACGGGAAATGAAAGAAGTCCATGGGAGGAATCCCTACGGGTATTCTGGTGGCCCTCCTCGTCATCGGCGTGTCGCTTGCTCCGCATCTCCGGCGTCAGTCGTTCCTAGTTCTCCTCTGCGTGCTCTCGTCGCCAAATTCGGAGTCCACGAGGAGCAAGAATAGGGAACTAGTCGGCTGGGCACATGGCGAAGGTGATGCAATGCAAGGCGCTTCTAGTACTCGTCGGGCCTACAGCGGTTTCAGTCGTCACAGACGGTGAGGTCTTAGGGTGTGTTCAGTTGGTGTCCCGAAGTGGAATGGAATGGAATGGTTCCACACCTGAGAGCTGTTCTAGTGTTCAGTTGAGAAATGGAATGGAACGAGGTGGTTCCTCAAAAGAGAATATTCCCTCTAGATCCAGAATGCACTCATTCCACCAAATTGGTGGAATCACCCCATTCCTCTATGCTAAAGCCACCCAAACGTTATCGCTCTCTCTATTCTCTTTCCATCTTTTTTACTAAATGCACCCAAACATAGAATGAAACCATTCCATTCCACTTTTTTGGTTCAACCGAACATAGGATGGAACCATTCCATTACACATTTTTTGTTCTAACCAAACACAAGAATGGAACCAACCCATTCCAGTGGAATGGAACCATGACACTCCATTCCACTTCGTTCCCGAACTGAACACACCCTTAGAAACTTGTACAGCTGCGGTGTTTGACATTGACGAGCTTGGTGTTCTTCTAGTTCGTGTTAGTTCCTCTCACATTTCAGTATTTCACTATATAAGTTATTTCTGAGAGCCAGCAGTCAAAACTTGCTGACTTCTAGTGCAATCAAAAGTACCTTTAGCTAGACATAGATTGGCTATACGAAAATAATACAACTAGGTTGAGGCTGAAACTCAAAATACTCTCGGCAATGATGTTCTCAAAAATCATAGCCATGCACTGTTAAGTCTGTAACTGAAATAAGAAAAGTCAAATTGCCATATAATAAACTAGCTATGATAACAGGCTTGTAAAGTGAAGGAGCAGCTACTTTGATTTATGTGGTAAGGAACAGTGAGTCCGATTTATTTGAAAAATCGCTTCTAGTTTCAGTTGTGCATCCATATGCTTTTATTCCACAATGCGACAAATGCATTGACCAATACCCTCCATGATACATAATGGAATCATGATAAAATGTCCTGAACCCGATGTTCAGGTTTAACGGGGATACAAGAAAAACTAGTTCTTACTAGGAAAAATAATAACCTAATCATCCATACGTATACTAAAGTGTACTGCTTCTTATATTATATATTGATGAATTATTTGTAAATAATGTCTAGATGGTTCTCTTTAGGTTAAAGGATTTTCTCGATATGGCAACCAGAGGATCCATCTCGCGTTGGAGTCGTCATGGGGCACCCTCCTTAGACGATTGTGATCTGCCAGAGCTCCAATGTGATTGCCTCGAACCGCTGTAGTGCGTGAAATCTAGTACAAAAAATAATACGAATGTTTATGCTTTCGATAGTGCAGTGTGCTGGAGGAGATATTATTTTTGTATTCATACTCTATTGTGCAATATTATTATGCAAATTTTTCATTGAATTACATTGCAATAATTTTGTTTTGTCTGCTGTTACTAATCTATGCAGGGTTGTTGTTGACAATTTGGGAGGACCTTTTCAACAAGTATGCTGAAGAGACGACGACTTCAAACAAACTGCAAGATGCATTGGCTTTATTGGGCTAACGGCTGAATGAGAAGCACATAGCTCATGCCATAGAACACGACAAGAAACTTGAAGAAGAGAAATGCCAATATTGGAAATACTGTTACTTTTCTGGTTCATGCTAGTCTTGTATATATCTCAAATAATAATTCTCACTGTAGATGTGGCGTATTGAAGTAACATTCGTATCATACATTTTTTACTGTAATAGAAACATTTGAGCCCATCTTGAATGGAGAAGTCAGAACCAACACTTGTACTACGCAATTCTGAACTGAGCATACTAAAATAGTTTCGAACTGAGCGTACATGAGCTCACCATTATCAGCTGGTCAATCTGCTAGTCTCCGTGGTTGAAGCAAGTGAAACCAGGCTCCAGTTTGCACAAGTGTATAATAGTGTGAAATGTAGAAATATATAGTCGATTTGGTTGATGATACTCAACAGTAATCACAGTCGACTGTAGTGACAAAGGAATAACTAATATGACATTACACAATGACAGAAATATAGTGCTAAAGTTTGCAAGCAAATGCTATCTGCAATTTCAGAATATTTTGGTAGATAAAGCCTCTGTAAAATTCATATAAGTGATCATCATGTAGCTAAGTTTGGAGACTCATTCGACAGATAATGCCAAATTTCCACGGTCATAGTATATGACTTCTTCAGTATCCTAACACTTTGATGACTAATCAAGGCTATCTAGAACAAACTTCGAAGAAGCTGTGAGAGTCATCTGGAACCAACACTTTTGAAGGTGGACCAAGGGCTAAAATTTGCCGTATGAGCCATCTAAGTCTAAAACATGAACCACGGTTGTAATAATCATCTTTTCAAACAGCCGAAGAAGAGTATCACTGAGTTGATTCTTGTTTCCTCAAATCACAAACAACCTAGTTTATAAAAACAAAGAGATAGTAAATAATATGCATAGTATACCAGAAATAAAAGGCAGAAAAATATAGATACAATGAAGAAAATACTTGGTGTTCATCCCATGGAGCACATAAATAATTATTATTTTATGATTACCTTTGTCCCAATCTGCCGGGGAATGCCTTAGGCCTCTTGTCACATGGAGCACCTCTAGGTTTTATCAGTATTGGATCCAGGACTTTGACATAAAAAGCTTGGTTTGACCATGCGGTGATACTCTTCAGGCTCCTTCATGCTATCGTCTTCACCATCCTTGTCTAAAAACTGCCATCATCAAATTAAGATTTATGTTACTGGTCAAGTAAATAAATCATATTAAAACAACTTTATCTGCAAGATGAAACGACATGTTATTGCTGATCATAAGTAAAATTTTCTCCCAAATGCTGCTATATCTTCCTCTATTTTCCATTATAGGCAGTAATATTTCGTAGAGATTGGGATGTTGCTATACACAGAGTGAATTTATCTATTTCGGTACATCAAAGGTTCCTGCTACAGGAGTTTAGCCTGGCCTTGAACCTGTTGATCCAGTTGTTGACAAGCATGTCAACGGTTCTGGTGAATCAGTTTATTCACAACGGAAATAGTTGGCACGGAAAAATCCTACAGTACTATTTCAGGTCAAAGAACTGTATCTATTCCCAGCGATAATGTGATCCGTACGTGGAGATCATTCTAGACAGATTTCTGTTCCAAATAACAAAGAAAGCAATGGTCAACGGGACTATGGACAACAGTGCAATTATATCGGCCTAAGTACCTATCCGATTAATCTCTCTCTCATATTTAATTTTCTAGAGAACATATGAATGGTTCCCACTTCCCTGCTAAACTCTGAAACGAGTAACATGCGGAATAACTGCTACAAACAAGCCTAAATTGTGAGTTGGCACTATTGTGTCTGCCACAGCAATCAGAACTTAGCCTCTTAATTCCCCTTGTCTCTGTAATTAATCTAGCAGCTAAACAATTCTGAATCAACAAAAGTATGTGTTGATGGCACATTTAGTCCCGTTGTGACTCAGTACAAATTGCATAATTAGTACAATTGTAGATAAGACAAGCGGAAAACAATCCGAAACTTAGATTGAATTCATAAACATGAGTGTTTCAAGAGTATTTGATGAGAACACAACCGTGTCGAGGGTGTCTTGCGGATCTCGTCATCGTCGGCTCTGTCGGATGGGTATGGAAGCTGTTGTGGAGACAGTGTCCGGCATCAACAAGATCAGAGCTGGGGTTTGGTGGCGTGGATGGATGTGGATCCGTCGGTGGCGGCGGCGTGCAGGCAGAGTTGGAGAGCGGGGAGGGGGTGGCGCCGTCGCGAGTGCTGGCAGGCGGCGCGTGTCCGAGGAAGCGGTAGAGGCACTAGTGGAAACGAGGCCTTTGGTTGAGCCTGGAAATGGGCTTTAACACCGGTTCTTCTACGAACCGGTGTTAAAGGGGGGGCCTGTACCAGCGTGGCCCGTGCAGCAAAAAGGAGCCCCCCTTTAACACCGGTTCGTGGCACGAACCGGTGTTAAAGGCCCCTACACCAGTGGCCCGCGCAGCCCCCCCCCTTTAACACCGGTTCGTGGCTTGAACCGGTGTTAAAGGGGGGGCTATATAAGACACCACAGCCCACACCCCACTCTTCCATTTTTTCACTATCTCATTTTGGAGCCTAGCAAGAGGGTGTGAAGTGTGCTAGTTTGTGTTTTTTTCGTATGCACAAGAGGTGTTCGGTGAAATGCCCGAGAGCTCAAAATAAGTTTTCTCGTTGCTCTTTCCTTCTCGGTCGAGGTCGGCAACTATCCTTTCATGTGTCATTGATGTAGTATATATATATAAATGGTCATCTCCCTATTATTTTTTGATATATACTATATATTAATGCAGATGAACCGGCAATGGATGTACGGTGACCGCCGCACTTCCGAGTACATTACGGGCCTCCAAAATTTCATCATTGTGGCTAATGCAAACCGTGGTCACAATGGTTTTATGTGCTGTCTGTGTGTTCACTGTCAGAATAAGAAAGACTACTCAAATACCAGAACCATTCACGCCCACCTACTTCGATCCGGTTTCATGCCTAGCTATAATTGTTGGACCAAGCACGAAGAAAAAGGGGTTGTGATGGAAGACAACGAAGAAGAAGAGGATGATGACAACTATCATAATATGTATCCTGAATATGATGATACTGCAACGGGGGTAGATAATGAAGATCAAGAGGCAGTAGATGGGCCCGCTGATGACGATCTTGGTCGGGCCATTACTGATGCAAAGGAAGAATGTGAAACTGAAAAGGAGAAGGAGAAGCTAGAGCAGATGTTAAAGGATCACAAAACATTGTTGTACCCAACTTGCGAAGATGGCCACAAAAAGCTAGGTACCACACTGGATTTGCTGCAATGGAAGGCAGAGAACGGTGTGACTGATAGCGCATTTTCAAAGTTGTTGGTAAAAATGAAGAATCTTCTTCCAAGAAATAATGAGTTGCCCGACAGTACATACCAAGAAAAGAAGGTTGTCTGCCCTGTAGGATTAGACGTGCAGAAGATACATGCCTGCATTAATGACTGCATCCTCTACCGCGGTGAGAAGTACGAGAATTTGGATGCATGCCCGGTATGCACTGCACTGCGGTATAAGATCGGACGAGACGATCCTGGCGATGTTGAGGGCGAGGCCCCTAGGAAGAAGGTTCCTGCCAAGGTTATGTGGTATGCTCCTATAATACCACGGTTAAAACGTCTCTTCAGAAATAAAGAGCATGCCAAGTTGTTGCGATGGCACATGGAAGACCGTAAGAAAGACGCGATGTTGAGACACCCCGCTGATGGGTCACAGTGGAGAAAAGTCGAGCGAGAGTACCCGGACTTCGCACGTGACGCAAGGAACTTAAGGTTTGGTCTAAGTACAGATGGCATGAATCCTTTTGGTGAGCAGAGCTACAGTCACAGCACCTGGCCTGTGACTCTATGTATCTATAACCTTCCTCCTTCGTTGTGTATGAAGAGGAAGTTCATTATGATGCCAGTGCTCATCCAAGGCCCGAGGCAACCCGGCAACGACATTGATGTGTACCTAAGGCCATTAGTCGAAGAACTTTTACAGCTGTGGGCCAAACCAGGTGTACGTATGTGGGATGAGCACAAAGGGAGCCATTTGACCTACGAGCATTGCTTTTCGTAACCATCAATGATTGGCCTGCTCTTAGTAACATTTCAGGGCAGACAAACAAGGGATACAATGCATGCACACACTGTTTAGATGAGACTGAAAGTGTATATTTGGATAAATGTAAGAAGGTTGTGTACCTAGGGTATCGTTGATTTCTTCCGAACCTGCATCCAGTAAGAAAGAAAGGCAAGCATTTCAAACGTCTGGCAGAACCCCGGAGGAAGCCTGTCCTCCGTACCGGTGAGGAGGTATTTGGTATGGTCAAGGACCTAGAAGTAATCTTTGGAAAAGGTCCTGGCAGTCTATCTGTTCCGAATGACGATGCCGGACATGCGCCCATGTGGAAGAAGCAATCTATATTTTGGGACCTACCCTATTGGAAAGTCTTAGAGGTCCGCTCTTCAATCGACGTGATGCACGTGACGAAGAATGTTTGCGTGAACCTGCTAGGCTTCCTAGGAGTGTATGGGAAGACAAAAGATACACCGGAAGCACGGCAGGACCAGCAACGTCTGAAAGACCCTGAAGAGCCTATGCATCCTGAGAACGAGAAGGGTAAATGATGCCACTTAACTCCTGCCAGCTACGCTCTTACCAAAGCAGAGAAGGAAATCTTTTTTGAATGTTTGAGCAGTATCAAGGTCCCGTCTGGCTTCTCGTCGAATATAAAGGGAATAATAAATATGGCAGAGAAAAAATTCCAAAACCTGAAGTCTCATGACTGCCACGTGATTATGACACAATTGCTTCCGATTGCATTGAGGGGGCTTCTACCTGAAAATGTTCGAGTACCCATTGTGAAGCTATGTGCATTCCTCAATGCAATATCTCAGAAGGTAATCGATCCAGAAAGCCTACCAGGGTTGCAGACAGATGTGGCCCAATGTCTTGTCAGCTTTGAGTTGGTGTTCCCACCATCCTTCTTCATATTATGACGCATCTTCTGGTTCACCTAGTAGAAGAGATTGCCATTCTCGGTCCTGTATTTCTACACAATATGTTCCCCTTTGAGAGGTACATGGCAGTCTTAAAGAAATATGTTCATAACCATGCTAGGCCAGAAGGAAGCATCTCCAAGGGCTATGTAATAGAGGAGGTCATTGAGTTCTGTGTTGATTTTATTCCTGACCTTAAGGCGATTGGTGTTCCAGAATCACGACATGAGGGGAGACTGTGTGGAAAAGGCACCCTAGGATGTAAAGCAATGATATGTAGGGACGAACATTCTCTCAATCAAGCACACTACACAGTTTTACAAAGATCTATCTTGGTTGCCCCGTATATCAATGAACACAAGAATTTAATACGCCTCAAACACCCGGGGCAGTCTGATGAATGGATTATAAGTGAACACATGGCGAGTTTTGGCGGCTGGCTGCAAAGACTTCTCACGAATAACACCACTGTTGGGGATCAGCTGTACTTGTTGGCCAGGACACCATCTTCGACTGTATGTACTTTCCAAGGGTACGAGATAAATGGGAATACATTTTACACGATATGTCAAGATAAAAAGAGCACCAACCAAAATAGTGGTGTCCGCTTCGATGCAGCAGAAGACAATGGGCAAAAGACCACGTATTATGGGTTCATAGAGGAGATATGAGAACTTGACTATGGACCTAATTTTAAGGTCCCCTTGTTTCGATGCAAATGGGTCAAGCTAACAGGAGGGGGGGTTGAGGTAGACAAGAAGTACAGAATGACAACGGTGGATCTCAACAATCTTATGAAGGTAGACAAGAACTTAGACAAACCATTCGTCTTAGCCAATGATGTGGCTCAGGTTTTCTATGTGAAGGACATGTCTACCAAACCGAAAAAAAGAAAAAATAAGCAAACAAATACATCACACGATGAGCCAAAGCGTCACATAGTTCTTTCAGGGAAAAGAAACATCGTGGGAGTGGAGGACAAGACAGACATGTTAGAAGATTATAATAAGTTTGATGAAATTCCGCCCTTCAGAGTGAAGACTGACCCAACCATCCCGTTAAACGGTGTTGATACTCCACGGTTACGGCCGACGCGATCATAAGATTGACTATATGTATTAATTGAGCCATTTTTGGCACACATATGTAACTCAACATGGAAATCAATGTCATATTTCTTTTGTTAACAATATATGTATTAAATGAGCCATTTTTCTTCCTTCTATTTCTTCCCTCCATTTTTCTTCCTGCCATTTTTTCCCGCCATTTTTCTTCCCGCCATTTTTCTTCCCGCCATTTTTCCCGCCAGTTCTTCCCTCCAGTTCTTCCCGCCAGTTCTTCACTATATATATGTAGGGTTGGCCTCCATTGTCATTGCACATCTCTAGACTCATATCTGTAACCTCATCACTCTTTCCCATGGCTTCCACCGTAGCACTAACCCCCAGGGAGGCGGAGGCGCTTTGCGCCTCGAACTACCCCTGCCCGCCGGGCTACTGTGTCCCCGTCGGCTGGATGCTGAGCGCCGGTTCCTCCTGTCCCTCTAGGTGTGGCACGCCGGATGGCCATCACGAACCACTACTACTTCGAGCTCACGCCGGAGCAGCGGAGGAATCCCAGATGGCATCCCGACTATTTCCCTACTTGGGAAGCCTTCTTCGTGGATCGGCGTGAGAGGGCACTCGCCAGGCACGAGGAGGACAACCCACCTCCTCTGAACTTCAACGAGGCCGGCCGTCGGCTATTGTGGCACGGTCGGGCTCTCCAGAGCGTCATGGCCTATGACACTACCGCCGACTCTAACCCCCATCTGCGCTACCCTCAAGTCCAGCCCACGCGTACTCAGCCTTCAAGGTTCAATTACGGCGACCCCGACGACGACAGCGATGATGGCGGCGGCGAGTACGACGACTACAGTGGCGAGTATTACAGGTGTATGCAGGAGCATGACTGAATCACTCCAACATTCCGAAACAAGTTCGGCCGATTGTTACTTAATCTGGCCATGTATCTTAATTTTCAGTTCTTTTATGTATCTTAATTTTCAATCATGCTTTATATAACTTACTATTAGTTGCATTCTGTATTTTAATTCCAGTTCTATCTCCTTCACAAAATGACCTATCTCATTCAAGGTTTCTTGGCTTTCGGGTCAAATGACCAATGTTATGGCTAGAATCAACGCATAGTTTGTGATAATATGGCCATATTGGGCATACATGTGCATCATGGCATGGCAAACAATGTTGCAAGAGGAAGTTTTCCTTTTTATCGCACCAAAAAGGCATTTTCCATTTTCTGAGCATAAAAAACGGACGGTTTTGTGAAGCAACCACCAAATGGCTAATTCAAAAAACCACCACCACATTTTACAAAAATACTAGACCACCTTATATGGACAATGTACCAACAGGGGGATCTGAAACCTTTCCGTCCACCTCTGGTAAAAAAGACAAATTCCTGCTGAATCGGTAGGAAGTGGGTCAGATATGAACTACAGGTACATGATACGATGCTCATGATTTTTTACAAAAATCATTTTTAGGTTCACAATATGCTATTTTATCAAAAATCCAATGCAAGTTGAGCGAGGCTTTGTCAGATTCAAGTGTATACAAAAGATACGGCATTTAAATATCCAATCAATTCAAAAATGTTAATACAAAATAAAATATGATTTGCTCTAATAAAATAGGGTTAGATTCCTTTTTAGATGCTTAATATTTCTTATGTTCAAAGTTTTAGGATTTGACAATTTATTTTTGTTTGAATTGAATAATCAAAATTTATATGTAAGTGTTTTAATCATTTTGAAAATTTTCATCTAAAGTAAATATAAAATGTTTTTACATGAATGGATATATATTATTTTTCTGAAAATCATGATATATTATTTATATTTTTCTGAGTTGAAATGAATAAGATATGAATTTTCTAAATTCATATCCTATTTTTTGAATTATAAATGCCCCCACCCCTTTAATGCATGAAATAAATGCCCCCCTTTAACACCGGTTCCAGCCACGAACCGGTGTTAAAGGGGGGGCGCATTTATCTCGTTTCGCGCGCGCACACCCCCCCCTTTAACACCGGTTCATGGCTGGAACCGGTGTTAAAGGGGGGGTGCGGGCGTGAAACGAATCCCCCCCTTTAACACCGGTTCCAGCCACGAACCGGTGTTAAAGGGGGGGGTTATAACGCGCGCGCGTTCCCCTTCCTTCTTCCCCCCAGCCAGATCGCGCGCGCAGAGAAAAGGCTTCGCCGTCACCGCCCTCGTCGACGCCCCCGCCGCGCCAGCACCACCCCGGCCCGGCCGCGCCACCACCCCCGCCACGGGCTCTGCCACCGCCTCGGCCACCGCCACGAGCTCCGCCGCCACCGCCCCGGCAGCGCCAACACCACCGCTCCGCCACCTCCACCGCCCCGGCCACCGCCACGAGCTTCGCCGCCACCGCCCCGGCAGCGCCAGCACCACCGCTCCGCCACCGCCACCGCCCCTGCCTGCCACCACCAGTTCGTGGCTATAAATATTTTTTTATGTATTTTTATATATTTGTATATATATGTATAGTAAATATTTTTTTATGTATTTGTGTATATATTTGTATATGTATAGGGAATATATATTTGTATATAGGGAATATATATTTGTATATTCCCTATATTTGTATATAGGGAATATATATTTGTATATTCCCTATATTTGTATATAGGGAATATATGTATAGGGAATATATATTTGTATATTTGTATATAGGGAATATATGTATAGGGAATATATATTTGTATATGTATAGGGAATATATATTTGTATACATTTGTATTATATAGGGAATATATATTTGTATATATATAGGAAATATATTTTTGTGTATATGTACGAAATATTTGTATTATATAGGAAATATTTGTATTGTATGGGGAATATATATTTATATATATAGGAAATATATTTTTGTGTATATGTAGGAAATATTTGTATTATATAGGAAATATTTGTATTGTATAGGGAATATATATTTGTATATATATAGGAAATATATTTTTGTGTATATGTAGGAAATATTTGTATTATATAGGAAATATTTGTATTATATAGGTGCTCGTAGGAGACCGGACTTTGGGTTAGGGTGGTGGTGATCGCGGGCGACCGGACTTAGGGTTAGGGTGGTGGTGTTCGCGGCCCCCCGGAGATAGGGTTAGGGAGTTGGTGCTCGCGGGCGATCGGACTTAGGGTTAGGGTGGTGGTGCTGGCGGGCGACCGGACTTAGGGTTAGGGTGGTGGTGCTGGCGGGCGACTGGACTTTGGGTTAGGGTGGTGGTGATCGCGGGCGACCGGACTTAGGGTTAGGGTGGTGGTGTTCGCGAGCCCCCGGAGATAGGGTTAGGGAGTTGGTGCTCGCGGGCGATCGGACTTAGGGTTAGGGTGGTGGTGCTGGCGGGCGACTGGACTTAGGGTTAGGGTGGTGGTGCTCGCGGGCGACTAGACTTAGGGTTAGGGTGATGGTGTTTGCGGGCAACCAAACTTAGGGTTAGGGTGGTGGTGCTCGCGGGGGACCGGACTTATGGTTAGGGTGGTGGTGCTCGCAGGCCCCCGGACTTAGGGTTAGGGTGGTGGTCCTCATGGGCCCCCGCATTTAGGGTTAGGGTGGTGGTGCTCGCGGCCCCCCCTAGGGATAGGGTTAGTGTGGTGGTGCTCGTGGGGGACCGGACTTATGGTTAGGGTGGTGGTGCTCGCAGGCCCCCGGACTTAGGGTTAGGGTGGTGGTCCTCGTGGGCCCCTGCATTTAGGGTTAGGGTGGTGGTGCTCGCGGGCCCCCCTAGAGATAGGGTTAGGGTGGTGGTGCTCGCGAGGGACCGGACTTATGGTTAGGGTGGTGGTGCTCGCAGGCCCCCAGACTTAGGGTTAGGGTGGTGGTCCTCGTGGGCCCCTGCATTTAGGGTTAGGGTGGTGGTGCTCGCGCCCCCCCTAGAGATAGGGTTAGGGTGGTGGTGCTCGCGGGGGACCGGACTTATGGTTAGAGTGGTGGTGCTCGCAGGCCCCCGGACTTAGGGTTAGGGTGGTGGTCCTCGTGGGCCCCCGCATTTAGGGTTAGGGTGGTGGTGCTCGCGGCCCCCCTAGAGATAGGGTTAGGGTGGTGGTGCTCGCGCCCCCCCGCATTTATTTGTGTATTTTTGTATGAATAATATGTATATTTGTGTATGAATCCAAGTCCACTTGAATGTTTACTCTCTTACTCTAGATAATATTATTGTTTTAGAAACTATGGATCCACTTAGTAGAAACCTTGAAGAAGAAGAAATAATGGAGAACATTATCGATGAGGACACCTCACAATATCTGAACTTGGAGGGACATGATGACAGCTCAAGTAGTCATGGACAAGATGAAGACTCCGGTGAACGAGTGATTACAAAGTCCGGCGAGGTATATGCATTGATTAAGCCTCTGCTGACTTCCACCAACAATCTTCTTCTACATGTATTAATTAACGCTTCTTTCTTCTTTTAGCCCTCTGGATCGACCAGCCAGCAACCATCTTCTTCTACGAAAAAGAGCAAGCGAGGCGCGAGCCATCGGTTGAAAGATCGTGCAAAGTTCACGATCGAAGCAGTCCGTGTTGATGGCAGGCCGATGGAGCCCAAGAAGGCCGCAGACAAATTTGTACGTCAGGCTAGAGTTCTTGTTAGGGACCAAATCCCAATCATAATTGAATATTGGAATAAGCCAAAGAAGGGCGACGGTACCTTTGTCGATGAAAGATCAAAGAAACGCTTTGGAATTCGCTGTTGGTAAATTTCACCCTTCCGCCAGAGGAGGATGAAAACAAACCGGTTATAAAGGAAAAGGTCAAAGAGTGGACTATAAAGAAGATGGCTGACGCTTTCCACAACTGGAAGAAAAAATTGAACAAATTTGTCAAAGCTCGCGAGACTCCAGATTTCGAAGACGCATATTATGCGAAGATAAGACCTCACAGGCGTGAATTTGTGGCATACAAGAAAGGTGCTATAGCTACAAAGAGGTCAGAAACCAATACGCTAAATGCCCAGAAGAAGGAATATCACCAGAGGACAGGGTCCGGTGGCTACATATCTCAGAGGCCTAAGTGGGAGGAAGCTAAGAAGGCCCTACGCGACAGAGGGATCACACCCCAGACACATGGGTGGGACCTACGTGCAAAGACTTGGTTCTACGGAATCGGGGCAAGGTTGGACCCAGAAACAGGATTGTGTATCTTCCCAACCCTCCTTGCCAAACCCGTCACTGAACTCATCACGGCATACGAGGAAACAGCCGCCAGGACCTTCCATCCTGACAGAGAGAATGACCAGCTCACACGCGCCATCGGTAAACAAGAACACCCTGGACATGCATGAGGCACAGGGGGTATGACGTGGAAGGATGGGTTTGCCGAGTGGAGCGACTCTTACAGATGGCGCGGCAGAAAAGAAAAAGAGCGTACATAGCGGATGACACAGATAGAACATGCACTTGTGGCGCTGCATGCGCAAGTGAATGCACAACAGAGCCATCAAGCTACCGGCCCATCTCAGCGGCACGAAGAGCCTGCATTGGAATCTGCTGGCGGTCCAGACTCTGCGCGGAAAAGCAGCGTGGCTTCCACGGAGAACGTGCAGCCCATGCTTGAAATGGCGGGTCGTCGATACCCCGTGGATGAGATCACGGAGAGCGAACACGCTGAGCTGCATGTGAGATTAATGGGCTTATCCATTAAGGTGGCTTTCGGCTATGCCTTACCTCCTATAGCTAGTGGAACTTACCACTGCCGACCGATTCCAGATGGCTATGCTATTGTCGGGGTGGATGAGGTTGTGAAGGAATATGAGGAAGCACAGCTTGACCATGCTACAGGTGAAGGGGAAACTCAACTCAAATTTGCAGTGAAAACAACCATTCTTTGGAAGAAGGAACACATCGTGCTTCCAAATTGGAGGCCACTGGCACCCCCGCCGTCTCCGCAGCGTCAGCAGTCTGAGCCGCTTCAGCCATCTCCTGCGCGGCAGCCATCTCCGGCGCTTCAGCCATCTCCTGCGCGGCAGCCATCTCCGGCGCGCCAGCCATCTCCTGCCCGTCAGCCATCTCCGGCGCTTCAGCCATCTCCTCAGCGTAAGCGGAAGAGCACTGCCACGAAGAGCATCACTAGCACTGCCACAAAGAAATCCACAGGAAACCGTATGACAAAGAGTTCAAAAAACTACGTCCCGCAGCCTTCCGCCAAGCCATTGCCGGTTTTACCGTGGAATCGCAGCGACGAGGAGACCAATAGGATCTCGGAAGAAGAGGTCAAGAAATTCTTTGCACCTAGACGGGCCGAGCCAAAGGAGAAAATAGATCCGGCGGTGGTGGAGAAGTTTTACAAAAATCTTTTGAAACCTGAAACCCCACTTGTGCCGGACTACGAGCGCCAGATTTTGAAGGCGGATGCAAGGCGCCGTAGGGAGACTGAAAGTAGCAGTCGTGCGGCACCCCAGAAAACAGTTCCCATGCTCGGAGAGCAGGAAAACCAATCATGCGCCCCGCTCCAAGTGTTCGACACACGGGACGCTCCTCCCGTAAATGATTACGAGGCAGAGCTACAAAGAAAGGCCAATGAGATGGGGATGACTTACATTGCATACTTGAACATCATGGGAGACAACTTGCCCAAATGCGATGCCAACCCCATACAGCCATGGAAGTATGGGAAGAATCTCGTCAAGAAAGAGGAGCTCAAGAATCTACCAACAAAGATGCGAAGATTGCACAAGTGGTACCTTGATTTCTGCAAGACGAGAAAGGAAGAATGGATCACGGCGCATATAAGAGATGGGATTTTCTTGTGCGGAGACGACGAGATTGACTTCAACATTCAAGACTTGCATTTTCTATTCAATCAGAAGGAACTCGACAAAGCTGCCATCAGCCTTTATTGTGTGTAAGTACTATTTCTGTATTTTCTATCTCATCTCATTCACTTCATTAATTGCACTTATATATATATGCTCACCATATATGTATATACTATTATGCAGGAAAAAGGTTATGGAATGCATGAAAGGAGGACCTTTTGACATTGGGTTCGTTGACCCAAATAGAGTTCATGAAGAAGTGGTAAGAACCAAACCCGGGAAAATAGAAGATTTATTGCTAAGGTCTTTACTGAGACAACAAACCAAAAGGGAAATACTATTGCCTTACAACTTCTCGTGAGTACTGTTACCCTCTCTTGTACACATTCTGTTTCGGCTTACTCGATGTTAAGTGTAACTGATGATGATTTATGCGTGCGTAGGTTCCACTTTATTCTGCTAGTCATTCAACCTGACTCAGGAAAAGTCCTTGTCATGGACTCGTTACGAAAAGAAAAAGAGCTATGGGCAGACTTTAGAGAGATGCTCCAAAGGTAATTTCAATCATATTATCACACTAGATCGGCAACTTTCGTGACAACAAGTAATTAATTACTCCTTTATCCATTTTCTTTGCCGGACAGGGTTTGGAAAAGGTTCACGGGCAGGGCCGTGGGTGAATGGTCAGAAGAACTAAAATTTGTAGACCAAAATGTAAGTAATACTAGCTAGCTAGGTCTGCGTATATCTTTGATTCTGCTTCCAATTCCATTATATCATGCTTTATTGATTATTATTTTGATTGAACTCTCTATTCTCGTAAAGTGTGTGCATCAGGGACACGGCAATAACTTATGTGGGTATTATGTTTGCGAGTTCATTCGCAACACGATAATGTGCGACGGGCCAAGCCGCACTAGAACAACTTAGAGTACGTAAACAAAGTACACAACATTATTTTATTACCATCAATTGTGTTGAGTTTTATTCTTATATATATTGACCCCATTCTTCATATATATTCAGATCGAACGGATGCGGGACCAACTCCTACCATTTGACCGCATACGAGCCATTCAAGAGGAATTGGCGGGGTTCATACTTGATGAGGTCGTCACGCCGGGCGGAGAACTCTTTAGATATCCACCAAAATGAACGTTGTATATATGCTTGAACGTGTTTGTCTTGTACTTGATGCTTCAACGTTTATGGAGAATACCACACAATGACGATGTTGTGTATAATAATAGTTGCTTAATTATTCATGTACTCGTATGCACCGATGATGATGTATGCGTATACCGCTCCCGATCGATTCCCCCTCCCCCCCCTTCCCCGTCCCCGCCGCGCCACAGAAATACGCCCAGAACGGGGCAGGGGCAGAACTCTGCCGCGACAGAGATTTAGGCCGTTTTCCTGCCGCGGTAGAACTCTGCCACGGCAGAGATTTATCTCTTTTCCCTGCCGCAGCACAGAACCTTTAACACCGGTTCGTGCTACGAATCGGTGTTAAAGGGGGGGGCCTGAGCCCTGCGGCAGCCCCACGTGCGCCACCCTTTAACACCGGTTCGTATAAGAACCTGTGTTAAAGGGGGGGCCCCTCTAACACCGAACCCTCAACAGCGGTTCTACAACCGCTGTTAGAGGGCCCTCCAAACCGGTGTTAGAGGGGGGGTGTGCACTAGTGAGGCGTTCCGGCGTCCTTGGAGAGCGTGGTGAGGGGTGGCGGTGGCGGCGCCTATGGTTATGTTCTTTTTCTTTTGTGTTCGTCCACGGCTCGACCTCAACGCGGGGTTGATTATTTTTCATGGTGTTTTAAGCTGGGCTCCTTGGGCCACATCTTTATCAGCCATCAGATCTAACACTACAGGAAACGGTGGAGGCGCCGACGGCCGGCTGCCGTCGGCACGGCCCAATATAGTCGTTGGCACAGGCTGTGCCGATGGTGGCCGTCGGCGTAGCCCCCTCGGCGTAGCACCTGGTCGGCGTAGCGAAAATCCCGTCGGCGTAGGAGAACCCTCTCGGCACAATTTCTGTAGTGGGACCCACCTTGTCAGGCAACGGCCGTCTGCTACCGGCCCAGCCCTGAAGCTACATCGACGGCCGAGCCATCGGCACAGGTCCCCCCAAGACGTAGCCAGAGCCCGCCGCGTGTCCGCCTATGCCGACAGCCTGGCCGTCGGCACAGGCCCAGCCTAGGGAGCGATGATGCCCATCTGTACCGACGGCCAGGCCGTCGACACAGGCCCATCTGCTACACCGAGCGCCTGGCCGTCGGCACAGCCTGTGCCATATGGCACATAATAGGCTGGCCGGCCTGGGTGGCAGATGCCGTCGGCATAGCTCCTGGCATTTATTATTATTATTTTCAATTTTCGATCAATTTTAGCACCAGCAAAATAATTTTAAAATTTACAAATAAAATATTGAAGCAATCAGCATGACATTGCAATATCCATCATCATCGAAACAACAACACAATCATCCACAATACATATTCGTTATCCAAACAACATCATCACAAGCGCATACACAAGATCAAGATCTTGCTCTAGCTCTAACCATGTCCATGATCATGGTCTCGAACTTGGTGTATGTGTCGGTGTGTCAAGGAGCCCGAGGCTTCCCGTCCCGAGCTCAGGAGACGCACGTCGGGCCATCAGGGAAGTAGAACCACTAGCTAAACCACCAGGCACCATGAGACGAAGTTGTGCGTCATCGCGTGGCGGACTAGGCGAGATCGGGGCACGACCAAAGGGTGCAGTCCTGGAGCATCCCGTGCCCTACATGTTTGAGCAAAACTTAGCAACTTGCGAGGCATATGAAAGCGGTAACAAGTGGTTTGTCAAAGAACTTACCAGGGTCCCTCCGTTATATCTGACAGAGAAATCTTCCATCGATATGCAGCGAGGCGGCATCCCAGGATCAGGTGGCTGATCACCTTCTACTGGAACCCGCTGTCTAGTGGTAAAGTAGTGATTCATCGCCTACAGGATAGTTATATGTCAGTCGTTGCAGAAACAAAGGCTCAAAGTAGAGGAAGTGGGACTTGTCATCATTTGCAAAAGTAAAGGTTAAAACTTACAGCCATCACTTTCCTAGAGTACGCATCGCACTCTGCTCTCAGCTCAAGCCATGCATCATACTCCCTGTTATAATTTGCCTGGATGGCCTTGTAGGCAACCTAGAAATCATGCTACAATTTCAAAAATAAAGAATCTCGTCAGCTTAGCCATTTAGGATCAAATTGCAGAAAGATGGTGAAAATGAGAAACACTTACATCGACGGTGGAGGTAGTAGGTCGAGGACGAGGCGCGATAGAGGGTGATCGGGGGTGAGGGTAGCCTTGACTTGTGTGAGGGTCATGGTAGGCTGGACCACTGCATCAAGAATGTTGAAACGGCCATGCGGCTTGCCGTGGCTCGCCATGATCAATGCAGTCTCATCGACCTCAACGTGCATGGGCTCATCCACCTCCGAATACAAACCCTTGAGCTTCTCGCAGTAGATGTTGAGCTTCTCCTTGGCATTGCCGTAATACTAGGCAAGCTGGGGTTGAGGCTGTTGTAGGTCGGTCTTCTTCATCTTCATCTTCTCCCACACGACTAGGTCGGTAATAGGGCTATCAACCTCCCCCTCTGTCTCCACCTGCATCACCAAAGAAATGTTAATTATGTGTGTCAACTAATAACATGATAGGAAATAAATGCAGGTTGTTCCATGTATGTATATACCAAGTGCTTCTTGAAGAGACCATGGTTGCGGCTTCCCCCGCTGTGTGTTCCCATACTGCCGTGGTTTTTCTTGTTCCGCTTGCTCACGACCTCGAAGTCAGGGTCTTCCTCGATCCACCTACCAGCCAACACCTCAAAAGCGTCTTCTTTGTGTTCACACCACATTGGCATAACCTGAAACCACAACACTTATTTGAAGAACCGATAATGCAATGGGAACTTAGCATCTATGGAACTTCTCATTGATAATCTACTTACCGTCATGAAATCAGCCACCGTCATTTTTGGCTTCTGACCCTTGGCAATCTCATCCTTCCGTATCTTAAGGCCGTGCTCAGCTTGGAAGTGATTGATCAACGTATTCTTGGTGTTGTACCATTGCTGCATTGTCAACTTCGGACAAGCTGCAAGCAAAGTCTTCTCCACCGCCACCTGATGCTTAGGTCTCACCTGATAGAAGACCTTCAATCATGCAACCCAAAAGTCATGAGTTAGCACGATGGTGGGCAAAATAATTATGAAAGTAATGAGTTAGCACGATGGTGAGCAAAAGTATGCCTTACCCAAAAGCTTCTAATCACAGCATCAGCAGCACTCCCGAAGCCCGGGCAATCGGTGGAGGCCTCATAGTCCGCCCAAAACCAAGCTAGGTTCCTCTGGCCGTTGGGGACTGTAGTGTACAAGCCCGGCTAATACTTCCTAATCAAAGATCCAAGCAAGCTATTAGGGTGGCGGACCCCCTTAGGATGTGTCCAATTGCTGCACAATAAACAAACATTAGTACATGCCAAATTGTTATGACCAAAAGCATGAGTTAGCATGATGGTGAAAAAAAGAACGATGGTGATCAAATTAGTAAAGTCACTTACTTTTTGCCATAGGGCTCAATCCTAGGTCTCTGTTCCGGGCGAGGCTCCTTTGTAGGGACACACGCCTCCCCACGAGTCGGCAACTTCTTCGGCGGCGCCTCACCCTCCGGCGGCGCCTCACCCTCCGCCTCCTCATCCGACATCTCCTCCAACTCCTCATCCGAATCTGACTGTGAAGCCACGGTGCCAGAAGCGGAGGGTAAGTCAGACAAACGAGCAACACGCCGTGGGGGAGACGAGTTTGGATCCTCTGAATCGAGTCTTGCACCTGCATTGAGAAAGAGTAAAAAATTTAGCATGAAGACATAAAAAATATAGACGTAATTCAGAAACAATGGGGGAGATGAGTATGTACTCGAGGCTACACCTCCTCGTCCTCGGGCTGCACCTCCTCGTGTTGCACCTCCTCGTGCTCGTCCTCGTCCTCCTCTTGAGGGAAGTTCTCCCTGTGAGGGAGGTGGGTCCTCGGCTCTCGGGTAGTGCGGGTTGGGACGATGTACCCTTCCCCTTTGGGTAATCTTCTCTTGGTTCATCAACTTGAGAAGGGAGGCCATTGATTCCTTGCTCCCCCGAGGCATTGGTCAATCACCTGCATTGAGAAAGAGTAAACAATTAAGTATAAATAAAGACATAATGAAATTAAGAAGCATGTTGAGAAATAAATACTAAGCATAAAGACATAAAATACCCTCACCTCTAGTCATCACTATCATAAAGTACTTGGTTGTTCTCATTTTCACTATCAGTATCACTATCACGTGAGTAGTAAGGCTGGTCGCACGGTGGAGGCTCATCATTGTTGAAATTCGCCTGATGAAACTTGGTGAGCATATCAACGTCCTTTAAATCCACCACTGTCTCACCACGAGTTTGTGCATCGTTCTCGAGGCCCTCATGACCCACCTGTATGTCAAAACCCTCGAAGTTCTCTTCCTCTTGATAGAAAACTCCCTCGTATGTTACAGGGTCAAGGTTGACGTAACCGTCGGCGTTGGGCCTGGGTAGCTTACCATGTGGCGATACCTGGAAGATGACTTCCCCACCCTGGAGTTCCTCTTTCTTGCATGGGTAGGGCAAATAATAAACTTGCTTGGCTTGGTGAGCCACTATATACACATCGGCTCCGCTATAGGTGGTTGAAGGCCTAACTTCAACTAACCCAATGGAAGGGGTACTTCTTTGTCTATCGATGGGGTCGAACCAGCGGCATTTGAACACAACGAGCTTGAGTTTTATGTTTGTCTCGAACGTCAGCTCGTATACGTCCTCTAATATCCCGTAGTAATCAACTTCATCGGTTCCTCGAGTGAAGACCCCGGTATTTATAGTTTTTGCGTTAGGACGATTATTCTGGTAAAACTCTGTATGGAAGCGGTACCCATTAACATCGTACTTCTGATACCTCATGACTCTACGGCTACAACCCTATGAAACACATCGAATCTCATTCGTCATCTCAGTGTTGCGATCAGCTCCCTACATGTCACGGATTGCAAGGTAAGAGGGATATGTGTAATAATAGGGACAAGTCACGGACTGCAAGGAAAGAGGGACAGGTTAGAAATTACTTTGGCCCTGAACCAAGCCACGAAATTTTTCTTTCCTGGGGCACCATCTTTTAGAAGAGTGTCCAGCTCCGCGACACTGGGATCCCTCATTTCCGACCATTGTTCATCCTTGAATTGGCTAAAAGGAGAAAACGCGTGTTAGATCGAAACCGAGTTACTAGTTGGAATAAGTAATTTGTTCATCAGTTTACCTCATGAAACTGATAAGTTCATGCTTCATGTTCATGAGCACATAGAACATTATGCCCTCCTTTTCGTTCGGCTTCAATAAGTACTCTTTTCCAGCACCGAACTTGCCACCGGGAGATTGAAAGAGTGGGATCTTGGGGTCTTCCTCCAACTCATCGACATTGTACCGAGTGATCGGGTTATGCAGAGTGGGAACATCATCGGCATAGTACTTTGTCGTGATGTCTGCTATCTCCCCGATCAGAGTTGCCTTAGCTATGCATGATTCAATCTTACTTTTGTTTCCACATTTCATCCGAATATACTTAAACTCTCTCTCAATACAGAACTGCCAACGAAACTGCACTGGTCCACCCAAGAGTACCTCGTTCGCGAGGTGCACAATGAGATGTGCCATCAGATTAAAAAAGCCTGGTGGAAAGATCGTCTCCAACTTGCATAGCAACTCTGGCACTAGTTCCTGCAGCCTCTCAATCAGCTCGGGAGATACCTGCTTAGCACAAAGAGTGCGAAAGAAATGGCTCAACTCCGCGAGCACTCACCATACATGATCAGGGAGATACCCTCGAACCATCACTGGCATCAGCCGCTCAATCCATATATGATTGTCATGACTCTTTAGCCCGGTGACTTTTCCCATCGCAAGATTGACTCCCTTACTAATATTTGAACAATAACCATCAGGGAACATCACGTCGTATTTGAGCCACCTGAATGCCTCCTTCTTTTGGTCATTATCAAGGCAGAAGATGGCATGCGGCTTGAACCAATTTCTTCGATTATGGTCAGGAGGCTACATGTGTTGTTTCTTCCTATCACATAGCTTCTCAACATCGACCCTAGCCTTGACATTATCCTTTGAATTCCCAGGAATGTTGCAAATTGTGTGAAAGAGGGACTCTCCTACATTCTTTTCAGTGTGCATCACATCGATGTTACGGGGAAGTTCGAGGTCCTTGTAATACTCGAGCTTCGTTATGGCTGCCTCGTGAGTCCAGTTGTGTGTTTTACCATATCCCTCAAATTGTGGGCCAGGAATCTCAGTATGCTTAAGAGCAAGTAGCTCGGGTTTAATAGCTGCACCATCAAACGTTGGTATTGCTTTTTCTTCGTTCACAACTATGCCCTTCATGAAGTTCTTTTTGTCTCGTCTGAATCGGTGCCCTCTTTTGAGGAAAGGTCGATGTTTGTCAAAGGCGACATACTTGCCACCCGCGGTTAGCCAAAAGAACTCAAGTTTGAGCATGCAAACTGGGCAAGGCCACTTACCGGATGTACACCATCCGCAAAATAGGGCGTAGCCGGGCATGTCGTGCATGGAATACTGGTACCAAACTCTCATGAGGAAGTTTGTCTTAGATGCTCGGTCATATGTCAATGCCCCGTGGTGCCAAGAGTGGTTCAAATCATCAATAAGCGGCTGCATTTAGACACTCAAATTCTTCCCCGGGTATTCCGGCCCTAGAATGACAAGCGACAGGAATATGGTATTCCTCTACATTAGAACTCCGGGAGGGATATTGAGCAGAATAACAAAAACGGGCCAACAGCTGTAAGAGGCGGTCGACATACCATATGGATTGAATCCATCGGTTGCTATCGCAATTCTGACATTCCGAGCCTCATTTGCTAATGTCTCGTGTTTTGCATCGAAGTTCTTCCATGCCTTACCATCAGATGGATGTCCCATCATTTCATGTCCGTTCTCGTCATGGCATGTCTTCCCTATCTTGTGCCACTTCATCTGTGTGGCAGACTCCTCGGTCATGTAAAGCCGTTGGATTCTTTTTATGAATGGGAGATAACGAAGAATCTTCACGGCGACATTTGTTTGTGTCATCTGACCATCAAGTCCCTTTCTCTCATGATACCTAGAGGCCCCACACTTGCTGCAGTACTTGTCATCCTCAAACTGTTTCCAAAACAAAAGGTAGCCTGCTGGACAACAATCTATCTTTACATAATCCATGGTGAGCGCTTTCATCATTTTCCGGCATTCGTACATGCTTTTAGGTAGACAATGCCCTCCGGGCAACATGTTACCATACGTAAACAAATTACATTCAAAGCTTGCTCGGGTGGTGGCGTACTGGGACTTGTCGGCTAGTATTTGCGAGATGGCATCGAGCTGAGACACTTTCGCACCCGGATATAGAGGTCTCTTAGCCGAGGCCACCATATCAAAGAAGGCCTTCGCGGTTGCCTCCGGTTCCTCCGGTTGACCTGGTTCCTCTGGTTCCTCCGGTTCTGGCGGTTCCTCCTGTGGAGGTGGCGAATCTGGCATGTCGGCATCACGGAGATCCTCTAGCAAGTTTCTAATCCCATCATCCTCAATGCCATCGATCCGCTGTCCCATCACCTCAGCTCCATCACATTCGTACTGAGAAAATTCGACCGAAGGCTCGTAGTCAAGCATATACCCATACTGCCATAGGTGTTTACTCATATCATCCTTTGTCTGACGACGAAGCCTCATGCAATGAGCACAAGGACACCTTGCACGAACTACCTTTGAACCACGCCCTAAGTCCTTCACCAGAAAATTGGTCTTCCATACCCACTCCTCTGTTCTTTCAAGCGCATTAGTACGGCCACTGTACATCCAACCATTACCAGCCATCCTCTGTTCGTCGGGAGCCACAATACAAATATAACATTTCATTTTAATTAATGACATCAAACTAAATACACAAATCATGTGTTGTTATTCCATGCATACACCTAACATGTCTAATAGGAAAAGATGTGTCCTAATCCCACCTGAAGATGTGTAGATTGGATACGTTCTCCACGGTCTACCCCGAACTGAGACAAAATTTCGACAGCACCTCCCCGTTGTTCTCCCGATACACGTCTCGGCAAAAATGCCGAGAGGAATGTGCATCCAACGTGGGGGTGCCGCCGAAATCCTGCCTCGGTTTGGGGTAGACCGTGGAGAACATATCCAATCTACACATCCTCCGGCTGTCCAAAAAACATGGATAATCCAAAAGAGTTACAGTTTTAAATATGGGATCGAATGCATATTTATTCGTGTAACCCTTTCGAACGGGAGACGCCTAGGTTTCATGACTGACTCGGTGATCTAGACACAAAAAAAGAACCTAGGTACATTACAAGATGGTGCAAGATTTATGCCCTCGAAGCGTGAGCGAATAGTCGAGGAAGGTCGAGTAGCAAAACGACGACCTCTCCGACGGCAACCTCCGGGCGGCGTCAGGATCTGAATTGCAGGGCGGTGACGACCTCTGGGATGGCAACCTCTCCGATGGGCCTAGTATCCACCTCAAAGTCTGCAAATTGCAAACACAAATAAATTACCTAAACTACCTAAAACTACCCAATACTACCTATTTATCTAAACTACCTAAAACTACCCAATACTACCTTAACTACCTAAAACAGAGAACAAAATAGCTAGGATATACCTGCAGGGAGCTCCGGCGAGGTGGTGCTGCAGGGAGCTCCGGCGAGGAGGCGTAGCTATAGGGGAGGTGGCGGTGCAGGGGGCCTCTCCTCCTCACCCGGAGCTCACTACCCTGTAGGGGAGGAGCACGAGAGGTGGCGGTGCAGGGGAGGTGGCAGAGCACAAGAGGTGCAGGGGAGGTGGTGGTGCAGGGGAGGCAGAGCCAGGGGATAGGGGGAGCAAGGCGGCCGGATCAGGGGATAGGGGGAGATGGCCACGCCCGGCGGCGGGACTAGGGGACGGGGCAGCGCGGGACAAGGGGACGGAGCGGCGCGCCAGGGGATGGTCGACAGCGGTGGCGCGGGACTAGGGGACGGGGCGGGACTAGGGAGCCAAGGGATGGCGCGGGACTAGGGGACGGCGGCGGCGCGGGACTAGGGGACGGGGCGGGACGGCGGTGACGCGGGACTAGGGGACGGGGTAGGGCTGGACTAGGGGATGGGGCGGCGCGTCGGCGGCCCAGGGGATGGGGCGGCGCCAGACTAGCGGAGGAGGGGATGGTCAACGGCGGCGGCGCGGGGTGAGGGGTGGTTGATGGCGGTGCGGGGTGAGGGGCTGGTCGACGGTGGCGGTGGCGCGGGGTGAGGGGATGGCACGGGGAGAGGCAGAGAGAATGAGTGGAGGGGAGAGGCTTGGGGTGGGCCGGGTTGGTCCAACCCAAAATAAGGCCTACGCCGACGTCATTGCTGTCGGCACAGCCTTATTATTTTTTTGCCGGTTCGGGCCAACCAAAAACAGGACCTACGCCGACGGCATTGCCGTCGTCACACCCCTATTATTTTTTGCCGGTTCTTTTTTTATTTGCTCCTACTTAATATATTTAATTTTACATTTGCACCTAGTTAATATATTTTATTTTATTTTGTTCCTCTTCCTTTTCATTTATTTCGTATAAAATATAGACCGGCTCTGCGACTATCCTTTTCCCGTGAAACCCTAGTCCGGGGCCCTCACTTCCTAGGGTTTCACTAGAAAAGGACCGAATGTGCTATAGGGTCTGAACCTCGTACAAAGAAAGCTACAGGGGTAGACCCGCAGACCCCACCGACTAGGGTTTCGCTGGAAAAGGATCGCCGGAGCTCCGGAATCCCATTGGAACTTGCACGTGGACCTAGTATATGTGTCCAAGTGTGGTGGAAGGTCCAAGGATTCAATCTCTAGATCCCCAGTATGACCTTCTTCACATGCGTGCGATAACACTTAGTAGATTCCTGGACGTGTAGGGGTAACAGTCCCGCTGCGGGTATACCGAGGAGCTAGCATGTGCTATAAAATCCCAACCTTTGTTTTCCATGTAGATATGACCTAAACAAAGCTAAACCAACAAAAAAGCGCGTTGTCTGAACCTCGTACTAAGAAAGCTACAGGGGTAGACCCGCGTGCGATAACACTTAGTAGATTCCTGGACGTGTAGGGGTAACCGTCCCGCTACGGGTATATCGAGGAGCTAGCATGTGCTATAAAATCCCAACCTTTGTTTTCCATGTAGATATGACCTAAACAAAGCTAAACCAACAAAAAAGCGCGTTGTTTGAACCTCGTACTAAGAAAGCTACAGGGGTAGACCCGCGTGTGATAACACTTAGTAGATTCCTGGACGTGTACGGGTAAAAGTCCCGCTGCGGGTATACCGGGGGGCTAGCATGTGCTATAAGGTCCCAACCTTTGTTTTCCATGTATATATGACCTAAAAAAAGCTAAATCAACAAAAAAGCGCGTCGTCTAAACCTCGTACTAAGACAGCTACAGGGATAGACCCGCGGGCCCCACCGACTAGGGTTTCGCTGGAAAAGGACCGCCGGAGGTCCGGAATCCCCATGGAACTTGCACGTGGACCTAGTATATGTGTCCAAGTGTGGTAAAAGGTCCATGGATGCAATGTCTAGATCCCCGGTCTGACCTTCTTCACATGCGTGCGATAACACTTAGTAGATTCCTAGACGTGTAGGGGTAACAGTCCCGTTGCGGGTATACCGGGGGGCTAGCATGTGCTATAAGGTCCCAACCTTTGTTTTCAATGTAGTATGACCTAAACAAAGCTAAACCAATAAAAAAGCGCGTTGTCTGAACCTCGTACTAAGAAAGCTACAGGGGTAGACCCGCGTGCGATAACACTTAGTAGATTCCTGGACGTGTAGGGGTAACAGTCCCGCTGCGGGTATACCGGGGGGCTAGCATGTGCTATAATGTGCCAACCTTTGTTTTCCATGTAGATATGACCTAAACAAAGCTAAACCAACAAAAAAAAAGCGTTATCTGAACCTCGTACAAAGAAAGCTACATGGGTAGACCCGCGGGCACCACCGACTAGGGTTTCGGTGGAAAAGGACCGCCGGAGCTCCAGAATCCCACTGGAACTTGCACGTGTACCTAGTATATGTGTCCAAGTGTGGTGGAAGGTCCATGGATGCAATGTCTAGATCCCCGGTCTGACCTTCTTCACATGCGTGCGATAACACATAGTAGATTCCTGGACGTGTAGGGGTAACAGTTCCGCTGCGGGTATACCGGGGGGCTAGCATGTGCTGTAAGGTCCCAACCTTTGTTTTCCATGTAGATATGACCTAAACAAAGCTAAACAAACAAAAAAGCGCGTTGTCTGAACCTCGTACTAAGAAAGCTACAGGGGTAGACCCACGTGCGATAACACTTAGTAGATTACTGGACGTGTACGGGTAAAAGTCCCGCTGCGGGTATACCGGGGGGCTAGCATGTGCTATAAGGTCCCAACATTTGTTTTCCATGTAGATATGACCTAAACAAAGCTAAACCAACAAAAAAGCGCGTTGTCTGAACCTCGTACAAAGAAAGCTACAGGGGTAGACCTGCGGGCCCCACCGACAAGGGTTTCGCTAGAAAAGGATCGCCGGAGGTCCGGAATCCCACTGGAACTAGCACATGGACCTAGTATATGTGTCCAAGTGTGGTGGAAGGTCCATGGATGTAATGTCTATATCCCCGGTCTGATCTTCTTCACATGCCTGCGATAACACTTAGTAGATTCCTAGACGTGTAGGGGTAACAGTCCCGCTGCGAGTATACCGGGGGGCTAGCATGTGCTATAAGGTCCCGACCTTTGTTTTCCATGTGGATATGACCTAAACAAAGCTAAGCCGACAAAAAAGCGTGTTGTCTGGACCTCGTACTAAGAAAGCTACAGGGGTAGACCCGCGTGCGATAACACATAGTAGATTCCTGGACGTGTACGGGTAAAAGTCCCGCTGCGGGTATACCGGCGGGCTAGCATGTGCTATAAGGTCCCAACCTTTGTTTTACATGTAGATATGACCTAAACAAAGCTAAACCAACAAAAAAGCGCGTTGTCTGAACCTCGTACTAAGAAAGCTACAGGGGTAGACCCGCGGGTCCCACCGACTAGGGTTTCGCTGGAAAAGGACCGCCGGAGCTCCGGAATCCCACTAGAACTTGCACGTGGACCTAGTATATGTGTCCAAGTGTGGTGGAAGGTCCATGGATGCAATGTCTAGATCCCCAGTCTGACCTTCACATGCGTGCGATAACAACCAACAAAAAAGCAGCGGGACTGTTACCCCTACACGTCCATGAATCTACTAAGTGTTATCGCACGCATGTGAAGAAGGTCAGACGGGGGATCTAGACATTGCATCCATGGACCTTCCACCACACTTGGACACATATACTAGGTCCACGTGCAAGTTCAAGTGGGATTCCGGAGCTCCGGCGGTTCTTTTCCGGCGAAACCCTAGTCGGTGGGGCCCGTGGGTCTACCCCTTTAGCTTTCTTTGTACGAGGTTCAGACAACACGCTTTTTTGTTGGTTTAGCTTTGTTTAGGTCATATCTACATGGAAAACAAATGTTGGGACCTTATAGCACATGCTAGCCCCCAGGTATACCCGCAGCGGGACTGTTACCCCTACACGTCCAGGAATCTACTAAGTGTTATCGCACGCGGGTCTACCGCTGTAGCTTTCTTAGTACGAGGTTCAGACAACGCGCTTTTTTGTTGGTTTAGCTTTGTTTAGGTAATATCTACATGGAAAACAAAGGTTGGGACCTGTCAGATCCCAAAATTTTCCAAATTTTGAAATGTGAAAAATCAAACAAACAAAGGAAATAAAGGATGAAATTTAGGGGGAAAAGAAACTTTTTGTTTCTCTATTGGAACCTTATTTTAAAAAAAGAATTTTGAATGAGGAAGAGACAAACAAACTATCTAAAGATAAAATGCAATCATCCATGACATGTATCTTGTCAACCCCTGAAGAAAAAGGATAGACCCGAAACCTAAACACTAATAAGAGAAATCACCATCAAGTTCAATACAAGACTATGGCTTTGTCCCATATAAAAATTGAGCAAGAGCATTCCTAAATAATCTATAATAGTAAATAATAAAATTACAAAACCCTACAAATTGGGTTCACACTATTTGGAACCACAGATAAAAAGATATGGTTTATGTAAGAAAGGAAAAGAAATAAGAAAATTCCAAGGCTAATAAAGCACCTACCAAAAATTAATAACTAAATGAAATAAAAGTATTCTTAAATGATTTATAAATATAATTATTAAATAGAATTATACAAATGATAATCACCTTTTTGTTTTTGAAACTAAAAATCAACATATATAATTTATTTGGTAAAGAGGAAAAGAAATGGGATTATATTGCAAAGCCAAAATAAGCCATATCTAAAATCCCAGTCTAAATGGAACAAAAGTATATTTAAATAACATATAATGGTAAAGCATTATTTTATAAAACTTTGTAAATTGGTTTGACCCTTTTTGGAGTTTGAATAAAAAGATATGAAGGAAAGTAACTAAGAAAAAAAACAACCATATAGGCCAAAGTAAATATTTATAAATAATATTGTTTGAATTGGATAATAAATAAGATAGATAATATCTTAAAATGATCTTGTTAATTTTACAAAAAATTTAGAAATTTTAATGGATTTATTTAGAGCTCTAAATCAAAAGTTATTAAAGAAAACAGAAAAAGAAAAACGTTTAAAAAAAGGAAGAAGTATACCTTATCTATTTCGGCCCAATCCAGCAAGCCCTCTCTCTCATATGTTTTTTTCTTTCTTCCTTTCCCAGTGGGCTGACCCAACCTGGCCCAATCCAGAGGAGGTCTGTAGATCACATACCAACGATGCCAACTTAAGCCTCAAATTCGAGTTCATCGTCCGATCTTGTCGTCCACGGTGAGAATCTTTTCAATTCCTTGAACTGGAATACTCTACTCATCGTTGCCTACTTCCAGGACATCATGGTTCACCTTCTTGTTGCAGTTTACCGCGCCGCCCGACATCGTACGTCACTCCAGCCGTGGATATCTGCCAACACTGGAGAGAAACGAGCTATTCATCACGTCTCCAAGAACCGCCTCGACGTCCTCTACGCCGTCTACGTCTTCTTCAACTCCGGATACGTTCCTAGCGACGAGAACGGCGACGCCAAGCTCGTGCCCGCTATTCCGGCGATCTTTCCGGCGAGCTTTTCTGGTGAGCTAACATGGTCCGTTTGATCTTCATCTAAGGGCTATCAATAGATCACTTATCGAAGGGGTACAGGCCAATAGAAATCTGCCACTTGTCTTAGCATTTTCTATTTTCGGATTTTCAGGACATATGAACATACAAACTTGCAAAAATCATATCTTTAGTTCTGTTTGTCAAAATTTAGCAAATAATATGTCTATGGATTCACAAAAATGAGTAGAACACGGTAGAGCAATAATTCGGTACTTGTGTGACGGTTAAAATCACGTTTTATACATAACCATTTGTGGGGTATTTTGGCTATAAAACATGTTCTAAAAATTATTTTTGAGTGAAACCTTTTGCAAATGGTTGTGTATTGAACCCTCTCACCATAAACATAAACACAAAAAAACTAAACTTATAATTTTATGGCAGTAACAAATATCACATTGAATAAGCCTTATCCTAGTAAAAGAATAATACTTTAATTCACCAAATTGCACTAAAATGGTTCCAATTGGAATTTTGATTATATAAAAGGACCAGTAGGTGTTTGTAGTGTTCAGAACCTTTCTGTAATAACTTGTTCAATAAAATATCCTGTTGTATGCTTGCATGTATTTCGTTGTATTCATGTGTTGTTTTGTGATGCTAGGTTTGAGAGTGTGCTTTTTGCTTGATTGTATTGTTGTAGACTTTGAGGATATATAATTCTTCGAGGATAAATTATTGAGGAGTTATTATTGGACTCCTTATATCCAAAAAGGCAAGTGATACTTTGGTCTCATTAAATTTCTTATTGTTTCTATTATGCGTTAGTGATATTTTTTTTGTATTATGCATGATATGGTGAAAACGGCTTTATAAATGGATTGTCTCGATGAATGAGTGTGTAGTCTTGCAGCAAGGATTTAGAAGGGTATACTAGGGAAGTACTAGTGTGACCATGTCAGATTAGGGTACACTAGGGATGTACTAGTGGTACCATTGAATTAGATGCACACTAGGGATGTACTAGTGTGGCCATTTTATGTTAGCGGTACACTAGGGATGTACTAGTGTTACCATTGAATTAGAGGCACACTAGGGATGTACTAGTGTGGCCATTTTGTGTTAGCGGTACACTAGGGATGTACTAGTGTTACCATTAAGTTAGAGGCACACTAGGGGAAGTACTAGTGTGGCTATGTTAAGTTGGAGGTATACTGGGGAAATGCTAGTGTTATAGCGGAATATGCTATATCGTTTATGTTTCACTTGCAAATACATTCAACGTATTGACCCTTTGTGGCTCTAACTTATCATGTTGCAGGATTATTTGATGATAGTGAAGTTTGATGAGTAGGGATTATGAGTCTACACCCAACATGTTTGCCTGTGGCACATGAAGATGAAGGCCTCCATGCTTTATAGTTATATCTGCTGCTTTGTAATAATATAGTCATATGAGATATGTAAGTTGTAATGAACTATTTTTATTCCTGGATATGCGATGTAATATGACCTTTGTTTCTTGATATTACATCTTAAACTGTGGGTGCTAGCTATTCGATCCAGGGACTAGCACTATAAACACAGGGATCTGTACCTTAACAGGTTCGGGTCTTGACATTATATCACATGCTAGCCCAACGGTATACCCGCAGCGGAACTGTTACCCCTACACGTCCAGGAATCTAGTAAGTGTTATCGCACGCATGTGAAGAAGGTCAGACCGGGGATCTAGACATTGCATCCATGGATCTTCCACCACACTTGGACACATATATTAGGTCCATGTGCAAGTTCAAGTGGGATTATGGACCTCCGGCGGTCCTTTTCCAGCGAAACCCTAGTCGGTGGGGCCCGCGGGTCTACCCCTGTAGCTTTCTTTGTACGAGGTTCAGACAACGCGCTTTTTTGTTGGTTTAGCTTTGTTTAGGTCATATCTGCGTGGAAAAAAAAGGTTGGGACCTTATAGCACATGCTAGCCCCCCGGTATACCCGCAGCGGGACTGTTACCCCTACATGTCCAGGAATCCACTAAGTGTTATCGCACGCGGGTCTACCCCTATAGTTTGCTTAGTACGAGGTTCAAACAACGCGCTTTTTTGTTGGTTTAGCTTTGTTTAGGTCATATCAACATGCAAAACAAAGGTTGGTACCTTATAGCACATGCTAGCCCCCCGTGTACCCGCAGCGGGACTGTTACCCCTACACGTACAGGAATCTACTAAGTGTAATCGCACGCATGTGAAGAAGGTCAGACCGGGGATCTAGACATTGCATCCATGGACCTTCCACCACACTTGGACACATATACTAGGTCCACGTGCAATTTCCAGTGGGATTCCGGACCTCCGACGGTCCTTTTCCAGCGAAACCCTAGTCGGTGGGGCCCGAGGGTCTACCCCTATAGGTTTCTTTGTACGAGGTTCAGACAACGCGATTTTTTGTTGGTTTAGCTTTGTTTAGGTCATACTACATGTAAAACAAAGGTTGGGACCTTATAGCACATGCTAGCCCCCCGGTATACCCGCGGCGGGACTGTTACCCCTATACGTCCAGGAATCTACTAAGTGTTATCGCACGCGGGTCTACCCCTGTAGGTTTCTTAGACACACAACGCGCTTTTTTGTTGGTTTAGCTTTGTTTAGGTCATATCTACGTGGAAAATAAAGGTTGGGACCTTATAGCACATGCTAGCCCCTCGGTATACCCGCAACGGGACTGTTACCCCTACACGTCCAGGAATCTACTAAGTGCTATTGCACACATGTGAAGGAGGTTAGACCGGGGATCTAGACATTGCATCCATGGACCTTCCACCACACTTGGACACATATACTAGGTCCACGTGCAAGTTCCAGTGGGATTCCGGAGCTCCGGGGGTCCTTTTCCAGCGAAACCCTAGTCGGTGGGGCCCGCGGGTCTACCCCTGTAGCTTTCTTTGTACGAGGTTCAGACAACGCGCTTTTTTGTTGGTTTAGCTTTGTTTACGTCATATCTACATGGAAAACAAAGGTTGGGACCTTATAGCACATGCTAGCCCCCCCGGTATACCCGCAGCGGGACTGTTACCCCTACACGTCCAGGAACCTACTAAGTCTTATCACACGCGGGTCTATCCCTGTAGCTTTCTTAGTACGAGGTTCAGACAACGCGCTTTTTTGTTGGTTTAGTTTTGTTTAGGTCATATCTACATGGAAAACAAAGGTTGGGACCTTATAGCACATGCTAGCCCCCTGGTATACCCGCAGCAGGACTGTTACCCCTACACGTCTAGGAAACTAGTAAGTGTTATCCCACGCATGTGAAGAAGGTCAGACCGGGGATCTAGACATTGCATCCATGGACCATCCACCACACTTGGACACATATACTAGGTCCACGTGCAAGTTCTAGTGGGATTCCGGAGCTCCGGCGGTCCTTTTCTAGCGAAACCCTAGTCGGTGGGGCCCACAGGTCTACCCATGTAGCTTTCTTTGTACGAGGTTCGGACAACGTGAATTATTGTTGGTTTAGCTTTGTTTAGGTCATATCTACATGGAAAACAAAGTTTGGGACCTTATAGCACATGCTAGCCCCCCGGTATACCCACAGCGGGACTGTTACCCCTACACGTCTAGGAATCTACTAAGTGTTATCGCACGCGGGTCTACCCCTGTAGGTTTCTTAGTACGAGGTTCAAACAACGCGCTTTTTTGTTGGTTTAGATTTGTTTAGGTCATATCTACATGGAAAACAAAGGTTGGGATTTTATAGCACATGCTAGCTCCTCGGTATACCCGTAGCGGGACTGTTACCCCTACACGTCCAGGAATCTACTAAGTGTTATCGCTCGCGGGTCTACCCCTGTAGCTTTCTTAGTACGAGGTTTAGACAACGCGCTCTCTTGTTGGTTTAGATTTGTTTAGGTAATATCTACATGGAAAACAAAGGTTGGGACCTTATAGCACATGGTAGCCCCCAGTATACCCGCAGTGGGACTGTTACCCCTACACGTCCAGGAATCTACTAAGTGATATCGCACGCATGTGAAGAAGGTCAGACCGGAGATCTAGACATTGCATCCATGGACCTTCCACCACACTTGGACACATATACTAGGTCCACGTGCAAGTTCCAGTGGGATTCCGGAGCTTCGACGGTCCTTTTCCGGCGAAACCCTAGTCGGTGGGGCCCGTCGGTCTACCCCTGTAGCTTTCTTTGTACGAGGTTCAGAGAATGCGCTTTTTTGTTGGTTTAGCTTTTTTTAGGTCATATCCACATGGAAAACAAAGGTTGGGACCTTATAGCACATGCTAGCCCCCCTGTATACCCGCAGCGGGACTGTTACCCCTACACGTCCAGGAATCTACTAAGTGTTATCGCAAGCGGGTCTACCACTGTAGCTTTCTTAGTACGAGGTTCAGACAACGCGCTTTTTGTTGGTCTAGCTTTGTTTAGGTCATATCTACATGGAAAACAATGGTTGGGACCTTATAGCACATGCTAGCTCCCCGGTATACCCGCAGCGGGACTGTTACCCCTACACGTCCAGGAATCTACTAAGTGTTATCGCACGCATGTGAAGAGGGTCAGGCCGGGGATCTAGACATTGCATCCATGGACCTTCCACCACACTTGTACACAAATACTAGGTCCATGTGCAAGTTCCAGTGGGATTCTGGACCTCCTGCGGTCCTTTTCCAGCAAAACCCTAGTCGGTGGGGCCCGCGGGTCTACCCCTGTAACTTTCTATGTACGAGGTTCAGACAACGCGCTTTTTTGTTGGTTTAGCTTTGTTTACGTCATATCTACATGGAAAAGAAAGGTTGGGACCTTATAGCACATGCTATCCCCCTGGTATACCCGCAGCGGGGCTGTTACCCCTACACGTCCAGGAATCTACTAAGTGTTATCGCACGCGGGTCTACCCCTGTAGCTTTCTTAGTACGAGGTTCAGACAACGCGCTGTTTTGTTGGTTTAGCTTTGTTTAGGTCATATCTACATGGAAAACAAAGGTTGGGACCTTATAGGACATGCTAGCCCCCCGGTATACCCGTGGCATACCCGTAACGGGACTGTTACCCCTACACGTCTAGGAATCTACTAACTTTTATCGCACGCATGTGAAGAAGGTCAGACCGGTGATCTAGCCATTTCATCCATGGACCTTCCACCTCACTTGGACACATATACTAGGTCCACGTGCAAGTTCTGGTGGGATTCTGGACCTCCGGCGGTCCTTTTCCAGCGAAAACCTAGTCGGCAGGGCCTGCGACCCTGTAGCTTTCTTTGTACGAGGTTCAGACAACACACTTTTTGTTGGTTTAGCTTTGTTTAGGTCATATCTACATGGAAAACAAAGGTTGGGACCTTATAGCACATGCTAGACCCCGGTATACCCGCAGCGGGACTGTTACCCCTACACGTCCAGGAATCTACTAAGTGTTATCGCACGCGGGTCTACCCCTGTAGCTTTCTTAGTACGAGGTTCATACAACGCGCTTTTTTGTTGGTTTAGCTTTTTTTAGGTCATATCTAGATGGAAAACAAAGGTTGGGACCTTATAGCACATGCTAGCCCCCCGTTATACCCGCAGCGGGACTGTTACCCCTACACCTCCAGGAATCTAATAAGTGTTATCGCACGCATGTGAAGAAGGTTAGGCCGGGGATATAGACATTGCATCCATGGACCTTCCACCATACTTGGACACATATACTAGGTCCACGTGCAAGTTCCAGTGGGATTCCGGAGCTCCGACGGTCCATTTCCAGCAAAACCCTAGTCGGTGGGGCCCACGGGTCTACCCCCGTAGCTTTCTTAGTACGAGGTTCAAACAACGCGCTTTTTTGTTGGTTTAGCTTTGTTTAGGTCATATCTACATGGAAAACAAAGTTTGGGACCTTATAGCACATGCTAGCCCCCCGGTATACCTGCAGCGGGACTGTTAGCCCTACACGTCCAGGAATCTACTAAGTGTTATCGCACGCGGGTCTACCCCTGTAGCTTTCTTAGTACGAGGTTCAGACAACGCGCTTTTTTGTTGGTTTAGCTTTGTTTAGGTCATACTACATGTAAAACAAAGGTTGGGACCTTATAGCACATGCTAGCCCCCGGTATACCCACAGCGGGACCGTTACCCCTACAAGTCTAGGAATCTACTAAGTGTTATCGCACACGGGTCTACCCCTGTAGCTTTCTTAGTACGAGGTTCAGACAACGCGCTTTTTTGTTGGTTTAGATTTGTTTAGGTCATATCTACATGGAAAACAAAGGTTGGGACCTTATAGCACATGGTAGCCCCCGGTATACCCGCGGAGGGACTGTTACCCCTACACGTCCAGGAATCTACTAAGTGATATCGCACGCATGTGAAGAAGGTCAGACCGGGGATCTAGACATTCCATCCATGGACCTTCCACCACACTTGGACACATATACTAGGTCCACGTGCAAGTTCCAGTGGGATTCCGGAGCTCCGGCGGTCCTTTTCCGGCGAAACCCTAGTCGGTGGGGCCCACGGGTCTACCCCTGTAGCTTTCTTAGTACGAGGTTCAAACAACGCGCTTTTTTGTTGGTTTAGCTTTGTTTAGGTCATATCTACATGGAAAACAAAGTTTGGGACCTTATAGCACATGCTAGCCCCCCGGTATACCCGCAGCGGGACTGTTACCCCTACACGTCCAGGAATCTACTAAGTGTTATCGCACGCATGTCTACCCCTATAGCTTTCTTAGTACGAGGTTCCGACAACGCGCTTTTTTGTTGGTTTAACTTTGTTTAGGTTATACTACATGTAAAACAAAGGTTGGGACCTTATAGCACATGCTAGCCCCCCGGTATACCCGCAGCGGGACTGTTACCCCTATACGTCCAGGAATCTACTAAGTGTTATCGCACGGGGGTCTACCCCTGTAGCTTTATTAGTACGAGGTTCAGACAACCCGCTTTTTTGTTGGTTTAGCTTTGTTTAGGTCATATCTACATGGAAAACACAGGTTGGGACGTTATAGCACATGCTAGCCCCCCGGTATACCCGCAACGGGACTGTTACCCTTACACGTCCAGGAATCTACTAAGTGTTATCGCACACATGTGAAGAAGGTTAGACCGGGGATCTAGACGTTGCATCCATGGACCTTCCACCACACTTGGACACATATACTAGGTGCACGTGCAAGTTCCAGTGGGATTCCGGAACTCCGGCGGTCCTTTTCTAGCGAAACCCTAGTCGGCAGGGCCCACAGGTCTACCCATGTAGCTTTCTTTGTACGAGGTTCGGACAACGTGAATTTTTGTTGGTTTAGCTTTGTTTAGGTCATATCTACATGGAAAACAAAGTTTGGGACCTTATAGCACATGCTAGCCCCCAGTATACCCACAGCGGGACCGTTACCCCTACACGTCTAGGAATCTACTAAGGGTTATCGCACGCGGGTCTACCCCTGTAGCTTTCTTAGTACGAGGTTCAGACAACACGCTTTTTTGTTGGTTTAGATTTGTTTAGGTCATATCTACATATAAAACAAAGGTTGGGACCTTATAGCACATGGTAGCCCCCGGTATACCCGCAGCGGGACTGTTACCCCTATACGTCCAGGAATCTACTAAGTGATATCGCACGCATGTGAAGAAGGTCAGACCGGGGATCTAGACATTGCATCCATGGACCTTCCACCACACTTGGACACATATACTAGGTCCATGTGCAAGTTCCAGTGGGATTCCGGAGCTCCGGCGGTCCTTTTCCGGCGAAACCCTAGTCGGTGGGGCCCACGGGTCTACCCCTGTAGCTTTCTTAGTACGAGGTTCAAACAACGCGCTTTTTTGTTGGTTTAGCTTTGTTTAGGTCATATATACATGGAAAACAAAGTTTGGGACCTTATAGGACATGCTAGCCCCCCGGTATACTCGCAGCGGGACTGTTACCCCTACACGTCCAGGAATCTACTAAGTGTTATCGCACGCGGGTCTACCCCTGTAGCTTTCTTAGTACGAGGTTCAGACAACACGCTTTTTTGTTGGTTTAGCTTTGTTTAGGTCATACTACATGTAAAACAAAGGTTGGGACCTTATAGCACATGCTAGCCCCCTGGTATACCCGCAGCGGGACTGTTAACCCTATACGTCCAGAAATCTACTAAGTGTTATCGCACGCGGGTCTACCCCTGTAGCTATCTTAGTACGAGGTTCATACAACGCGCTTTTTTGTTAGTTTAGCTTTATTTAGGTCATATATACATGGAAAACAAAGGTTGGGACCTTATAGCACATGCTAGCCCCCCGGTATACCGGCAACGGGATTGTTACCCCTACACGTCCAGGAATCTACTAAGTGTTATCGTACACATGTGAAGAAGGTTAGACCGGGGATCTAGACATTGCATCCATGGACCTTCCACCACACTTGGACACATATACTAGGTCCACGTGCAAGTTCCAATGGGATTCCGGAGCTCCGGCGGTCCTTTTCCAGCGAAACCCTAGTCGGTGGGGCCCGCGGGTGTACCCCTGTAGCTTTCTTTCTACGATGTTCAGACAACGCGCTTTTTTGTTGGTTTAGCTTTGTTTACGTCATATCTACATGGAAAACAAAGGTTGGGACCTTATAGCACAAGGTAGCCCCCCCGGTATACCCGCAGCGGGACTGTTACCCCTACACGTCCAGGAATCTACTAAGTGATATCGCACGCATGTGAAGAAGGTCAGACCGGGGATCTAGACATTGCATCCATGGACCTTACACCACACTTGGACACATATACTAGGTCCACGTGCAAGTTCCAGTGGGATTCCGGAGCTTCGGCGGTCCTTTTCCGGTGAAACTCTAGTCGGTGGGGCCCGTGGGTCTACCCCTGTAGCTTTCTTTGTACGAGGTTCAGACGACGCGCTTTTTTGTTGGTTTAGCTTTGGTTAGGTTATATCCACATGGAAAACAAAGGTTGGGACCTTATAGCACATGCTAGCCCCCCTGTATAACCGCAGCGGGACTGTTACCCCTACACGTCCAGGAATCTACTAAGTGTTATCGCACGCGGGTCTACCACTGTAGCTTTCTTAGTACGAGGTTCAGACAACGCGCTTTTTGTTGGTTTAGCTTTGTTTTGGTCATATCTACATGGAAAACAAAGGTTGGGACCTTATAGCACATGCTAGCTCCCCGGTATACCCGCAGGGGGACTCTTACCCCTACACGTCCAGGAATCTACTAAGTGTTATCGCACGCATGTGAAGACGGTCAGACCGGGGATCTAGACATTGCATCCATGGGCCTTCCACCACACTTGGACACAAATACTAGGTTCACGTGCAAGTCCTAGTGGGATTCTGGACCTCCGACGGTCCTTTTACAGCAAAACCCTAGTCGGTGGGGCCCGCGGGTCTACCCCTGTAACTTTCTATGTACGAGGTTCAGACAAGGCGCTTTTTTGTTGGTTTAGCTTTGTTTACGTCATATCTACATGGAAAACAAAGGTTGGGACCTTATAGCACATGCTATCCCCCCGGTATACCCGCAGCGGGACTGTTACCCCTACACGTCAAGGAATCCACTAAGTATTATCGCACGCGGGTCTACCCCTGCAGCTTGCTTAGTACGAGGTTCAGACAACACGCTTTTTTGTTGGTTTAGCTTTGTTTAGGTCATATCTACATGGAAAACAAAGGTTGGGACCTTATAGCACATGCTAGCCCCCCGGTATACCCACAGCGGGACTGTTACCCCTACACGTCCAGGAATCTACTAAGTTTTATCGCACGCATGTGAAGAAGGTCAGACCGGTAATCTAGACATTTCATCCATGGACCTTCCACCACACTTGGACACATATACTAGGTCCACGTGCAAGTTCCAATGGGATTTTGGACCTCCGGCGGTCCTTTTCCAACGAAACCCTAGTCGGCAGGGCCCGCGAGTCTACCCCTGTAGCTTTCTTTGTACGAGGTTCAGACAACACACTTTTTTGTTGGTTTAGCTTTGTTTAGGTCATATCTACATGGAAAACAAAGGTGGGGACCTTATAGCACATGCTAGCCCCCGGTATACCCGCAGCGGGACTGTTACCCCTACACGTCCAGGAATCTACTAAGTGTTATCGCACGCGGGTCTACCCCTGTAGCTTTCTTAGTACGAGGTTCAGACAACGCGCTTTTTTGTTGGTTTAGCTTTGTTTAGGTCATATATAGATGGAAATAAAAGGTTGGGACCTTATAGCACATGCTAGCCCCCCGTTATACCTGCAGCGGGACTGTTACCCCTACACCTCCAGGAATCTAATAAGTGCTATCGCACACATGTGAAGAAGGTTAGGCCGGGGATATAGACATTGCATCCATGGACCTTCCACCACACTTGGACACATATACTAGGTCCACGTGCAAGTTTCCAGTGGGATTCCGGAGCTCCGGCGGTCCTTTTTCCGGCGAAACCCTAGTCGGTGGGGCCCACGGGTCTACCCCTGTAGCTTTCTTAGTACGAGGTTCAAACAACGCGCTTTTTTGTGGTTTAGCTTGTTTAGGTCATATATACATGGAAAACAAAGTTTGGGACCTTATAGGACATGCTAGCCCCCCGGTATACTCGCAGCGGGACTGTTACCCCTACACGTCTAGGAATCTACTAAGTGTTATCGCACGCGGGTCTACCCCTGTAGCTTTCTTAGTACGAGGTTCAGACAACACGCTTTTTTGTTGGTTTAGCTTTGTTTAGGTCATACTACATGTAAAACAAAGGTTGGGACCTTATAGCACATGCTAGCCCCCTGGTATACCCGCAGCGGGACTGTTACCCCCTATACGTCCAGAAATCTACTAAGTGTTATCGCACGCGGGTCTACCCCTGTAGCTATCTTAGTACGAGGTTCATACAACGCGCTTTTTTGTTAGTTTAGCTTTATTTAGGTCATATATACATGGAAAACAAAGGTTGGGACCTATAGCACATGCTAGCCCCCCGGTATACCGGCAACGGGACTGTTACCCCTACACGTCCAGGAATCTACTAAGTGTTATCGTACACATGTGAAGAAGGTTAGACCGGGGATCTAGACATTGCATCCATGGACCTTCCACCACACTTGGACACATATACTAGGTCCACGTGCAAGTTCCAATGGGATTCCGGAGCTCCGGCGGTCCTTTTCCAGCGAAACCCTAGTCGGTGGGGCCCGCGGGTGTACCCCTGTAGCTTTCTTTCTACGATGTTCAGACAACGCGCTTTTTTGTTGGTTTAGCTTTGTTTACGTCATATCTACATGGAAAACAAAGGTTGGGACCTTATAGCACATGGTAGCCCCCCGGTATACCCGCAGCGGGACTGTTACCCCTACACGTCCAGGAATCTACTAAGTGATATCGCACGCATGTGAAGAAGGTCAGACCGGGGATCTAGACATTGCATCCATGGACCTTACACCACACTTGGACACATATACTAGGTCCACGTGCAAGTTCCAGTGGGATTCCGGAGCTTTGGCGGTCCTTTTCCGGGTGAAACTCTAGTCGGTGGGGCCCGTGGGTCTACCCCTGTAGCTTTCTTTGTACGAGGTTCAGACGACGCGCTTTTTTGTTGGTTTAGCTTTGTTTAGGTTATATCCACATGGAAAACAAAGGTTGGGACCTTATAGCACATGCTAGCCCCCCTGTATAACCGCAGCGGGACTGTTACCCCTACACGTCCAGGAATCTACTAAGTGTTATCGCACGCGGGTCTACCACTGTAGCTTTCTTAGTACGAGGTTCAGACAACGCGCTTTTTTGTTGGTTTAGGCTTTGTTTTGGTCATATCTACATGGAAAACAAAGGTTGGGACCTTATAGCACATGCTAGCTCCCCGGTATACCCGCAGGGGGACTCTTACCCCTACACGTCCAGGAATCTACTAAGTGTTATCGCACGCATGTGAAGACGGTCAGACCGGGGATCTAGACATTGCATCCATGGGCCTTCCACCACACTTGGACACAAATACTAGGTTCACGTGCAAGTCCTAGTGGGATTCTGGACCTCGACGGTCCTTTTACAGCAAACCCTAGTCCGTGGGGGCCCGCTGGTCTACCCCTGTAACTTTCTATGTACGAGGTTCAGACAAGGCGCTTTTTGTTGGTTTAGCTTTGGTTTACGTCATATCTACATGGAAAACAAAGGTTGGGACCTTATAGCACATGCTATCCCCCCGGTATACCCGCAGCGGGACTGTTACCCCTACACGTCAAGGAATCCACTAAGTATTATCGCACGCGGGTCTATACCCCTGCAGCTTGCTTAGTACGAGGTTCAGACAACACGCTTTTTTGTTGGTTAGCTTTGTTTAGGTCATATCTACATGGAAAACAAAGGTTGGGACCTTATAGCACATGCTAGCCCCCCGGTATACCCACAGCGGGACTGTTACCCCTACACGTCCAGGAATCTACTAAGTTTATCGCACGCATGTGAAGAAGGTCAGACCGGTAATCTAGACATTTCATCCATGGACCTTCCACCACACTTGGACACATATACTAGGTCCACGTGCAAGTTCCAATGGGATTTTGGACCTCCGGCGGTCCTTTTCCAGCGAAACCCTAGTCGGCAGGGCCCGCGAGTCTACCCCTGTAGCTTTCTTTGTACGAGGTTCAGACAACACACTTTTTTGTTGGTTTAGCTTTGTTTAGGTCATATCTACATGGAAAACAAAGGTGGGGACCTTATAGCACATGCTAGCCCCCGGTATACCCGCAGCGGGACTGTTACCCCTACACGTCCAGGAATCTACTAAGTGTTATCGCACGCGGGTCTACCCCTGTAGCTTTCTTAGTACGAGGTTCAGACAACGCGCTTTTTGTTGGTTTAGCTTTGTTT